>JACVVK020000507.1:400000-447433 GCA_018292915.2 Batillaria attramentaria
GCTCTGGTTGCCTTACAAACCCCTTTTGGAGTGAGACTAAGTACATGTAGTAACAGGCTAAGAGGAAGGGGCTAGTAGTACCAGACAACTCTTCGCGTTGTCCCGCTATATGTCTCTCTTACGAGGGCAGGAGTGACGCGTCTTTCTGATTCCAAGGTCTTATGTAGTACTGTGTAAGAGTAAGGGGCTTAACAATGGTTTTTAAGTTGTTTCTCTATAGAGAAACAACTTTATGAGACGGGGCAGATTCAGTGATACAAAACAAGACTGTGACGTTTCTCCACACAATACATACTTTCACGCACATAGTGACGTAACGAAACCTGCGTCATAGACACTTGACGTGCACACTATGCTGCTGCGTTCTTTTTGGCGGGAATGACGTGTGTGTGTGTGTGTGTGTGTGTGTGTGTGTGTGTGTGTGTGGACGGATGTAATGATGGCTATCTCCTAAACCACCTCGATGGAGGCCTTTTTACTTTGAGATAAAATGGGAAATCACCTTCTCCAGAGCTACCTTTCACGATTTTTAGCCTGCCGCATTTTCAGAAGAGTTATCGCCGATTTTAAAAAATCGGTCATGTTACGAATTTTTTCGAAAAAGTTGTTCAAATTCCTTCATTTTCTAGACTTTGGAAGTTCACCCAATCACACTGCCTTGATTCGTGCTACAGCTCTGTAGCTCTGACTGGTTTTGTGTAAAAAAAATATTTCCGAGGTAGGGGTGGTTTGCACATAAGATCAAATATCTATGAAAAGACTACTGCAAATTACTTATCATCCCGGCGTTTTTGTCTAGTGTGACAACTGCACATATGACAGGAACTACTGCACTATTATATCTTTAGCATTTAGAATTACTGAACTTTTAGATAAACATAACTTTTTCAAGTTTCTGCGAGAAGCACCGGTCAAAAGAGTTCCAAATTTTCGATTTCATAAGTACAATCCAAGGTATTCTAGTCCATGTTTCACCAGCCCTCTAGATCTTCCAGATTTTATGTAAAAATTAGTTCAGCCAGGGAAGTCACAAAAGCAACAGGGAAATCACAAGACATGCACAAGCATCATCTGTCATACCACCAGTGTGAAGCTGACCTCAAACGCTTAGTTCACAGACAAAATAAGCAAGTATCGTCACTGCCTCCGACATTTCACCAGCCCTCTAGATCTTCCAGATTTCATGTGAAAAATAATTCAATCGGGGAAGCCACAAAGCCAACAGGGAAATCACAAGACATAAACAAGCTTCCTCAGACGATGGCAGTGCTAGAGGCTGACGTGAAAATGTTTAGTTCGCGGAATTGACGTCATCTGTCTGTCTGTGTATGACGACCTGCCTGAGGCTGACGTCAAATGTTTAGTTCACGGAACTGACCTCTCTCTCTCTCTCTCTCTCTGGGGAGCCAGGGTGGCCGAATGGTAGCGCGTTGGACTTTCAATGCTCGGGTCGAGAGTTCGAATCCCGGCTGGGGCCAAATGTTTGTGCTGGCCTTTCTCTCGTTGCCCCGTCTTAGATATCACCCTTACGTGGTGGAAAAGGACGTTAAACTCCTAAACACCCACCCACCCACTCTCTCTCTCTCTCTGTCTCTGTCTGTCTGTCTGTCTCTCTCTCTCCCCCCACCCGGCCCCACCCCCAGTCACGTGACTAATCGGTCGAGGTCGTAGAGGATCTAGTGTCATTGGTAGAACTTGGAGAGGGGAGAACCGGCAACAATAACAACAAAACAGACAAAATAAAATGAAATTTGGAGAAACACCTTTGTAGGACGGGGCCGTTCCTCCTTGTTTAAACTCGAGGAGGATCCTCGTTCCTCATACCCCCCACCCCCAACCCACACACACACACACACACACACACACACACACACACACGCGCGCGTGTCACCGCATCCAATGCGCCCCAGTCACCTTTTTTAAAGTTGTTTCTCTATAGAGAAACAACTTTATGAGACGGGGCAGATTTTGCTACGCGCAGCAGCAAGTTTCAGTGATACAAAACAAGACTGTGACGTTTCTCCAAACAATACTTACTTTCACGCACACAGTGACGTAACGAAATCTGCGTCATAGACACCTTACGTGCACACTTTGCTGCTGCGTTCTTTTTGGCGGGAATGACGTGTGTGTGTGTGTGTGTGTGTGTGGACGGATGTAATGATGGCTATCTCCTAAACCACCTCGATGGAGGCCTTTTTACTTTGAGATAAAATGGGAAATCACCTTCTCCAGAGCTACCTTTCACGATTTTTAGCCTGCCGCATTTTCAGAAGAGTTATCGCCAATTTTAAAAAATCGGTCATGTTACGAATTTTTTCGAAAAAGTTGTTCAAATTCCTTCATTTTCTAGACTTTGGAAGTTCACCCAATCACACTGCCTTGATTCGTGCTACAGCTCTGTAGCTCTGACTGGTTTTGTGTAAAAAAAATATTTCCGAGGTAGGGGTGGTTTGCACATAAGATCAAATATCTATGAAAAGACTACTGCAAATTACTTATCATCCCGGCGTTTTTGTCTAGTGTGACAACTGCACATATGACAGGAACTACTGCACTATTATATCTTTAGCATTTAGAATTACTGAACCTTTAGATAAACATAACTTTTTCAAGTTTCTGCGAGAAGCACCGGTCAAAAGAGTTCCAAATTTTCGATTTCATAAGTACAATCCAAGGTATTCTAGTCCATGTTTCACCAGCCCTCTAGATCTTCCAGATTTTATGTAAAAATTAGTTCAGCCAGGGAAGTCACAAAAGCAACAGGGAAATCACAAGACATGCACAAGCATCATCTGTCATACCACCAGTGTGAAGCTGACCTCAAACGCTTAGTTCACAGACAAAATAAGCAAGTATCGTCACTGCCTCCGACATTTCACCAGCCCTCTAGATCTTCCAGATTTCATGTGAAAAATAATTCAATCGGGGAAGCCACAAAGCCAACAGGGAAATCACAAGACATAAACAAGCTTCCTCAGACGATGGCAGTGCTAGAGGCTGACGTGAAAATGTTTAGTTCGCGGAATTGACGTCATCTGTCTGTCTGTGTATGACGACCTGCCTGAGGCTGACGTCAAATGTTTAGTTCACGGAACTGACCTCTCTCTCTCTCTCTCTCTCTCTGGGGAGCCAGGGTGGCCGAATGGTAGCGCGTTGGACTTTCAATGCTCGGGTCGAGAGTTCGAATCCCGGCTGGGGCCAAATGTTTGTGCTGGCCTTTCTCTCGTTGCCCCGTCTTAGATATCACCCTTACGTGGTGGAAAAGGACGTTAAACTCCTAAACACCCACCCACCCACTCTCTCTCTCTCTCTGTCTCTGTCTGTCTGTCTCTCTCTCTCTCTCCCCCCACCCGGCCCCACCCCCAGTCACGTGACTAATCGGTCGAGGTCGTAGAGGATCTAGTGTCATTGGTAGAACTTGGAGAGGGGAGAACCGGCAACAATAACAACAAAACAGACAAAATAAAATGAAATTTGGAGAAACACCTTTGTAGGACGGGGCCGTTCCTCCTTGTTTAAACTCGAGGAGGATCCTCGTTCCTCATACCCCCCACCCCCAACCCACACACACACACACACACACACACACACACACACACACGCACGCGCGCGTGTCACCGCATCCAATGCGCCCCAGTCACCTTTTTTAAAGTTGTTTCTCTATAGAGAAACAACTTTATGAGACGGGGCAGATTTTGCTACGCGCAGCAGCAAGTTTCAGTGATACAAAACAAGACTGTGACGTTTCTCCAAACAATACTTACTTTCACGCACACAGTGACGTAACGAAATCTGCGTCATAGACACCTTACGTGCACACTTTGCTGCTGCGTTCTTTTTGGCGGGAATGACGTGTGTGTGTGTGTGTGTGTGTGTGGACGGATGTAATGATGGCTATCTCCTAAACCACCTCGATGGAGGCCTTTTTACTTTGAGATAAAATGGGAAATCACCTTCTCCAGAGCTACCTTTCACGATTTTTAGCCTGCCGCATTTTCAGAAGAGTTATCGCCAATTTTAAAAAATCGGTCATGTTACGAATTTTTTCGAAAAAGTTGTTCAAATTCCTTCATTTTCTAGACTTTGGAAGTTCACCCAATCACACTGCCTTGATTCGTGCTACAGCTCTGTAGCTCTGACTGGTTTTGTGTAAAAAAAATATTTCCGAGGTAGGGGTGGTTTGCACATAAGATCAAATATCTATGAAAAGACTACTGCAAATTACTTATCATCCCGGCGTTTTTGTCTAGTGTGACAACTGCACATATGACAGGAACTACTGCACTATTATATCTTTAGCATTTAGAATTACTGAACCTTTAGATAAACATAACTTTTTCAAGTTTCTGCGAGAAGCACCGGTCAAAAGAGTTCCAAATTTTCGATTTCATAAGTACAATCCAAGGTATTCTAGTCCATGTTTCACCAGCCCTCTAGATCTTCCAGATTTTATGTAAAAATTAGTTCAGCCAGGGAAGTCACAAAAGCAACAGGGAAATCACAAGACATGCACAAGCATCATCTGTCATACCACCAGTGTGAAGCTGACCTCAAACGCTTAGTTCACAGACAAAATAAGCAAGTATCGTCACTGCCTCCGACATTTCACCAGCCCTCTAGATCTTCCAGATTTCATGTGAAAAATAATTCAATCGGGGAAGCCACAAAGCCAACAGGGAAATCACAAGACATAAACAAGCTTCCTCAGACGATGGCAGTGCTAGAGGCTGACGTGAAAATGTTTAGTTCGCGGAATTGACGTCATCTCTCTGTCTGTGTATGACGACCTGCCTGAGGCTGACGTCAAATGTTTAGTTCACGGAACTGACCTCTCTCTCTCTCTCTCTCTCTCTGGGGAGCCAGGGTGGCCGAATGGTAGCGCGTTGGACTTTCAATGCTCGGGTCGAGAGTTCGAATCCCGGCTGGGGCCAAATGTTTGTGCTGGCCTTTCTCTCGTTGCCCCGTCTTAGATATCACCCTTACGTGGTGGAAAAGGACGTTAAACACCCACCCACCCACTCTCTCTCTCTCTCTGTCTCTGTCTGTCTGTCTCTCTCTCTCTCTCCCCCCACCCGGCCCCACCCCCAGTCACGTGACTAATCGGTCGAGGTCGTAGAGGATCTAGTGTCATTGGTAGAACTTGGAGAGGGGAGAACCGGCAACAATAACAACAAAACAGACAAAATAAAATGAAATTTGGAGAAACACCTTTGTAGGACGGGGCCGTTCCTCCTTGTTTAAACTCGAGGAGGATCCTCGTTCCTCATACCCCCCACCCCCAACCCACACACACACACACACACACACACACACACACACACACGCACGCGCGCGTGTCACCGCATCCAATGCGCCCCAGTCACCTTTTTTAAAGTTGTTTCTCTATAGAGAAACAACTTTATGAGACGGGGCAGATTTTGCTACGCGCAGCAGCAAGTTTCAGTGATACAAAACAAGACTGTGACGTTTCTCCAAACAATACTTACTTTCACGCACACAGTGACGTAACGAAATCTGCGTCATAGACACCTTACGTGCACACTTTGCTGCTGCGTTCTTTTTGGCGGGAATGACGTGTGTGTGTGTGTGTGTGTGTGTGGACGGATGTAATGATGGCTATCTCCTAAACCACCTCGATGGAGGCCTTTTTACTTTGAGATAAAATGGGAAATCACCTTCTCCAGAGCTACCTTTCACGATTTTTAGCCTGCCGCATTTTCAGAAGAGTTATCGCCAATTTTAAAAAATCGGTCATGTTACGAATTTTTTCGAAAAAGTTGTTCAAATTCCTTCATTTTCTAGACTTTGGAAGTTCACCCAATCACACTGCCTTGATTCGTGCTACAGCTCTGTAGCTCTGACTGGTTTTGTGTAAAAAAAAATATTTCCGAGGTAGGGGTGGTTTGCACATAAGATCAAATATCTATGAAAAGACTACTGCAAATTACTTATCATCCCGGCGTTTTTGTCTAGTGTGACAACTGCACATATGACAGGAACTACTGCACTATTATATCTTTAGCATTTAGAATTACTGAACCTTTAGATAAACATAACTTTTTCAAGTTTCTGCGAGAAGCACCGGTCAAAAGAGTTCCAAATTTTCGATTTCATAAGTACAATCCAAGGTATTCTAGTCCATGTTTCACCAGCCCTCTAGATCTTCCAGATTTTATGTAAAAATTAGTTCAGCCAGGGAAGTCACAAAAGCAACAGGGAAATCACAAGACATGCACAAGCATCATCTGTCATACCACCAGTGTGAAGCTGACCTCAAACGCTTAGTTCACAGACAAAATAAGCAAGTATCGTCACTGCCTCCGACATTTCACCAGCCCTCTAGATCTTCCAGATTTCATGTGAAAAATAATTCAATCGGGGAAGCCACAAAGCCAACAGGGAAATCACAAGACATAAACAAGCTTCCTCAGACGATGGCAGTGCTAGAGGCTGACGTGAAAATGTTTAGTTCGCGGAATTGACGTCATCTGTCTGTCTGTGTATGACGACCTGCCTGAGGCTGACGTCAAATGTTTAGTTCACGGAACTGACCTCTCTCTCTCTCTCTCTCTCTGGGGAGCCAGGATGGCCGAATGGTAGAGCGTTGGACTTTCAATGCTCGGGTCGAGAGTTCGAATTCCGGCTGGGGCCAAATGTTTGTGCTGGCCTTTCTCTCGTTGCCCCGTCTTAGAAAGCACCCTTACGTGGTGGAAAAGGACGTTAAACTCCTAACCACCCACCCACCCACTCTCTCTCTCTGTGTCTGTCTGTCTCTCTCTCTCTCCCCCCACCCGGCCCCACCCCCAGTCACGTGACTAATCGGTCGAGGTCGTAGAGGATCTAGTGTCATTGGTAGAACTTGGAGAGGGGAGAACCGGCAACAATAACAACAAAACAGACAAAATAAAATGAAATTTGGAGAAACAACTTTGTAGGACGGGGCCGTTCCTCCTTGTTTTTTTATCCGGTGTTGTCTCCCCTTGGAAACTTCCCCTATTACCCTCACGACGTCAGTCAGTAGAGCCATCGTGCTACCCATAGCACGGACTCTAGACAATTCACGTGTACCCCTGTGAGCTAACCTGGTCACGTGTGATCCCCTACTCACCCCATACCCCACGTAAACCCGTCAGTCTTCCCGCCTAACATAAGCAGGAACTGCGGGGAGGTGGGAGGGAAATATGGCATCATGTCATCTGGTAAGTACCTAGGAGAAAGACATTTTACTGTAAAAATACGTTTCTCCTACGGCTATACCAGATGACATGATACTATAGGAGAATCACAAATAGGGGGAGGGAGTTGCTGCTTTCACTCAACACCACCCCCTCATGGTCCAGTCAAATTGGCTCAGCTGCTTAAACAAATTGCTTCAAAGCTAAAACCTGCTGATTCTTATTCTAGATGGTATTCTTATACTTACAAAAAAACTTTACCAAAATCGGCTGGGGCAAAGTTTTATAAAAGTGACCGTTTTTTCTTGCCATTTTCCCTATATGAGCCTTATAAATGGGCTTTTGAGGGTGTGCACAAAGTATGCGTGTTTGCGGGTACAGAAATGCGCAGAATTCCGGTCTAAACACTGTTATTGTTAGACAAGACATGCATTGTTGACATACAGAAATTTCACACTACTCAGAATGATGCTTCCTGGATAATTGCGGCCATCAGTTTGGCCGTTGAGACAAAGGGCCCGAGACAGCTTCTCGTTCACACAAAATGCGCAAGCCATAAAAAATCCAAACCAAAATACCCCCCCCCCCCCCCAAAAAAAAAAAAAAAAAAAATGTAAAAAAAAAAAATTAATAAAAATAAATAAATAAATAAATAAATAAAATAAAATAAATAAATAAGTAAATAATAAAAAAAACGAACAACCCCCCCACCACCATCACCCTAACCCCCCCCCCCCCCCCCGAAAAAAAAAGAAGAAAAAAAAAAACAAAACAAAACAACCCCCCCCCCCCAAAAAAAAAAAAAAATAAATAAAATAAATAAATAAATAAATAAATAAAAATAAATAAATAAATACAACAAAAAAAAACAAAAAACGAACAAACAAACAAAAACAGAGAAAGAAAAAAAATAGAAAGTAGGTGCTATTCCTTATTTTCAGACCCGCCGTCCCAACCAGTAATCACGGGTTACAACACCAGTCACGTGCTGACGGCCGGCGACAGTGTCTCCCTCACCTGTACCGTCAGTGGCGGGAATCCTCCAGTCACCACCATCACTTTCCACTGTCGTAGACGAGATGCTAATGTTACAGGCAAGTTCAACCCCACTACATCATCCAGCACACTGACCATCGAGCGTCTGGAAGTCAGTGATAATGGGACAGAATGTGTGTGCACTGGAATATGGAAATCAGATCTCTCTCTACGTTTGGAGACTGAACTTTTCTTGACCGTATTAGGTATGTTCATGGCGAACGCGGTGCGTCTGTCAATATGCTTTGACCCAATTTGATTGACCCAAGCAACTGTGCCAAAGACTGATTAGATTTGTTCTTATGCGAATGTCCGTTTTATAAGTTGCACTAAGCTGCTGTTGTTATTGTTTAAAACAAAGTTTTGTCTTTTCTTTTTAGGGACGAATATGTTTATCACTTCAATGTTTTAATGTTTCCCACCCACTAAAGATCTTTGATGAAATCATATTGTACGGAACAAAACATGAAACAGCCTTATCTTTTCTGTTCTATTGCATGATTAGTTTGTGTTCAAATACGCGCATTTTTAGATACCTGTAATTGATAGGGTTTTTTTGTGTTTATTTAAGCGAAACGCGTGTAAGCATCTATATTTCGATTTCTTTATAGCTGTTTACATCTTTCTTCATATTCAGCGCGCACGTACACGCCTCTGATAGCTCTTCTGGCAGGGGGTACCGCTGGCGGTTTCATCGTCCTCATCGTCTGTGTCATCATCATCGTTGAGATTTGCGATCACTTATAGCACAGATTAGTTTGTATTTTTTTACTGTTGCTGTACCAATGCCAATCGTAGCATTTTTGGTAATACTAAACATGAACAAAACTTAATACTAAAAGTAAAATATATCTTAACTCAAACGAATTCAGTCTTTAATGCTTTTGTTGTGCTGTTTCAGATAAAGCCCCTCGATCGTCAAAATCTTATATTCGCGCCTTTGTTGGTGGTGGTGTTGTAGCTGCGGCTGTGGTTGTTGCTGTCGCTGCTGGCGTTCTCCTTTACAGAAAATACGGTAATCGTCTAAAACTATCTGATGATCTGATGAACAAGATGTAAAGATGATAAATGAGGTCTGAAAAAGATTTTTTTTTTCGGTCACGCCCCAAAATGCACGGAGCAGGTGTGGAAATGTTTCAGGCTGTGTTCTGACCAGTGTGGATGTTGATCTCAATGTTAGAAGTGGAGCAGAGACAATGTGAAGCCGGGAAAGTGGTTTTCTGAGTGGCGTGAAAAGGCCGAGTTGTGCAATGAGTAAAGACTATTGGTCGCCACGCGTGCTTTTTGGGGGTTGGGTTATCGACCGCACGCCTGATAACTTCACAAGAAATGTCTCTACGAGGATTGGGATGGGTGGGTGTTTGGTGTGGAAGTTTGACGCCCTTTCCCACCACGTTTGAGTGAGATCCACAATAAGGCAACAAGGAAAAGGCCAGTACAAATAATGGCCCCCATTCGGGTTGACGATTCATTCTACACAAACGCATGCTTTTAAACTATTTGGTCCTTTGCTTACTTACTGTTCCTGTAGGAAGGGACCTGTACGACAGACCACAGCCAAGACAGCAAGAACCCGACAACTATACAGGACTGGTGCTGTATGAAGACATACGGGGAAGCAAGAGAGACCAGACTGTGGATGGTATGTTGACTTTTTTGTCTTTAACACTAATTAAAACTCAGTATTATGCACCTCCAATATACGGGCATACCTTTCCTCTCAGTCAATCTGTCTTTGCCTGTGTCTGTGTCTGTATCTGAGTCTGTGTCTGTGTGCCCGTCTGTCCGCCGACCTGCCTGTCTGTCTGTTTGTCTGTCTGTCTGCCTGTCCCCCCTTTTTTCTGTCTTCCTTGCTTTCTTCTCGTTTCTTTTCAACTTACCTGAAATAGGAAGCGGTGGTGATCGAATTATCTGCAAGTGAGGGATTTTCTGTAAATATATATTCGTGTTGTCGATTGAAGCAAACCAAGCGGTAAGATCAGAAACCTAAAAAAAAAGAAAAAAAAAAAAGCGAGAATATAGAAACAAAAGCGAAAGCAAAAAGGTTACTGTATATGTGGTAGGTCCGATTGAAGTAGAAACATATCATTGTTGTTGTTGTTTGTCAGTGACAGGTTCCGAGTACGAGAATACAGGCTTGAACACATCCAGACCGGCTTGCATCACTACTGAGGTCAAAGGAGATACTGGTAAATGAAGAGGAAGATTATAACGTTCGTGCATACTAATGTCAGAATGTACGAGTCCTCTAGTTGCCATGATAAAACTTTACAGTTTACATGAAGAAAATACTTGTTGTGAATTCTAAGAGGTAGCTAAATGCAAAGCTCAGTTTTTTTCCAGACCACAAATACGTTGTCCATAAAACAAACCAACAAACAAACAAACAAACACAGAAACCGTGCAACAAACCAACAAACCAACAAACAAACAAACAAACAAACAAACAAACACAGAAACCGTGCAACAAACCAACAAACAACCAGCAAAAGGACAAACAAAAAAGAAACCCCAAACATTAATGCCAAGCGCCATTTTCTAAAGCATGAAATCTAATCAAATTCATCTGAGCAAACTGTTACAGTTGGTGTGATTTGATTTTCATTGAATGTTAATGTTACGTCCCGATACAGATGACGAGAAACCAGGAGACGGGTTAGTTGATGACCCATCCCCCAGCGGGGCCTACGAGCGACTTCAGGTAAACATTCAAGAGTCCAACAACTACACGGAACTGACTCTGAAGTCCATACAGAAATAGGACCAGGATCAAGAAAGTTCACTGTGTCGAATTAGCGATGATCGAGTGTCGAGTACATGCTAATTACCAGCACTAACTGAGTTTTCTAATGAAGCCTTTTGTTTTGAAGCACAACCGCCACTTGTGGAATGTGGTTCACGACCAAAGAAAGTATGAGGACAACCTAAACAGTAAAGCAAATAAAAGCACAACAACAACAACAAATACAACAAAATCACCATAACCAACAACTACAACGTCTAAACAAACCACCGTGACCACAACAAACCACAACAAAGTCGTGTTGTGGATTGTTGTCACTTCTTTATATAAAAAAACCACTATGCTATTGCTGTACTACCACTGTATATGATTTTAACTGTCAATTCAAGTCAAGTCAAGTCAAGTTTATTAAATATCCAAAGGCCTACATCAATGGGTTGAGAATATAACCTGCAAAATGAAATTGAAAACGATCATAATATATCACACGGATTTCATCACTAGTACAGTGTTAAGATTAAACGGAGCTAACTAAATCGGATTTACTACCGAGGGCGGAAAGATTTCTCAACGTCATAGAATTCCTCCTAGACATTAATAGTGTTACTCTAAAATGTTGTAGGGGTCTGCCAGGTAGTACTTTCTTGGAATATTACGTGAATAAATGTGATTTAACTGATTTTTGGTGTAGTTGTGAGGTCTAAATGACTGATAAACCTCAGGCTACTCCAACGAGACTCCACCTCCTGCATTCTATAATATTGTCCTTCCTCTATGCTTTTTTATATAAGAGAATAAAACAGCTTATTCAGTTCAAGCATGCTGCTCTTTCTTTTTAAGTCCTGGTCTGTAGTAATGCATGGTGAATGTTTTGGTGGTGATTGGATGGCGTGCGCGCGCTGTGTGTGTGTGTGTGTGTGTGTGTGTGTGTGTGTGTGTGTGTGTGTGTGTACGTGTGCGTGTGTGTGTGTGTGTGTGTGTGTGTGTGTGTGTGTGTGCCTGCCTTTTCTTTAAAGGCTTTTCACAACTGACTGGTGCTGTAGAATGAAATTCACACATCTCGTACCGCGCACGAATAACCAGCGTTTGGGATTGTTTTTCGGTTTTGGTCCTGTATGCGAAAATCAATCAGGCAGCAAGATCAACGGTTCCTTGACGGCTCTCACTGCAGCAAACATGAGTATCATCAAAGTGCAACACTCCCAGAAATCCTAACTTAAATCCATGCAGACACAAATTATTATTATTATTATCTAGTTGTTACTTCTTTTTTATTTATTTATGTATTTATTTATTTTATTTTTACTTTTATTTATTTATTTAATTGTTTTTTATTTTATTTTGTTTTTGGTGGGGGGGGGGGGGAGGCCATTGGTGCATGACCCCAAACTCACTCGACAGGAATCGAGTCAAAATGAAGACAATGCCAATTTCCAATTCCATGTCAAGTTATGTACCGCGCTGCACGACTTCATGACTCCATGATTTCTCAGGAATTCAAAAGAATTCAGTTAACCAGCAGGAAACACTAGAATGACAGCCTGGCCTCTTTAGCAGACCCAGTTTTGTTTTTCATATTAACAATGAAGCCGATTAGAGATCCATTGGTTTTCCTTGTTTCGCTTGCAAGCGCGACCACAGTTGAGCAAATTGATACGATCCTCAACCGGTCCTGTTACAATCCGTGTCAAGGTTTATTGACTGGGGCCGTCCTGAATAGACTGTCCTTACAGGCACGTTATCTTGCATTGTTGTTGATCAGAGATGGCGTTTCGTCAAAGTATTATGCCGATAATAATGTGTATCGGCAGTTTAGTCCGAGATCAACAACATGCGCACAAACAAACAAAGAAACAAACAAAACCAAACAAGAACAACGAAATAATAATTCAACATTAAAAAGCCAAAACATTAATCGTTTGTCACATCATAATGATCTGAATAACTATAGCCACTATTGTACAGTACAAGACGTATCGCCTTTGTGCGGGGAGCCGGGGTGGCCGAATGGTAGAGCGTTGTACTTCTAATGCTCAGGTCGTGAGTTCGTATTCCGGCTGAGGCCAAATATTTATGCTGGCTTTTTCATCGTTTCCCCGTCTTTGACATCACCCGTATGTGGTGGAAAAGGACGTTAAACACCCAAACATCCACCCACCCTCGCCTTTATGCGTGGTGTCCTTATAATCAGCTTCAGCTTGAACACTCTAGTCGCAGTTAGCCACGGGGTCTGACGTTTGCTTCTAAAACTTGCTATTGTTACAGCACCTTCCACAATCAGGAGGGGAACCGGGATAATTCTTTATTGTCCTCAAGAGGCAATATAACATGTCCCAATAGTTAAAATGTGATATCACAGCGATAACACGCACCCACACACGCACGCCCACACCCACACACTTCCTAATTACCATGCTCTCATTAAATACCCCACGATTAAGACGTAACCTTCACTGTAAAAGTAAATTTATAGTAAAATACCTGTATCACAAAGCACACTCATACCCTCACACACACGCACTCACACACAGACACAACACATGCGCGCACACGCACACGTGCACACACACACTCACACACCCAATTTACTAAATCAACATCACTCTTACCACATGGACAGCAATAAACACATGACCGTAGTATTGCGTAAAAAGAGTCCCATTAAGATTGGTTAAGTAGGCCTACTGCCTCTGGAATGAAAGAAAACTTGAATCTGTTGGTTTTTATCTGCGGCACCCGAAATCGCCGAATGGTAGAGCGTTGGAGTCACAATTCTCGCGTCGTGAGTTCGATTCCCAGCTGGGGCCAAAATTTAATGTTTGTGCTGGCCTTTTTCTCGTTGCCCCGTCTTTGATATCACCCTTATGTGGTAGAAAAGGACGTAAGATTCCTAAACACCCACCCCACCCACCCACCCACCCACCCCACTCACAATCAGGAGTAGTCGTCATTTGAAAGCTACCAGGAAACTGCTTTACGAAACCGACGTTATGGCTTTTGTCAGTGTCGTGTGCATGTTAACAATTTGACACTCCCATAAGGAAACTTTCAAAAGACTTCAATGAACGGACGTATTGAGCAGTAAGGGAAGTTTGTTTGCAGCCGACACACCACAATGCGCTGACAAGCGGTACAGCCAAAATGCAGCATTGGTTAAAGCTGGTGTTTATTCTGCCGTCCATCGCCTGGGTTGCGTGTGATGGTGAGAACACATTAATTTGTCGTGGTGTATTCTTCATATTGTCATTCAATAGAAACTGCCATGCTCAGCAAAATGTCGAGATGTCAATGATAAGATTATTATGCAGACGTGTAAACTGGCTGTGTCTGTCTGTCGTTATGTCTGCGTGCCTGCCTGTCCGTCCACCCTTCCGCATGTGTGTCCGTCTGTTCAACGGTTCAGTCGCCTTTCTGCCTGCCTGCATGTCTGCCTGTCCGTCCGCCCGCGCTTCCACCACTTTGTCCGTCTGTCTGGCGGTTCACCTTCCTAACTGCGTACTTACCTATCTGTATGTAGATCTACTGTGTTGTCTGTCTGTGCTGTGTTGTTTGTCGGTATCACTGATAATTAACATACTGTTCAGACAACATATTTTCCCAAGAAAAAGGAACTATCAGTGACTGTGGATTGACGGAGAACGCTGGAAACTGGACAGTGTCAGGGAGCTGCAGAATACAAGTCGTTAATGTAACAGATGATCGTTATGCGTGCAGTTGGTCTCAGGCAAGTCCGGTATGATTTGTTTAATCTAAGAAAATACTGCTCAGTTATATTTCAGACTGTGTTCACTTGACAATATTATTATTTATTTCTGTTTGGTGATTTCAGTCACCTGAGTTTCTTGTCCCGGTTCAGTAATATTTCAGGCTCTGTTCACTTGACAATTAATTATTTCTAGTTGATGATTTCATGAAAAGTCACTTGAGTTCCTCGTCCCTCAGTCAGTATTTATGTCTAATCCTCAGAATACTTCAGCAGACGCTTGGTCAGCGTCTTTCATAGCGGATGACCCCGAGGCCCGAGTTAACATAAGCGGCCACTGCATCTTCACAAGGTCACTGCCACCTGAAGAGGGCGTCTACACATATTTCTTGCACTATCAGCCTGCACACGATGAACGACACATGGTCGGAAACATTACAATAAGTAAGGAAATGGCGACGGTTGTAGTGAAGCTGAAGTTTGTGAAAGAACTTATTCTGTCTCTCTGTCTGTCTGTCTGAAGTTTGCTAACATGAACTGTGCATTTATACTGGTAGTGACAGAGCGTTGCCTGTTGGTCACAGTGACCGTGAATTTACCTTCTTACACAGGCGTACCACGTACACCCAATACACAAATGAACTGTCCACATCATGTGATGGAAGGCGACACTCTGACCTGTGACTGCACCACTACTGATCCTGGCAGTCCGCCCTCAGTCTTACAATGGTCAGGATTCAATAGTCACCAGCTGACTGTACACAACGTTACCCGTGATATGGATGGGGCGGTATACAACTGTACACAGACATGGAACACAAGTGTAGTGGGATTTGTAAACTACACTATGCAAGTGCACTGTAAGATGTTCCTTTCAAGTGTATTTTGTGTGCCGAGGTCTCTAGCTTCTCAGTGGACGTTCCTCTTCTGTTGCTTGTTGTGCTTGTTCCTCTGTGCTTCTCAGTTAACCTTGCATTTTGTCAGTGTCGCCAGCTTGTTATATCATATTGCAAGCTTCTGAGCACGCGTGTATGGGTGTTCCTGCAATCTGACATGTATCTTTTTGTCGTTTGTCTTACAGACACCACAATAATGGAAAAAGTTTCGATTCGTTCGGCCTTAATGAAACAAAGACGCTAAACTTGACCTGCGTCGTAGCCAGTTAGTACTTGTAAGAAGCTGGCTTTTCTGTGGCCCTAACTCAATTCCTACCGAGTAACTTTGGGGTTTGTGCACAAGTGACCTCACTTAAAAATCCAAAATAATTTATGTCTACATGGATTTACATTTGGTTTAGTGGGAGTGTTGCGCTTTCATGGTACTCGTGTTTGCTGCAGCAACAGCCGTCAAAGAGTAGTTAATGTTGCCTGATTTTAAATTCGCAAACAGGGCCAGAACCGAAAAGGATTCATGAACCTTGGACACTGGTGCACGGTACGAAATGTACTAGTTAAGTGACTTTTCTAATAAGACATAACGTTAGACAGCTTCTCGTTCACACAAAATGCGCAAGCCATAAAAAAATCCAAACCAAAATACCCCCCCCCCCCCCCAAAAAAAAATAAATAAATAAATAAATAAAAATAATAAATAAATAAATAAATAAATAATAATAAAAAACAAAAACAAAAAAACCGAACAACCCCCCACCACCATCACCCTACCCCCCCCCCCCCCCCCAAAAAAAAAAAACAAAAAAACAAAAAAAAACAAAAAAAAAAACCCAACAACAACAACAAATAAAGACAACAAAACAAACAAAACAGAGAAAGAAAAAGAAATAGAAAGTATGTGCTATTCCTTATTTTCAGACCCTCCGTCCCCGCTAATAATCACGGGTTACAACCCCAGTCACGTGCTGACGGCCGGCGACAGTGTCTCCCTCACTTGTTCCGTCAGTGGCGGGAATCCTCCAGTCAAAAACATCACATTCTACTGTCGTAGACGAGATACTAATGTTACAGGCGAGTTCAACCCCACTACATCATCCAGCACACTGACCATCGAGCGTCTCGAAGTCAGTGATAATGGGACAGAATGTGTGTGCACTGCATCGTGGCAAACGAATCGCACTCGGGCTTCCCTTTCCTTGACCGTATCAGGTATGTTCCAAGGCAAACGCGGTGCGTCTGTCAATATGCTTTGACCCAATTTGATTGACCTAAGCAATTGTGGCAAAGACTGATTAGATTTGTTCTTTTGCAAATGTCCGTTTTACAAGTTGCACTAAGTTGCTATTATTATTGTTTTAAACAAAGTTTTCTTCTTTTCCAATATGTTGATCACTTTATGTTTTCACGTTTCCGACTAAAGATCTTTGACGAAATCATATTGTGTGGAACAAAACATGAAACAGCTTTATCTTTTCTGCTCAGTTCTATTGTATGATTAGTTTGTGTTCATATACGCGCATTTTTAGATACCTATAACTGATAGGGTGTTTTTGTTTTGTTTTTACTGCCCCAACTCTTTTTGCCAGTTCCAGTGGTGTTCCTCCCAGGTGATGGGTGGAATTCACGGAGGGCTCGAAAGCTGGGGCAGTTTTTATTATGCATGATGATGGAGATGAGGGTGATGGTAAGATGATGCTATGGAGGTCCGTGTGGTTTGGGACTGCGGGACAGAGCCGTATTCCACGCTTCCTGTCATAAATATCCCGTCATTAACCAGGCCCGGAAACTACGGCATCTGCGGTGCCGGCCGTGTAATCATCCACATCAGAAGACGTGTCATACCAAGGAAAGCACCCCCAACGTCGCACCCGTGAAGTGGGTGAAGCTCGGCTCTGTGGCAAGCAGCCTTCCCATTGGGCCCATAGCACACCCGCTCTGGGTAGGAGCCGACATAGGTAGGAAAAATCCTGCTAGCCTCGGGTGGGACTCGAACCCGGGTCTCCCGGTCCATGATCCGAAGTGCTAACCACTACACTACGGGGGCCGTTGATAGGGGTATTTTGTTTGTATTTATTTGAGCGAAACGCGTGTAAGCATCTTTATTTCCATTTCTTCATGATCGTTTACATTTTTAATCATATTCAGCGCGCACGTACACACCTCTGATAGCTCTTCTGGCAGGCGGTACTGGTGGCGGTTTCATCGTCCTCATCATCTGTGTCATCATCATCGTTGAGATTTGCAATCGATGCAAAGGTAGAATGGCATTATCCCTCTTTTCTCCAACACTTCATTTACAGTTAGTGCTTTAAGTGTGAAACGTACGGCAGAATATTTCATATCCTCCGAGTGAAGCATCGTCGAATCCTGGCAATTGGTTTGACGACAAACCCTGTAAGTATTTTCGAATAGAGCGTCTGACAGAAAAGACTGTCATCTACTAAAGCAGCCGTCATGACTGTATAGCATTCGAGACACGTTGTCAACTTTCTTCAGATGGTTTCAAGCACTTGTTCCTTTTTATTGAGTCCCCAAATCATGTGTGTAAATTTGATATAAATGATATCCCGAGCACATGAAATAAAATATATAGCAGGTAAAATAATCCACCCACCCACCCACCCTCCCATTAAACAAAACAGAACAAACCACCCACCACCACCACCACCATCCCCCCCCCCCAAAAAAAAAAAACCCACCAACCACCAATAAACAAAACAAACAAACGAACCAAACAAACAAAAATAAAAACACCCCCACCCCCAAAAAAACAACAACAAACAAACAAACAAACAAGCAAGCAAAAACAACAACAACAACAAAACAAACAAAACAAACAAACAAAACCCGTTATGGTGTAGAGACAGGACCCGAGGTTTTCCCGTTAGGTGTACGTCCTTATTGCAAAGATTCTTACGTGAGTAGACAAGTACTCGATATCTAATCTGCAGACAAGGATAATTAAAGACAGGGTTTTGTAACTGGTTATGGATGTCACATTTCGTGTGCGTTTCCTATTGTGTGTATTTTTATTTTTACCTTTTTTGTTCAGGAACAGCAGGTAACAGGAAGGAAAGCCTCATAAACGACAATGATGATGGTGATCTGTCTGTCTGTCTGTCTGTCTGTCTGTCTCTCTTGATAATAATGCATAGCATAGAAAATAGAATCATGTGTTTCTAATTCTAACTACATTTCTCCGTATAAAGATAGCTTAAACAATATTCACCGCAAGAAAACTTTAAGATTTGGATTAAAGGAAAACATTCTTCTTCAGTGTTCTCCCTATACCATACTGATTCCCCAGCTGATTTAAACTTTAAATTACCGAGAGGCATTCAACTTTTGCTTCACTGAACACATTATTTTGTCTGCTGTATACAGTTGTGGAAGAGCATATCAACATCCTTTACGAAGACAGTGATCTCTTTATGAAGACAAGACAACCAAGTTGCTCGACTACGCCTTCAGCCTTGTCCTCCCCAGCTGCCCCTTCCACCTCTACATTCACCGTCAAAACAGACGAACAAGAAACGTCCTTCGGCTACTCTTCAGTAGAGCTCAGGACAGACGAACAAACCACGTCATTTGGTCACGCTTCGGTGGACAACAAAACGGACGAGCAGAAAATATCTTTTGGTTACGCTTCGGTAGAGCTCAAGACGGACGAAGAAGAAACATCTGCTGGTTACGCTTCGGTAGACAGCGGAAGTCCGGTGAAGTCAGCACCTCGCTTTGCTCTGGTGAACACCGATGCAGCTGGCACCTCCGCGGGTTACTCTGAGGTGGAGCTGGAAGGAAGCACCAATGCGAAAGAAACTGCAGCAAAGTCCTCGGCCGTTTCTACTGAACGTCGCTTTGTCCTCGAAGACCGTAGCGGAGTCAGCCTATTCTCCCCCTATTCAGATGTGGACCCCGCGTATGCCAGCGCAGAAGACGTCTTTCCCAGTCCCCCTCCTTGCTTTACAAATCGTCGATTCACCATCGCGGATCACAGCGGTTCTGGACTTCCGTCACATTATGTTAATTGCCCTTCGAATTTTGACGATACCAAGCCGCCAAGCTTTTGTCAACCTTCTAGCGACGGCTCTGCCAATTCAGGCGCCTATGCTGTCGTCAACAAGGTCCCAAAACACGCCAGAGCTAGTCAACCTCCTGCTTATGAATACGCAAAGGTAATCAGCTGCTCGTATTGGTTTAAACATTGTATTCACGTACAGATACACAGTTACAGCTAGATCGCCGTCAAACAGTAAGACAACAGAGCAGAACGAGTCAAAACTTATAATCGTGCTCATAAGAATCAATTTACATACATGGCGGAGAAATTGCCGTACAGAACACACTGAATTAGACGTCAGCACCCCCCCCCCCTCCCCACCCAAACACTCATGCACACAAACAAATGAACATAAACCAAACACACACACACACACACACACACACACAACAACAACACAACAACAACAACAACACACAACAACAACAACAGAAAAAAAACCCAGAGCGTTCAAAATGGTTTTATCGGATGCAGTATTATTATATTATTATTATATAAGTAACTGAATTAAATAATTTTTGCAATATATCTACGTCATCTGGACAAAAAAATCCGAACAGCCTACATATTCCACGGTCAAACAAACGAACGCTTTCCTTGTGTCGAGCAGGTCAACAAGAAAGGGCGGAGTCGAAGTGCAGTCTACACTCAAGTGGAGAGGAAGAAACGAGCTGAGCATCCACCAGCCTCTGATCGTCAGTCTGACTTTCTACATAATGTACAAGTGGAAACTGAAACTCAACGCCAACCGGGAGACATCCAGGTAAATGTACACTTATGAACACACGAATGCAGTGATAACGACAACGGACTATCTGATAAATGATTTTACTAAACATGATTATTGTACAGTTGTGCATGTATGTGCGATCCTTGATTACAGGTTTGTACTGGCAGATGCCAACGCGAATCTACATACAGTAAAACGAATACAGTAAAACTAGCTAACGTGTGTAAGGCAATGAGAACGTATATATGTTCATTGTCTGATTGTAACATATCAACAACAATAGTAGACTGCCCATTGATAGAGAGAGAGAGAGAGAGAGAGAGATGTGCAGGATGAAGTCCGTGATTTTTGAATGTGATTAATGTGTGATAATGTTAAATAGCTGTTTTAGATTATATCTACCTTAATACCAAGACTGTTTAATGTCATCTTTAATTCATGGAAATCTCTATTTCAACTGTAGTGTTTAATATGTATTATCTTATGTGTTTTTTTATATTTTTATTTGATGTGTATTATTGTTTTGTTTGTCCCCCACACCAAAATTTCCCTTTGGGATAATAAAGATGTATTGAGTATTGATTGGTTGTTAGCATGGAACTGAAGATGCTTCAACTCATGATATTTATTTTATTTTTCAACAGCACATGGTTCATGCAGCAGACGGTGGAGAAGGTAAGGACAGCACTCTGAATGTTGAGGTGCAGCAGCTCCCATCCAGCGACGTCGGTGATGTACAGCACAAGCTCACTGGGGCAGCCCGCGAGGAACAGCATGTGAATGAATCAGACTGATTTCAGGTCGGGGTTTTCACTGCACGTGAGACCGGTTCACCTGTTTTATGAGGTACTTTACAAAGATACACCTTATCAAGGGTTTTTGTGTTTGTTTGTTTTTAGCTTACAGGCCTACCTTTGCTGATAACGTGGACAAGAACATGTTACCATGTAAACGCGTGCAAAGTATGAACCATTTTGGGGCTGTCGTCGCCAAGATATGAGCCAAAACGTGTGCCTGTCGCCTATTTCACTAGTTAGTGAAATGACGCATTTGTAGGAATCAGCACTTCGTCGCTGGCGACAGTACATATGTACAATGCTCTGATCTAGACTTTGAGAAGGCAACTGACTCAGTAGTGGCAGCGTCTGTGGGAAACGTTTTTGACACAATGGGAGTTGCTCATCCTGCTAGACGCTGCTTTGTTTTCTCTGTTTAAGCTACTACCGTTACTACGCTTACTACTGCTACTACTAGTATCACCACTAATACTTCTATTACCATTACCTCAATTACTATGGGGAGCCAGGATGACCGAACGGCAGAGCGTTGGACTTTTAATGCTCGGGTCGTGAGTTCGAATCCGGCTGGGGCCAAATATTTGTGCTGGCTTTTTCATCGTTACCCCGTTTTTGATATCATCGTATGTGGTGGAAAAAGACGTTAAACACAGACCCCTTAACTACCACACACACCTTTTTATTAATTCTGCACTGTAGAAGTGGCACAAGGGTGGGTGGGGTGGGTGTTTGGGAGTTTAACGTCCTTTTCCACCACATATGGGTGATATCAAAGACGGGGCAACGATGAAAACGCCAGCACAAACATTTGGCCCCAGCCGGGATTCGAACTCACAACCCGAGCATTGGAAGTCCAACGCTCATTCGGCCACCCCGGCTCCCCCGTAGAAGTGGTACAATGATAGTCACCGTGAATACTACAGTCATTGCAAACTCGTTACGAGACAGGAAATTGCCGTTGATGGTATGGCTGAAATCCTAAAAAAACAACAACAAAAAACTGACAACAAAAAACAAAAGCAATTTGACAGTACGGACAAAGGCGTTGAAATTGATATTTTCCTCAAGGATGTTTTCCTTTGCCAGTATGGAAAGCAGCTTCCTGTTCGAAACGAAGTTTTTCCTTGGTTGTTATTCGAGAGCTATAATTATGCACACATGTGTTTGTGTGCGTGCGTGCGTGCTCATTGAGAGCACAGGGATAAGCATGGCATACCGTCATTGGTCGTATTACAAATACACGTATCGAAGCATGTATTGAATTCTTCGTTGACGCTGTGATGATTCGTTTTTCTATTTATTATATCTACTGCCACCATACTTCAAGCATTGAGGGCGCCATATATATACTTGGTGGGTGGAAGGGTGTGCGCGTGAGATGGGGCGGGGGGGGGGGGGGGGGGGGGGGGGCAGAGGGTATAAGCATGGCACACCTGCATTGACTGTATTACAAATGCATGTACTGCATTGAAAAATGTATGCAATTCTTCGTTGACGCTGTTATGATTCGTTTTTCTATTAGCATATACAGTGCCATCATACTTGCAAAAAGCACGTGACGGTTCCTCTACCTTGTATATAAATAAAAGAAATACCCAAGAGGAATATCGCCCTCTTTCTGTATTACGCTCATCCAAAAAAGCTTCTCAAAATTCGTAAGAGAAATTTGAAATCTTTTGGCGAACGCTTTACCACCCAGCAGTCTTTGAACTCGCCGCCTGCTAGCTTGAAACAGCAACCTACTCTGTCATATTTCAAATCAGAACTTAAAATTTGTACCTCTGGCATTCCTAAGACAGGGAAAAGTGTTCCAGAAAATCTGCTGCATGTTCGCATCTTTGCCCACTCTAAAGGTACCACAGGAAAACTCCTGTCATACACTCGCATCAAATCTTCACTCACTACACAACCACCCAAGAGGCAGAAATTTGGGGAGTTGTCAATGTTCAGTGAATTTATTAAACAATACGGAGAAGCAAAATCCCAGAATGAGGATTAATAAAACTACGTCCAAAAATCTAGGAGAAAAGCAGTATTACGAATTCCAATATTGTTCAGAGAATAAAATTTATCCGTTTCAGCTTGTCTTTGATACATGTAACCTGGTGCCTACTGTTGTAGGGTGTGCTCTATATGCGTGCGAGTGATGTTTTCATGCATTTCCAAGTGTACACGTATAAATGTATAAATTTTATCATTACCATTAACTCATAACTTATTTCTGTCTTGCACGAAACTTCCGCTAATAAAAGTCGCCTCCGATTACAAAGCTCTGTCAAAGTGTCGTTACGTCGGAATTTTCCTTGTGTTCGGTTTCGTGGTCTCTGTGACCTTAATCCCTTGGGATCTTCCCGTATTGTCCAGAAGTGATAGCCCAGAAGTGATAGTCAAGAGTTTTATAGTTCGGGCTAACCCGCTTCCATTGCAAATTCTCGGGAAAAGGATAGGCTTTACTGTCCTCACCCACTTGTCAAGTCGCGTTCAGATTTCATTATCTTGTTTACCAACTTGCTCAAATGTGGTGTGTGTGTGTGTGTGTGCCCCGTGTGTGCGAGAGAGGGTTTTTTTATATTATTATTTATGTTTGTTACTCCACGCTAGTGTTTGTATGCGTGCGCGAGTGTGTGCTCAGTACCCTATATTCACCTCTCGTATTCTGTTTGGCTGTCGATTCCTCGATATGCTCCTTTGCATTTCATATATTTGTTTTTCGGATTTCTTTCGTTTTTGTAGTGTTCGGTATATTCTATGTAACTTTTAGGGGTTTTCCCTGTACCATGAACAAGTTGCAAGATAAGCACTTTGCTCTTGTGCTCACCGATATCTTTGTAAAATAAAGTTCATTCATCCAAATTCACAGTCTCACTCTATGAGGAACCATGCACACGAATACACATTTACAGAACAAAATGCAATCGCCAACAAAGCACACACACAATATTTGTTTTGTTTGCTTTATTCACCGTCAGTACACCACAGAAGACTGTAACGACTGCATTTGCCATAGTTGTCGTTTCGGGTTGCTGCTGTCGTCATATGTCCACGACGAGTAATTTCAGAAGTGACAGATTTCATATCGCCACACGCGGTCTCTGCACGCAAGAAACAAACCCAAATGAAATGGAAGGTACAACAAGAAAACGAGGCGAACAAAAACAATACGACGACAAAGAAGGTGGATGGGTGGGTGTTTAGGGATTTAACGTCCTTTTTCACCACATAGGGTGATATCAAAGACGGGGCAACGATGAAAAAGCCAGCACAATATTTGGCCCCAGCCGGGATCGAACTCGCGACCCGAGCATTAGAAGTCCAACGCTCTACCATTCGACCACCCCGGCTCCCCGACGACGAAGAAAAAGAAAAAAAGAAAAAAACAAAACTTGGTTTCAATCAGCTACGGGCGAGAGTCAGAATACAATCCTTATTCGCAACGTAACCAATCAATATCATCCATAGCGGCCTCTTTCTCTTGGAGGTCTCCTGTGGAATAACTGTCCGTGTTGTACTTGAGAAATCATGTGACACAGAGCACGACATCTCATGACATTCAAGCATGGTTCCCTGCAAAAAGGTTCTTTCTTTCAGACAGAAAGAACAGAGATGCAGCCTTTTGGCAAAAAAAACAAACAACCCCCCCCCCCAAAAAAAAACAAAAAAACATCGTCATCGATGAGCAAGTACATGTATTACTACTCTTCGGGGGAGACCTCGCTTCCTATGTCAACACCATCGACGACTAAACATTTTGACTCGGCATATCGGTGTTTCCAACTTCAGAAACTTTGTTCAAGTACAAAACAGTAGCCTGTACCTAGCAAGCACTTCTTACTCAAATTTCGGACAGTTTGAACCAGCACTTATCAAAAGTCATTCACAAAAAGTTTAATCGAAGCTGGCGTCTCACCGACATGTATGCTGTTTACTGGTTTGGCCGTCTGCTATCGGCGCAGAGAATGGCAGCGGATTAGTGGTCTAGATAGATCTCCGATTGAACAGAAGCTTCTTGAATCGTTTGAGTCATGCATGCAGTTATAAAATGTAGCTGCTGGGGGAAGGACACTTTAATCGGTGTACATGTACTACAAATATTAGAATAAACACTCACAAAGATTCAGATTTCGCGACAGGAAGACCCCCGCTTGAACGCGCCCTAATCGTGCAAAGCGTGAGCAGACTGAGCTGTGCTTGATCGGTTTCGTATTCACCTCACAAATGTACATTTCCTTGAAAGCGTCAACATATATGCATGTGTCTGTAGTGGAAGTTTAAAACTTGTGTTTTTGTTTGGATTTGAGTTCATGAGTGAATTGACACCGTCTTGCCAGCATGAACAGGCGCACTTTATTCTGTCGGCATCGTGCTCTTCCGACGTACAAACTCGTTCGTCTGCTGCGTGCAGCCGCTGTCTACTGTCAGTTTTTGCTAGGATAAACGTTCAAAATATATCAAATTGGCTCAAAAAGGATGATAAAGCATTTACACCCTATCACGCTGTGGTATACCGACTCGTATTTCGCTAAACCTCAGGGTTGATTTCCGTCTTGGATAAAAATACTCGTCGATACCCCACAGCTTGATGGGGAATACCTGCGAAGCATCATGCAATGGATGGCATTGTGTTAAGCGTACTTAACCGGATAATATTTTTGTTTACGGAATGATTGTGTGGCGAACACAATGTACATTTATATTTTCCTAATGTGCCACCAGAAGACAGGAAAATAAAATGACCGACTTTGATCAGTTAGAATTCAGTACTTACACCAGTTAAAAACGCTTTTTATTTTTCCTCAATTTTAGTGGGTTAGGAAGAAACGACCGAGTTAGAAAATAGTTTCGTGTACATCAACACGTGATAGTGATGTGTTCATGCCCAATGTCTCAGAGAATGCGTGCGATTCGCGAGAGCGTGCGTGCTGGGTTTTGCTCGCGGCGTTTTGAGCCAAACATTTGTGACAAAGCGCCGGTATTAATGCAATTAGAAACGGCGCGGTTGTAGAGCTGCCTGTTACACATTTGACCCTTAACTCTCTCTCTCTCTTACAAACCACACACACACACCACACACACACCACACACCACACACACCACCAAACACCCACCACCACACACACCACACACACACCACACACCCCCACACACACACACACACACACACACAACCACCACCACACACACGCGCGCGCGCCGCGCGCGCGCGCGCCTCAGCGAACAATAATCAACTTCTTTTTGTATGTTTTATTGAAAGTCGGTGCACGACAGAAGTCTGCACAACGACTTCATGGAACGAGAGGAGAGGTCAAGTTTGTCGTAGTTGTCGTTCCGCGTTGCTGTTGTCATGAATCGAAGACCAGCATTTTCAGAAGTGGCAGATTTCAAATCGCCACACACGGTCTCTGCATCAAACAGAACAATACAATTATAATTATGAAAACATTCTCCGGCACAGACGAAAGAAACATATCTCATGACCCAAACAATATGAGGAAAAGAAACACTGCATAATTAATATCGACAAAATGCTTCTACAACAACAAAAGCAGTATGTGCACAACAGCATGCATCATCTCCGGGCAGTATTCAGTTCACCTGACAAGCTTTTAGTTTTTCGCCAAACTGTATCTCAGAACTTCGTCTGCAATACTCGTACCGATCTGCAATGTGATACTTAGCCAGTTAGAGACGTAATACTTACTCGTACCAATCAAAGTGTAATACTTGTTTTAGTCAGAAATGTAATACTTTCTCGCACCAACTTTCACCGATCAGAAATGCTAATTGCTTGCATTACCAAAATGCAATACCTACTCATACTAGAGGTACAATACTTACTCGCATCGATCAAAATACAACTTATTCGTATCAGAATACTTGCTCGCATCAATCAATATGCAATACTTACTCGTACCAGTCACAAATGCAATACTGTACTTGCGCCAGCCAAAGTACAATACTAACTAGTCCCAGTCAGAAATACAACACTTGCACAGGAATCAGAAATGCAATACTACTTTTGTACCAGTCGGAATGGTAACTGAGAGCACCCGCAAAATACTCCACACCCGCTTGAATGTCAAAGTCGACGTTTTGGTTCCACCTATTCACATAAGTAGTATCTGCTTGCCACTCGCATGTCGGAGGTTTCTCGGCACCTGTACAGACGAAACAACATTAGGTAACCAGCCAATTGTGTCATTACTGTGCACCTTTGTCGCCGCGGTCACTACCACCAACATAACTGTTGCTGTCGGTGTTCCAGTGTAAAGTTTTGACGCGAAACACTACCCGGAGTACAGGTTCAGCTTCCGACGTCTCCGATAACCACCCACATCCATATCCAGATAGAGGCAGGCAGGCAGGCAGAACCAGGGACACAGACAGGCGGGGATGCAGACAGAGCCAGGATCATGGACACAGACAGGCGGGGATGCAGACAGAGCCAGGATCATGGACACAGACAGGCGGACAGAAGCAGATAAGCACACAGACCGAGGGACAGACAGGACCAGACAGACGGGCACACCAATAAAAAACACAGCACAGAGCAAGTGACACAGAAAGACACACGGAAAACAGACACACAGAGACACAACTAGGGGCAAAGGCTGACAGACAGAGCACCGAAGTTTAGCATCCTTTTCCACCACGTATGGGTGATATGAATGACGGGGCAACAAGAAAACGCCAGCACAAATGTGACCCGTTCTCACAAAACTGAAAACGGACCATAAGTCTAAAATTATCAATGAGGTGTACATTACTGCAGTTACCTGGTTATGCAGTTTAGTTCAATGTAAGAATGGAAGGTGTACTACTAAAATTGACACACATATCAGCAGTTGAAGTTGGCTACTCACAAGGCGGCCATACTGAACCCCGGCACGCTTTTCGCCTGTAGCGGCGTTCGGCCTAGCGCGACTTACGGCCCCTTTCGCGAGAACGGATCACAAATTACGCTTGTTTTTAAGTGTCTGCCAGGAGACTGCTTAAATTTATCCTGTCATTCCTCACCTATGATATCGCAGCACGTGAACTTGAACCGCCTGTCCTCCGCTCCTTGATCGTGTTCGCTGTAAACGCCTTTCAGTGCTCCGTTCGCGTGGCAGCTGAAGTCAATCGTTGCATTTATTTCGGCCGTCCAACCTGAACAGCGACCCATTGCATAGAATACGTGATAATGAAGGGGTTTGCTGTGATAGATATGATGTTTAGTTATTTATTCATTTGGGTTTTGATAAGTTATTGCGGGTGGGGTGTTTTGGGGTTAACGTCCTTTTCCACCACTTACGGGTGATCAAGGGCGCGGCAACGATGAAAACGCCAACACGAATATTTTGGCTCCAGCCGGGATACGAACTCACGACCCGAGCATTAGAAGTCCAACGCTCTACCATTCGGCCACCCCGGCTCCCCTGTTAGGTTATTGCATATGCCAAACCAAATTTATGTTGTTTGTAGTGCAGTGGCTTTCAATGTTAATTTTTCATTTTTATTTTGTTTCGAGCTGCGAGTGCAAAGACAATTTTCCATTGTATACCTGTTATTTCATGGACAATAAAGTATAATAAAGCATTTCTGAATTGAATACCCTAAAGGGACAAAGAAAAAAATCTTCCATCTGTACACCACGGAAGGAATTTATAAAGTGCCAGTAACTCACGACACCCCCCCCCCCCCCCGAACCTTTCACTCCCACTCGATCCCCTGAATTTTAGGCCCACTTCCATCACGCATGGGTGATATCAAAGACAGGGCAACGAGAAAAAATAACACAAACATTTGTCACCAGAGGGCATTCGAACTCACGACTCCAGCATGCATGGAAAGCGTGTTAGTGACAAAAGTAGTGAGAACCAAATAGATGGAATGGAACACTTTACCTGACTGTTGACAGTTAGCGAGTGGCATTGCGTCAGGGAGATAACTGCACTTGAAGCGATACCGACGATCCTCGTAATGTTCGGAGTAAGTTCCCCCCCATCCAGTGATGACCTTCCCCGCAGGACAATTGAAGTTTCCGACGCCATCATATTCGTTGCCCCATTGATAGACAGAGTGTTGGTTGTCATATTCCAGGAACAGCTTGGTGTACTGCAAACAAGCAAAACAAAAAGCAGTATTTTCAGCACACAAACAACAACAAACAACAACAACAACAACCTCACCTTAAAGATCTAAGCTCCCAACAAAAAGCTTTCCGAAATGTGAAACAACAGAGTGCAAGCACAGTCAACTCCGTCACAGTTGCAAAGTTCACAGTGTCCAGAAACACCGACAAAACCGTGCCGAAAAACTGCCCCCCACTTCCTGTCGGGCTCCGTCCACGATACTGTGCACATTCCCGTGCAACCCGGCTCATTATGTGACCACGCCGCGGATACGTCAGTTAAGACGACTGAGCGATGTTGGACCGATATGGCGGAAGCTATGCTACAGCCGGTAGGTACACGTATTGGAAAGCAAAATTGTTTCTTGCGTAAACATTTCAGCTCGAGCTTGCAGAACAAAAAGTAAAACCGCAATTTGGAGATGTTACCGATGAAACGCGCAGTCATCATCCGTCCGTGCAGTGGTCATGGCAGCAGCCGTGACCGAGTCAGTACTGTCTGCACAAGTCGTGTCACTTTTAAATTTGGTCAGTGTCGCTCGTATGCCGTCACCATGGCGGTAAGTTTTTTGTTTTGTTTTGTTTTGTTTTTTTTTGGGGGGGGGGGGGGGGGGTTGACGGTTTTTTTTTTTTTTTGTATACTGTAAAGAGCAAGGCCGTTTCTTGAAAATCCCTCCACCCCCCCCCCCCCCAAAAAAAAAAAACAAAAAAAAAAAACAACGCACTTAAGCCGGGTTCTCTCATGGAAAGTCTAATTTATTGTCATTAATTCTCCGATCAAACTGCTTTTGCTGGAGTCTGCTGTTCTAACGACAAAGACGAGAAGAACCTGAAAGAAGCAATATCTTTCAACACTCAGCCTTTACCGTATCCAGTGTGCGTTTCCCGACAGCATCCACAGAAGACTGCCTCATGGGTCGTCTGGCGACGAGGTAGTTGATGTCGGTCGTCACTTTCGTCACTTCGGGCCTGGACTGCATTTCGGATGGTAGAGTCCCCAACATTCGTTTGCATTCCACAGTCAGGTAGGTCTTCATCAGGTAGTCCATCACGGCTTTCTCCATGGCGGCCTTACGGCTGGGGTCACGGATAAGGTCAGATATGAGTTTTAGCTGTGTGGAGTACAGCCAGGGGTTGGCGCTGATGCTTGGCTGCCACGCTTGAAGGCCGGTGATGTCCATCAGGTTCCAATCTCCCCCGAAAAAACTGCCAGTGTAAGAGGAGAACTTTCGGTAGGTCAAGCAAGTGCAGTGGTCAAAAAGATCAACCATTAACCCTTACTTCACTCGCGCTATCACCACGTCTAACGCAAGCTGCTTGGAGCCGTCACGGTGACACAATTTGCCTTTTGTGCTATTTTGTGCTTTTGGTTTTTAAGTTGTTTCTCTACATAGAAACAACTTTATGAGACGGGGCAGATTTTGCTACGTGCAGCAGCAAGTTTCAGTGAAACAAAACAAGACTGACGTTTCTCCACACAATACATACTTTCACGCACACAGTGACGTAACGAAATCTGCATCATAGACACTTCAAGTGCACACAATGCTGCTGCGTACTTTTTGGCGGGAGTTGTGAGACGTGTGTGGTGTGTGTGTGTGTGTGTTGTGTGTGGTGTGCGCGTGTGCGCGTGCGTGTGTGTGTGCGCGTGTGCGCGCGTGCGTGTGGACGGATGTAATGATGGCTATCTCCTAAACCACTTCGTTGGAGGCCTTTTTACTTGATAAAATGGAAATTCACCTTCTCCAGAGCTACCTTTCAAGATTTTTAGCCTGCTGCATTTTCAGAAGAGTTATCGCCGATTTAAAAAAAAAAATCGGTCATCTTACGATTTTTTTCGAAAAAGTTAAAATCCCTTTATTAGAGAAATATAGAAATCTTCGTCGGCCGATCTTCGTCGTCGGGATTCCCCTTTATTTTTAGCATTGCCGCGAGCGCGCATGCGCGTGAACTTTGGCACGAACGAAGATTCTGATCTTCGTCGTGAAAATTGCGATTTTTCCGAACGCACCTTCGGCCCCTTTTTCTGCCCGTGCTACTTGGTAGGTACAATGACACTATAATTTGGTGATTTTTAAAATATTCACTGTTGTCTTGGACACTTATGAGAACTGATAAGCCGTGGATTACGAACAATCAGTCTCCAAAGAGACCTACCATTTGGAGCCATCTCACTGTGTTGTTTCCTAGTGCATGTGCATTACAAACATGTATAAAAGCAGGCTACCTTATATCTTTTCGATCTGCAGGGATGAAACACACATATTATACCGGTGACATATTATCGATTCCTGTTGTCAGTCACTATTTGGAATGATTTCATTAATCATAGTACCACAAGCTGAAACGGCTACACATAGCCGGCAGACGACACTGCAAACCATTCTGGATAATCCATAGTTTTGCCCGGTTGACTTGGTTTTTCACGTTCCACACGAAAGAGTTTCTTTACCATTTACAAAAACAGCAAGCACGCTAAGCTGACATGTACAAATATTTTGAAATACGTGCTAAAAATCATAAGAAAAAGCGCATACCTGAAGTTTTGTGATCGTGCCAGATCTATGAAGAAATTTCGCATTTTCAGACACTCCCAGACACGACACGCACTGGCAGACACCAAGACACGCACTGACAGACACCAAGGCACGCTCTCGCAGACACAGACACGCCGACAGGCACAGAACACACTATTTGGGGAAGCCAAATATTGAGTGGTGTGAAGCCCTACTGACTGTAACATTGAAATTAAAGTTGGCAGCAAACTTTGTTTTTTTTTGCCAGTTATACCTAAATCCAAACACATGTATTAACAATGCCATGCAAATAATATGCATTGCTATGTACCAGGTGTTTATTTATTCTTAAAACAGAGTATGGTTTGGCATAACTGGTTACGGAGTTATCTCCCATTGTGTGTCTTGCGTGTCTGCCATTACGTGTCTCCGTGTCTGCCTGAGCGTGTCTTTCTGTCTGCCCGTGTGCGTCTTGCGTGTAGAAGTAGTTTGTGTGTGAATTTACAGAATACGAAAAAATAATGAAGAAATACGGAAAAGGCTGCACGTTGTGTTTTTTGGCAAAAATTTTCTACATTTAAAAAAAAAAAATTCTGTGTGTTTCTGCCGGTGCGTGTCTTTGTGTCTGCTTGTGTGTCTTTGGTGACTGCCAGTGCTCGTCTTTGGTGACTGCCAGTGCTCGTCTTTGGTGACTGCCCGTGGGTGTCTGTGTCTGCCCGTGGGTGTCTTTGTGTCTGCCCGTGGCGTGTCTTTGTGTCTGCCGGTGCGTGTCTTTGTGTCTGCCTGTGTGACTTTAGAGACTGCCAGTGCAGTGTTCTAATATTTTTAATAGAGACCTGCCTGTATTCATATATCATACCCAAGCCAATATATTGCCAAAATAAAACATGTAGTATGCAACAGAAAATCTGACAATTGGTTGTATATATGTTTGTGTATTCTGTCTCGTGTCTTTGTGTCGGCCTGTGCATGTCTTAATTTGTGTCTGCCTGACCAGTCTGTGGTCATATATTGTGCCCCAGCAAGCCGTGTGTTATTGCTAACGCCTGGCTTCTTTTTTTTTTTGCATGATTGGTACATCCATCATATATATAGGGAGGTACATAATCATTTAGATTTGTGTTTTCAGTGTCTTGTCATGCCTGGCTTTTTTTTTTTTCTTTTTTTTTTGGTATCATTGGTACATCATATATATAGGGAGGTACATAATCACTTAAGTTTGTGCTTTCAGTGTCTGTAAAACGTTTGTAGAGTGAGGTACATGATCGTTTTCACTATGTGTACACACAAACAGTTCAGAAAGCAAACACATCCACTGGCAGACACGGAAGACATGCAGAGGCAGACACGGAAGACACGCAATGGCAGACACCAAGACACACCAAGGGAAATAACACTGTAGCTCATTGTTGTGCAAAAAAATTCTTAATGAATAAATAGACAATTCATCTATGAAAATGCACACTTTCCACATGACAATGTTTATAATTGTGTTTAGAATCAGTCTCATGGAAAGGAATACTTTTGCATGCACGGTTAACGCAAAATTTATTGCCCGCTTTTGTTGGAATGATAGTGTTCCAAAGCTCCACACCACGAAATCTTTGAAAACTACACTCATGGGGTATATAAGGTTACTGGCAGATTGCTTGTCTGTGAGGTTGTATATAATTGCAGTCTTGACAGAGTGCCTTCTCTGCTTGTGAGTGTGTGTGTGTCTGCCGTAGTATGTCTTTCGGCTGTGTGTCTCCGTGTCTGCCATTGCGTGTCTCCGTGTCTGCCAGTGTGTGTCTCCGTGTCTGCCAGTGTGTGTCTTTGTATCGGGGGGTGTCTGAAAATGCAAAATTTCTTGACTCAGATCTGCGAAGGGACATCAATCGGGGGGAAAAGGGGAGAGCATTCTGCGCGCGAACTGGACGAATACCGAACGATTGCTATGTTCCAAACGCATCCCGCGTCGGCGTGAGTACGGGCGCGCGTGCGTGACGTCAAACGCCGACGACGAAGATCGGCCGACGAAGATTTCTATATTTCTCTATTTTCTAGACTTTGGACGTTCACCCAATCACACTGCCTGTATTCGTGCTACAAGCTCTGTAGCTCTGACTGATTTTGTGTAAAAATAATATTTCCGAGGTTTTGGTGGTTTGCACATAAGATGAAATATCTGTGAAGAGACTACTGCTAATTACTCATCATCCCGGCGTTTTTGTCAAGTGTGACAACTGCACATATGACAGGAACTACTGCACTATCATAGCTTTAGCATTAAGAATAACTGCCCTATAATAGCTTTAGCATTAAGAATAACTGAACTTTTAGATAAACATAACTTTTTCAAGTTTCTGCGAGAGTTCCAAATTTGCGATTTCATAAGTACAATCCAAGGTATTCTAGTCCACGTTTCACCAGCCCCGTAGATCTTCGTGATTTTATGTAAAATTATTTCAGCCATGGAAGTCACAAAAGCAACAGGGAAATCACAAGACATGCACAAGCATCGTCTGTCATACCACCAGTGTGAAGCTGACGTCAAACGCTTAGATCAGACAAAATCAGCAAGTATCGTCACTGCCTCCGACATTTCACCAGCCCTTTAGATCTTCCAGATTTCATGTGAAAAATAATTCAATCGGGGAAGCCACAAAGCCAACTGGGAAATCACAAGACATAAACAAGCATCCTCAGACGATCTCAGTGCTAGAGGTTGACGTCAGATGTTTAGTTCACGGAAAGTGGAACAGAACGATTCTGCATACAAGCGGCCGTTACAGTACCTCGAGCTAAAGTACTTGAAGTCGTTTCGTGTATTAGTCACAAGCGAAGCTGTCTTCTGTGAAAACTACCAATCATGTTGGCTCATGTTTTACGTTCCGTTCTTTACCTGACGTGTCTCCTGGTACTGGACGTGAACTCTGAGTCAATCTCGGTGTTTGATATTGAGGTTCCTCCCTTCACCGTCAGCACGGAGTTGAATGTAGCTTCAGCCTGAGCCGACACCTCCTGCTCGGTTTTCTTCCTGCAAAAACGTTTTCAGTTCACACCAGTGCATCACAGACTGAAAGCAGCAGGGCAAAAGAGGCGAGCCAGGAAAGCTTGAACCAGCAAACCGCTAACTTCAAATTTACACACACACACTGACACACACACACACACACACTGACACCACACACCACTGACACACACACACACACTGACACACGACACACACACACACACTGACACACACACACACACTGACACACACACACACTGACACACACACTGACACACACACTCACACTGACACACACACACAACACTGACACACACACACACAACACACACTGACACACACACACTGACACACACACACACTGACACACCACACACTGACACACACACACACACACTGACACACACACACACTGACACACACACACACTGACACACACACACACACGCGCGCGCGCGCGCGCGAAAAGCACAACATTGTGGTCAGATTTAGTGAACTCAAATGGTTTAAAATCAAGCAAATTCTTACTCAGAGTAGCTGGAATTAGTCTCCAAGTACATCATCATGATTCCTCCCCATTTGCCCACCGAGATGTAGTGAGTACCAAAGTCTTGAACAAACCTCTCGTAGCCAGCGATGTTATCCTCGTACGTTGGTGGCAATTTATTCACCGAGCCTGATGATGATAAGGACATCCATGAAAAACGCTTGCGTGCGTGCGTGCGAGCAAGGGTGTTGGGTGGGCGTTTGGGGGTTTAACGTCCTTTTCCACTACATAGGGTGATATCAAAGACGGGGCAACGATGAAAAAGCCAGCACAAATGTGGCCCCACCGCGGGGATCGAACTCACGACCCCGAGCATTAGAAGTCCAACGCTCTACCATTCGACCACCCCGGCTCCCCTGCGTGCGAGCAAAGATGTGACGGGTAGGAAAGACACCGCAGAAGAAGTCGAAGGGGACACAAACACTGAAGGAAACGAACAAAAAGAGGGTCTGAGCAGACAACGAAAAACAGACAACGAAAAACAGAAAAACAGAAAAACACAAAGGAACAAAACACAAAGCGGGTCGAGGACGAAGAAGAAAAAAAAAAAAAAAAAAAAAGCAGAAGATGAGGGAGAAGTGAGAGGAAAGGAAGACACGAAGCAGAACAGGAGGTAAAAGAGAAGACGGGGGAAAAGACGAGCAGAAAAAGAAAGAGCAAAAAAGAAGACAAAACAGAAGATGAAGAAAAAGGGGGGAAAGCAGAGGGTTAAGACAAAGCAGAAAAAAAGCAAAACAGTGTGGGTGGTCCCGGAGTTCTACGTCCATTTCTACCACGTAAGGGTGATATCAAAGACGGGGCTACGGGGAAACAAACGCCAGTAAAAACCATAGAGAAAAGAATAAGACAGCTGATTGTCAAACCTGTGCGATGGCCCCCAGATGAAGGATGTCACTGAGTTGGAGGTCCACACGGCGACTGGAGAAGGAGGCAGCCATGCTCTCAACTCGCCGTTGTTTCTTCAGCACTGTCGATTGGGTCCTGCTGTACGTCACGGTAGAGGAAAATGCATACTTTTAGTGTTTACGTCGACGCCTGCGTTGACAGAGAGGGATTCCTGGCTTCGCTGGACGACGTGATCTGACTAACGGAGCTGGTCAGGGAGCCTGAAGGAATGTTGTCAGTTACCGATACCTGGTCAGGCAGACTGTAGGTTGTCTGCAACACAAAACTAGGAGTGGTCTTTGTTTTGTTTTTGTTTTTTTTGTTTGTTTTTGTTGTTGTTTTTTTTTTGTTTTGCTGCCCAAACTCTTTGCCAGTTCCAGTGGTGTTCCTCCCAGGCAATGGGTGCAATCCACGGAGGGCTCGGAAGCTGGGACAATTTTTATTATGCATGATGGAGATGGGAAGATAGTAGAAGATGCTGCTATGGAGGTCCTTGTGGTTTGGGACTGCGGGACAGGGCCGCATTCCACGCTTCCTGTCATAAATATCCCGGCATTAACCAGGCCAGGGAACCGCGGCACCTGCGGTGCCGGCCATATAATCATCCATATAAAACGTGTCATACTAAGGGAAGCACCCCCAAAGTTGCACCCGTGAAGTGGTTGAAACTCGGCTGTGTGGCAACAGCCTGCACATTGGGCCCATAGCACACCCGCTCTGGGTAGGAGCCGACCTAGGTAGGAAAAATCCCGCTTGCCTCGGCTGGAATTCGAACCCGGGTCTCCCGGTCCATGATCCGAAGTGCTAACCACTACACTACGGGGGCCGGTAGGCCCGGTACTAGGAGTGTTTTTTCACACAATTCATTATATTTCCTATCAACGAGCAAGTTAAAAGTGGGAAGATTTTAGTTTTATTTCAACGATCGCATTCGAACATGACGCTGTAAGCATCTCGTCCAATAAAGCTCTTGCCCATTACGTCAAAACGTGCGAAGATCGGAAAATTCGGGCTGCTTCTCCTGGGAGAAGCGCGTCGCCGCGGTGCAGCTTCACCCAATACCAAACTTTGCTATTTTGCAATTTTGCTAAAGGGAGAAAGCCGGATAACCCGGAGAGAAACAGCCCATGAGCAAGCAGCCCGGTAGCCAGGAAAAACCGAAATCACATATCAAGCTCGACCTGGGCTCGAACTCACGCTCCATCGCCGTGACAGAGATGAGGGCATTTCAGTAGGGCAGCGGTTGTCCAAAAACCGAAAAACAAACCCAGTCCCCCTCCGCCCCCCCCCCCCCCCACACACACACACAAAAACCAAAACAAACCAAAACCCACCCAACCCAAACAACAAACAACCACCAAGAACAAGAAACCGAAACACAGCCCACAAAACAACAACAACGACCATAACAACTGTGAACCATCACTTACGCCGTCTATGGTCTTCGTTTTCCCTTCGTTGCATGTGTAGTCAATGACGCGATCTTTGAATCCATCTTGAGCGTACAGAACCTCCAGGGGTATCAGATCAAGTCTTGAGACGTCCACGCCCCGCGACTGTCTCATTAACCCAGGAACGATGTTGGAACACGGTACAGCCATCGCTCCAGTTGCCCACAGTACCGGAAGTAGTGCTGAAAGCACTAGGTACGGGTAGCTGGAAGCTACAGACGAGTAACCTGCAGGTGAAGGTGACTCCGCCATTTTAGGTTGGTAGAATTCTGGCTCAAGCTCTTTACCTGTCCCTCTTTCTCTGTTGGATTGGCTTTCCCTGTAGAGCTCTGGTTGTCCGTCCAGCGGTCCCAGGCCTCTCTGTGTCGAGTTCATCCGTCTTGCTTCTTTTACGCGGCTGTGAACTGTACTCACCGCGTGAGTTGTTAAGTCAGTGTATTGCTGTATTTGGGGAATCACGTTATTCACGTGCGCCCGCTGCCTTTTCTTCGTGTACATGAAGTAGTCGGTTTGGTGAGTAGTCGTCATCAATTAAAGCTGGCACGGTGTTTTTTGTGATTACCGGTGAGCCGACAGATTTTTCGTGTATTGGCAGAAGCAACAGAAACCAAACACTTCTCGCACTGTGCGTGTGGGCGTGTGTGCTTGCTCTTGCGCGTGCCTTCAGTACTTCATATTTACAGCAATTTGGGGCGGTCGGTGGTCTAGTGGTTAAGACTTTGTCACCAATGTGAGAGATCAGTTTCGAGTCCCACTCGATTTTTTTTTCTTTCTCGTATGTGGCACTGTTTATTCGGGTTGAGCATTGGGGATTTCTCTCCGGGTACTCCGGCTTCCTCCCCCTCTGCCTCCGAAGTTTTCAGCCTACAATAATGGAAAATGAATGCAATTTTAAAATTCCGAAATTTAAAATTACTGAGCTGGCCCCTCGCAACACGTGATTGTGACGTGTTCATACCCAAGGTCTCAGAGAATGTGTGTGATTCGCGTGAGCGTGCGTGTTGGGTTTAGCTCGCGGCGCTTTGAGCCAAATATTTGGGATAAAGTGCCGGTATTAATGCGATTATTAGAAACGGCACGGTTGTAGAATTGCCTTTTGAACATTCCACCCTTAACTCTCTCTCTCTCTCTTAAACTTGCCCCCCCCCCCAACTACCACCACCACACACACACACACACACACACACACACACACACACACACACACACACACACACCTGACTCAGTAAACAGTGAACATCAATTTCTTTTTTGTATGCTTTATTGAAAGTCAGTGCACGACAGAAGTCTACACAACGACTTCATTGAACTAGAGGAGAGAATCTCCAGGCTTGCCGTAGCTGTTGTCGTTCCGTGTTGTTGCTGTTGTCATGAATCCAAGACCAGCATTTTCAGAAGTGGCAGATTTCAAATCTCCACACGCGGTCTCTGCATCAAACAAAACAATACAATTATAATTATGAAAACTTTCTCCGGCCCAAACGAAAGAAACGTATCTCATGACCAAAAGAGTATGAGGAAAAGAAACACTGCATAATTAATAATTACGACAAACAGCTTCTACAGCAACAGTATGTGCACATGAGGACGTATCTTCTCCAGGCAGTATTCAGTTCTCTGACTTATGTTTAAGAGAAAGCTTTTAGTTTTTCGCCAAACTCTGTATCTCAAAACTTCATCTGTAATACTCGTACCGATCTAAAAAGCCCGTTAGAGATGTAATACTTACTTGTACCAATCAAAGCGTAATACGTATTTGTACCAATGTCATACATGCGCGTGCCAGTCAGAAATGTAATACTTAATCGCACCGATCCAAATTCAATGCCAACTTTCACCAATCAAAATGCAATACTTACTTGCATTTACCAAAATGCAATACGTACTCGTACCAATCAGAGTTAATGCAATACTTACTCGCATCAATAAAAAAACAACTCTTACTCGTATCGATCAGAAACGCAATACTTACTCGCATCAGTCAATATGTAATACTTACTCGCATCAATCAATATGCAATACTTACTTGTACCAGTCACAAATGCTATACTTGCGCCAGTCAAAGTACAATACTAACTCGTCCCAGTCAGAAATACAACTCTTACAAGTATCAATCAGAAATGCAATACTTAACTCGCATCAAACAACATACAGTACTAACTCGTCCCAGTTAGAAATACAACATTTGCGCAGGAATCAGAAATGCAATACTTACTCGTACCAGTCGGAATGGTAACTGAGAGCACCAGCAAAATACTCTCTACCCGCTTGAATGTCAAAGTCGACGTTTTGGTTCCACCCGTTCACATAAGTATTATCTGCTTGCCACTTACATGTTGGAGGCCTCGTGGCACCTGTACAGACGAAACAACTTTAGGTAACCAGCCAATTTTGTCATAATCACTGTGCACCTTTGTTGCCGCCGCGGTCACCACCACCAACATAACTGTTGCTGTCAGTGTTCCAGTGTAAGGTTTTGTCTGCACAAACGAACGAACGAGACAGACAGATAGAGGGACTGACGGGAAACAACACTCCCCGGAGTACTCATATGTGTCACAGTTTCAGCTTCAGGCGTCTCTCTCTCTCTCTCTCTCTCTCTCTCTCTCTCTCATACACACACACACACACACACACACACACACACACAGAGTTAGGTGCAACCAGGGACTCAGACAGACAGACAGAAACACAGAAAGGCAGGCACGCAGACAGAGAGACAGCGTCATGGACACAGACAGACAGACAGACAGACACACACACACACACACACACACACACACACACACACACACACACACACACACACACACAGAGGCGGACAGAAGCAGATAAGCACACAGGAAGACAGGCGGACAGAAGCAGATAAGCACACAGGAAATAAACAGACCCAGGGACAGAGACAGAGAGAACCACAGACAGGCAGACGGGTACTGACACGCAGGCGGGCAGGCAGACCAAGCCATAGACACAGACTGATAGACAGAACCATGGACACGGACAGACGAAACTACACACACACACACACACACACACACACACACACACACACACACAGAGGCGGACAGAAGCAGATAAGCACACAGGAAGACAGGCGGACAGAAGCAGATAAGCACAGAGGAAATAAACAGACCCAGGGACAGAGACAGAGAGAACCACAGACAGGCAGACGGGTACTGACACGCAGGCGGGCAGGCAGACCAAGCCATAGACACAGACTGATAGACAGAACCATGGACACGGACAGACGAAACTACACACACACACACACACACACACACACACACACACACACACACACACACACAGGCTGACAGGCTGACAGACAGTCAAAAACACAGACGGGGGAGGGGTGTCGGGGGGACGGGGGGGGGGGGGCGGAGTTTAGCGTCCTTTTCCACCGCGTATGGGTGATATCAAAGACGGGGCAACGAGAAAATGCCAGCACAAATATGTGGCCCCATCCGGAATTAAACACAGACAGACAGACAGAGGGAGCACCCTAAAGATGTAAAGAGGATCAGAAGGAGACCATCAGTGATATCGCAGTGACGTGAACTGGAACTGCCTGTCCTCCTTAACTGAAACTACAACGCTGCTTACATTTTGTCCAGCTCCTGCTAACATACCATGCATGCTAGTGTTAGACTGCTTAAATCAATGCTGTCATTCCTTACCTATGATATCGCAGCACGTGAACTTGAACCGCCTGTCCTCCGCCCCTTGATCGTGTTCGCTGTAAACTCCTTTCAGTGCCCCGTTCGCGTGGCAACTGAAGTCAATCTTTGCATTTATGGCGGCCGTCCAACCTGAACAGCGACCCATTGCTTAGTATACGTTATAATGAAGGGATTTGCTGTGATAGATATGATGTTTAAATATTCTATTCTATAAATTATTATTATTATTATTATTATTATTATTATTATGTTTACATGTTATTTATTAATTTGGTTTTTGTTGTTATTTCACATTCCAAACCAAATTTATGTTGTTTTAAGTGGCTTAGAATGTTAATTTTTCTTTTTTCTTTTTGTTTGTTTGTGAGTGTGAGTCCGACGAGCTGTGAGTCCAAAGACGATTTTCCATTTTATTCCTGTTATTTCATGGACAATAAAGTATAATAAACTATTTTTTGAATTCATACCCTAAAAGGAGAAAAAAGAAATAAAAATTTTCGATCTATAAACCAAGGAAGGAATTAACAAAGTGCCAGTCTCACCCCACCCCCCTCACACACACACACACACACACACACACACACACACACACACACACACACACACACACACACACACACACCACCCACCCCCACTCCCCTCCTTAATTTAAAGGTCCACTTCCATCACGCATGGGTGATATCAAAGACAGGGAAACGAGAAAAATGCACAACACAAACATTTGTCACCAGCGGGCATTCGAACTCACGACTCGAGCATGCATGGAAAGAGTGTTAGTGACAAAGCAGTGAAAACCAAATTGAAGATGGAACACTTTACCTGACATTTTACAGTTAGCGAGAGGCAGTGCGTCAGGGAGATAACTGCACTTGAAGCGATACTGGCGATCCTCGTATTGTGTTTTATAATGTCCCCCCCATCCGGTGATGACCTTCCCGGCAGGACAAAGGAAGTTTCCGACCTTATCATATACGTTGCCAGTTACATAGACTGAGTGTTTGTTGTGATATTCCACGAACAGCTGGTTGTACTGCAAACAAACAAGCAAACAAAAATCAATATTCATTTTCAGCACACAACAACAACAAGCACCTCACCTTAGGGCAAACGCACCAACAGACCGCGCCACTAAACTCAGTCTGTTCCAGTTCAGGACTCACCCCGGAAACTCCAACTCAAATCTGAGGTACGTGGGTACTACGCAAAATGGTAGCACGTGTTTTTTCGTGGGGGTGAGCCCTGAACTGTGTTCATGGAAAGAAAAGACGAAATGGAACCTCATTCTAGAAATGACATACGGGCTGGTACGCTGATGAGAGCAGTCCCGGCAATCTGCGCAAAGCATACTCGAAATATGCTTGACGTAACACACTTTACGGTCGGTCTTACAGGCCATCTCATATATTATAGTGTGTGTTTGTGAACACTTTCTCCCCCCACGGCTACATTTCAGGTGTGATTCTGCTCATTTCCGATCAAACTGCTTTTGTTGGAGTCTGCTGTTTTAACGGCAAACACCAGAAAGACCTGAAAGACAAGAAGATCTTTCAACACTCAGGCTTTACCGTACTGAGCGCGCGTCTCCCGAGAACCTCCACATTATATTGCGTCATGGGTCGACTGGCGATGAGCTTGTCGATGTCGGACATCAGTTTTGTCACTTCGTACCTAGACTGCATTTCGGATGGTAGAGTCCTCAACACCCGTTTGCACTCCACATTCAGGTAGGTCATCATTAGGTAGTTCATCACGGCTTTCTCCATGGCCTCTTTACGAAGTGGGTCACGGATGAGGTCTGAGATGCGTTTCAGCTCTGTGGAGTACAGCCAGGGGTTGGCGCTGATGGTTGGCTGCCATGCTGAAAGACCGTCTGTCTTCATCAGGTTCCAGTTTCCTCCAAAATACCTGCCAGCGTCAGCAGAGAGAGAAAAAGATTTAACACTTGAAAAATAGCAGATTTATTTGAAATCTTCAGATCACTCGGTGCCACTTCAAGCCACTATCATGCAATCTGCAGTGGTCTCGGGTCTAGTGGGGAAGGCCCACGCCTTGTGTAATAGTGGTTTGAAGTGGCTACAGTGGCTTGTCTTTTTAACAAGTCTTATCATATAGTCGTCAGGATCGGGCTGAGTTAAGCTGATATGAGACAAAACGACACGAATTAATGGATACGACAGATGGTGTGAGATATGACAAGAGATATGATTAAAATGTAAGATATGATGTGAGATGAGTTGAGATGAGATGAGTTGAGCTGAGGGTTAAAAAAAGGAGAGATGAGATGAGAGGTGAGATATGAGATGAGTGATGAAGAGAGGAGAGCTGAGATGACTTTAGATGAAAGATGAGACTGATCTGATCTCAATTCATAATTCTGTAATCTCATATTGTTACGTGTGCGAGGGTATAGCAACAGTCTGGCACGCAACTAACCATCTGGCCTGCAACCATAATTTGCAGGAATGACAGTCAAACGACGTCCGTTTGTTACCTGATGTGTTTCGTGGTGCTGGAGGTGAACTGAGTATCAACGTTAGTGTTTGATGTTGTCGTCCCTCCCTTCACAGTCAGAGTAGAATAGAAAGTGGCAGAAGCCTCCACTCCCACCTCCTCTTCGCTTTTCTTTCTGTAGAATACACAAATACGCACGTGTCATTTCACATGAGCACGTCACTTCAAACGCACATAACACGCGGATGACGTCGTAGCGTAGACAAAACAGGTTAACTACTTACTAGTCGTCTATTACAGTTCGGGATTATTGCTGTATTATGAATTGTAGTGGGGGGGGGGGGGGGGGCAAATCGTCCAGAAAAGACTGAGACCGTGGGGGGGGGGGGTGTTGGGGGTTTAACGTCCTTTTCCACCACATAGGGTGATATCAAAGACGGGGCAACGATGAAAAAGCCAGCACAATATTTGGACCCAGCCGGGATCCAACTCACGACCCGAGCATTAGAAGTCCAACGCTCTACCATTCGACCACCCCGGCTCCCCTTGAGACAGTAGGCATAGGACTTCGTAAGGAGGACTTCGCAGAGCAGCGTAACCCATTATTTTACATGTAAATTAGGTTCACACGGCAGAGGCCGCGAGCGGCTAACGCGCTGCGATTACCTAATGGTACCCCTAACTTGCCTAATTTACAGTTTACATGTAAATGGGTTACGCTGCTCAGCCAAGTCCTCCTTACGAAGTCCTACTAAATATGCCTACTATCTACAACAACGCCTGATCCCCTTCACTCCACAGGAAAGACGCCAAGCTTCCTTCTTAGCTGGCGATGGCAAGAAATCTCTAGCTCTGAGCCATCCTTCTATCGAGTGACGCGCAGTTACCTGCATCTCCTCTACGTTTATAGTCAACAGTTGTGAATAGACAGCACACTCCGATCAAACGAGTTCTTACTCAGAGTACTCAGATGAGGTCTCCATGTACATCATCATCACGCCTCCCCATTTCCCCTGGCGATGTAGTGAGTACCGAAATCTGCAATAAACTTCTCGTAGGCAGCTTTGTTGTCCTCGTAACGTGACGGCAACCCGTTTATCTGCCTCTGAAAACGGAGAAAACAGAAGCACACGCACGCTTAAATACATGGAAGCTAGGTATTTCAAACGGGAGGGGCCGTGGAGTGGTGAACATGCAGCCAACGCACACTCAGCTACGGGGGGGGGGGGAGGGGAGGGGGGGGTTGGGAGGTTAACGTACCTTTCCACCACGTATGGGTGATATCAAAGACGGGACAACGAGAAAAAGGCCAGTACAAATATCTGGCCTCAGCCGGGAGTCAGCTACAGTCAGTCGTCCTCTGGTTGCTGGTCACGGAGTTAGTGGAAAGAATACTGACAACAACAACAACAACAACAACAAACGCTGATAGTCGTCCTCTCCATGGCCAGTGGGTGGGAAAAGAATAATTACAACAACACTGGCATTCGTCCTCTCCATATTAACGGTCTGCAATCTCAGCAAAAAGCGGCAAACATTGCGTTTTTAAAACTGCGACTCCTTCGACCGTGCATAATCCAGGCAACTCTGTCACAGTTGCAGAGTTTTCAGCGCTTCGGGGACCCTTATAAAACCGAGGACGAGTTTGCCGTGACATTATTTGGCTTTTGGTCAGTGAGCGAGACACATCGCTACAGTGTCTAGCGCCGGGATGTGAGTGTTGCACGATCTTTCTCGCTCAGTGTCAAAACGCAAATTGAGCTGTGAAATCAGGTAGCCCTTGGCTTTTATTGAGGTTTCAGGGACCCTGAAAACTCTGTAACTGTGACAGAGTTGACTGTGCTTGCACGGTCGACTCTGTAATTTTTTTTTTCACACTTCGGAAAGCTTTTTGTTGGGAGCTTAGATCTTTAAGGTTGGTTTGTCGGCAGCTCAAAGGAAGAGTAGAAACAGTGGAAGAGGAGAAGAGAATGGAGAAGGGGTAGAAATGTACGGAGAGGAAGAGAAGAAAAAAAGGAAGGGGGGGGGGATGAACAGAAGGAGTGGGAGGAGGAGAAAACACGAAGAGAAGAACAAACAAGAAGAAAAGGGAGTTGGGGAAGGAGAACTTGGAAGGGAGGGGGGGGGGGAGGCGTCGAGAAAAACGAGGGTGAGGAGTAGCAAGAGAAGGAAGAAAGAAACAAGGAGGAATAGCAGGACAAGGAAGAGAAAAAGGAGGAATAGCAGGAGGAGGAGAAAACGAAGGAGGAATAGCAGGAGAAGGAGGAGAAAAAGGAGGAATAGCAGGAGAAGGAAGAGAAAAAGGAGGAATAGCAGGACAAGGAGGAGAAAAAAGGAGGAATAGCAGGAGAAGGAGGAGAAAAAGGAGGAATAGCAGGACAAGGAGGAGAAAAAGGAGGAATAGCAGGAGAAGGAGGAGAAAAAGGAGGAATAGCAGGACAAGGAGGAGAAAAAAGGAGGAATAGCAGGAGAAGGAGGAGAAAAAGGAGGAATAGCAGGACAAGGAGGAGAAAAAAGGAATAGCAGAGAAGGAGGAGAAAAAGGAGGAATAGCAGGAGAAGGAGGAGAAAAAGAAGGAGGAATAGCAGGAGAAGGAAGAGAGCAAGAAGGAGGAATAGCAGGAGAAGGAGATGTCACAAGCAGAATGATGGACACTGTGTGTGTGTGTGTGTGTGTGTGTGTGTGTGTGTGTGTGTGTGTGTGTGTGTGTACGCGCGCGCGCGTGTGCGTGTGGGCGTGTACGTGCGTGCGTGCGTGTATCGTAAGGGTGAGTTAATACCTTAGTTTACATTGTTAGGCTCAGTGTTAGACCGCGATAGTCGTGACCGCTACTCGTGCACGCCATGACCGTGCTGCAGGGATTTCACGGACTAAACGTAAACGCACAGTTCAGATTTTTATTTCTGAGTTAGGGTTTTGGGGGCGATTTTGACACTTCATGCGAGGCGGTCGGTGGGGCTTCACCTGCGCTCTCACTATAGGAATTTGGTGACAGTTTGAGGCGAGCCTGGAAGTACGGTTGCAAGTTTTGGTTACCTGCTCGTACTGAAGCGCATTTTGGATGTAGCTTCCCGCTGTGTGTGTTGTGGGCCGGCATTATCACGGGTTGTCTGGTAAGGGCTCAAATTCTCTCTTTCTTCATTTCCTTGCCAGCATCCTTACCCCGTTGTATGAGTGGGTTGTCCTGCGTTACGGTGTGTGTGAGTTGGTGTATTTTGGTTATGGGTAGGGCAGAGGGTAATTGTTAATTGAAATTGTGAATTCGTCATCTTTACCATCGTTTATCGCCATCTTTGCATGTGAATTCGTTGTGCTACCATCTTTAAGACACTGTTATTTATGTCGTATAAATTATGGCATTCCGCATTTCTAGTTCGGTGCTATTGTGCGTCAGTGAGCCGGCCAATTGAGAAGTTCTGGTAGGAATATTGACAGTGCGTTATGAGTTTTCAGGACCTGCTTCTGACTGCATCTTCTGCAACATTTTCATACCTATCCTTCGACCCCTTTACCGGCTGCCGTTTTGGGGATGAGCCCCATCGCTTTAAGCGGCGGACAGGAGCCAGCACTGCGGCGCCTACATTTCGCTGGTGTCAGCGTCACGGGACGTAACCCTACGTGGCGCGCTGCTGCTGCGGCGGGCTGGCCGCTCACTGATA
>JACVVK020000508.1:5000-7500 GCA_018292915.2 Batillaria attramentaria
CGATTGACTTCACGTGGTTATTGTTATCGAATAGACCCTAGGTCGTTGTGTAGTTTGTCCACAGGTGGCTTTTTTATCAATGTCACTTCATGACGGTGTCTCCAGGATGTTAAAGATGTGTCGTTGAAAAACGCCAGCGTGATCAGACTATTTCTTTTCTCGGCCTCGTCCGACAAAAGATTAAGCTGGCTGTGTTGCGGGACTTACAAGACGAGCCGACCGGCGACCGTCGAAGACAGCTAGATCAAGGCTTTTAAAATCTGACTTCGTGGTTTATCAGTGGCGTGTATTGAGAAAAAAAAACAAAACGCATGTGCTGTGAGGGTTTAAAAGCCGTTTCTGTGCACCTAAAGCCACACAACGCGGAGTCTTTTTACAGTGTGGATTGCCGAAAGGTAGAGGCAGTGGAAGGGTAAATTGAGCCCCTGTAGCTCTCTGTGTCTGAACTATAACAGTGGATCGACAATCGTATACCATTGTCCTTGCTGCCAATCAAGACAACAAAAGGCGCCTTCTGTGGGTCTTTCAGTGTCGTGCGAGAACACTTCTTTGCTTGACTAGAGTTTCCGCTCGCCAGACAACACTACGTATTGATTAACGTGGACTGTGAGTCTCACGGACTTTGGGTGGCTCATCAGAACCGCCCCTGAGATACTGTGTGCTTTATCAGATCCTACCGGGTGCCGGTCACACCCCGGGGGTACGACTGTCAGGCCACCAAGGCACTTCTGTCTCCACTGAACCGAGCAGAGGTTGAACCGTAGAGTGCATAGGCATTAGGGTACGAGCCAGGATGGTTAGCTCGCAGTGAGCTGTAACATTAAGCGGCGCGGCCAGCGTGGATGGCTGACTGGATCAGAGCTAATCCTAATTAGCGCAAAAACCGCACTGCGCTAATCTGCCGGCGATCATGTCAGAGGGCAGGGAATCTGCGTCGACACAGACGGCCGTGGTAGTGGAGGTGAAAGAGCAGGAGACTAATACCCCTGCCACACCGCCCCCGTCCTCTACGCCGATAGAAGTGTTTAAACCCTACCGCTTCAGCGACCATATCCACAAAGACCGTCACATCTTTCTGAAAGGCGCCAGTCTCGGGATCGGCTGTGGTAGCAGCGACAGCAGCGTTAACGGTGACGAGAATGTCCCTCTCTTTGACTGGAACTCCTTGACGTCCGTTGGCGGCGGGTGTTTTGGTTCGCACGACGGGTACTTTGTAGACGAGTACGGCAATGTGTTTTACAACGGCAAGTGTGTACAGCTTGGGCCAGGGATGGCGCTGAAGAACGAACACTTGCCTTTGTTACACCGCGTCCAGCTGTCCCTGCCCAGCGCTAACTGGGCGAAACGAGGTCAGAACGACCGCTACCCGCACGTGCATCAGCAGCATAAGCCGACACCAAGACACCGTCCCTTCAACGAGCAGCTCAATACTTACGTGGACACTCAGAAAAGGATTCGGTCTGTGCATTGCTTGGAGGATTTATATCGAGCTTCTCCGCCACCGTTGCTGCCTTTTCTGACAACTGCTAGACGTAGGATCAGCCCCAGACCTCCAAACTCAAACAATTCTGCACGTACACCTGCTCGTGTTGCGCGAGAAACTACCAGCATCACATCGCCGAGGAACCTCAGTTCCGTGGCTCGTCTGCCGTCTGTGCGCGTGACACAACATGAAGGGTCATCCGGTCCTCCGAGAAAAAAGAGCGGAGCAAGGGCCGGTCACTCCGCTGGCTCGAGATCCGGTGAAGCAGAGAGAGAACTGGCCAGCGCCAGAGAGGCGCTGAAATCCTCAGTGCCTAGTATACCCGTGTCCAAAAGTTACGCAACCTACGCGACCCCGGATTATCTGAATACCCTGGCCAAAGACGGCAGGCAGGGAACGTCCAACAGACTGTTTGAGAGTTATCCGAAACGAGTGCTGGTGCACCCAAGCAGAAATCTGCTCCGCCAAAGAACTGACCTTTTCGCGCGCTCGAGACCTCAGTTGTGGTAGAGGTAAAACAGAAACAGTGACAGATTAGACTGGCGAAGAAGAAGAGTGTGTGTATTAAGATGGGCAAAACATTGTGGGAGGTTCCGGCATGAGAACACAACAAAGCCAAAACATTCACATTTAGTTAACGGTGTGTCTACAGATATGATACGCTCTACATAAGAACAACGTGAACTGAGTACATTCTCACGGTATTCTTTGAAACTTGTTTTTACATTTAAAGATGTGTGGTGTTTGGTTTGTGTTGTACGATTATGTGAGCCCACCCACCCCCTACTGACCTGCTATATGATAAGACTGGTTAAAAAGAACACACTGCACACCAGTAGGAGCCACTTCAAGCCACTATTACCGAAGACGTGGGCCTTCCTGTCAGGCTCAAAACCGCTGCAGATGTCTGAATAGTGGCTTGAGGTGGCTCGTAGTGATTTGAAGATTTCAAGTAAAATTGCGATTTTGGGATTTTTAGGGATAGTCTATTTCCTCCGGTAAATGAGTTGGACACAG
>JACVVK020000508.1:12500-100000 GCA_018292915.2 Batillaria attramentaria
TCCGTCGGCCAGCACAAAAGGGCAATGCCGGGCCATGGCATTTTCCAATGCCGCCTGATGTATGTTACGGAGGAAGATAAGGACAACATTGTTTTCTCAGTGCATGGTGGGTAAAGTCAGCCCAGTCACGATTCTATGCTTAGTTGTGTTTCAGCCCGCGGCGGTAAGTTGAACAGTGTGCTGTTTTACAAACGTTTAGGTTAGTCATGATATATTTTTTTTTGTATCCTTCTTCCAAACGAACCAGACAGTTGCAAGGCCTACCCAGCAGATAAGACATCGTTTCTGAAAGGTGAGATATTGAAAAGGATCTAAAGCAGATGACAGAGGCTGGCCATGTTACTATATAAATCAAAGAGAAAGAAACACTGGTGACTTGACGAATTTACTTAACGGTAAACTTCAATTGTCTCCCCACCTGAGTGAGCACGCACCATACTGACAATGGCTAGCAAGCGCCTTCACTCGCTACAGTATTTTGCAAACTAAATTTTGTGTATAATACAACCATGCAAAGCCAGTATTTCATATGATATACTATGAATAACAATAGTTATTAAAATACATGGCATTTGCCCATCAGCCAGTTGTCTTGTTTTTGTTTGAATGGTTTTGTCCCATAATCAATTAACTTCAACCTTGATCGTAGACAGCCGCATACACGTAAAACATCCTAGCTGTTAGAATTATTTTGTATGCAAGAAATACTCTCTATTGTTAACGAAAGGCACACGCGTTTCGCACTGAAACTGTCAACAACTTTCTCAATGTGCGATTTGTGTAGTTTTGTTGACATTTGTCTGCTACAGACATCTCTTGTGCCTATGGCTGCTGAATTTGTAGCTGAAGTTAGCCAGACAACGTCCCAGCAAAACTTCAATGGTCATAAGCATTATAAACAGTGTAGCTGTAGATTTTGAAGAAGTACTGTCGTTTCTTTCTTCTTCTCTCAGTTGCATAATTAAGCCCATGCAAAAATCGCAATTTCACTTGAAATCTTCAGATCACGAGGAGCCGCTTCAAGCCACAATTACGCAATCTGCAGCGGTCATAGCCCTGGCGGGAAGGCCCAGGGCACGCATGTAAAAGTCGGGGTGAGGAAGTTTAGCACCAGGTTAGAGTCTAGCCTCGAACTAAACTAGCTCTAGGGTTACATTTTCTGTTTTTGTTTGTTTGTTTGTTTGTTTGTTTGTTTTTGTTTTGTTTTGTTTTAAATCAGGAAGCGGGTCCATTCCAGCAAGGCGCCTATGCCGTTAATAGAACGAATTTTGTCTTTCTTTCTTCGCTTCCTTTTTTATTTAATTTTGTTTTGGGGTTTCTTTTGTCCTAGTCTGGGTTAGGCCCATAGCCGTGGGTTAAATTAACATCGAGTTCTACATACGGGCCCTGGCCTTGTGCAATAGTGGCTTCTACTGGTGTGCAGCGGCTTGTTCTTTTTAACCAGTCCTATCATATAGCAGGCAGGAGGGGGGTGGGACTCGGGCTTTCAAGGGATAATATCGCAACTACCAGCTGTACTACTGACTACCACTCAAAACATTTTTCCCAGTTACTTCGGGGAGCCGGGGTGGCCGAATGGTAGAGCGTTGGACTCTCAATGCTCGGGTCGTGAGTTCGAATCCCGCCGGCTGGGGCCAAATATTTGTGCTGGCCTTTTTTCTCGTTGCCCCGTCTTTGATATCACCCTTATGTGGTGGAAAAGGACGTTAAACTCCCAAACACCCACCCACCCTTCAGTTACTTCCAAAACTGATCGATCTATACACGTTTCTCCTTCGGGTACATGTTGTCTCAGTATTGCCGAGTACAGCTTGACATAGTCTTACGTAAACCTGAGGTATATATTTTGCCACCCTGGTACGTGTACCCGCACAAACAGAGCTACTGTTTCACGGATCAAGATAGGATAGGCTGTCAAACCCGGTTAAGTTAAGTCAACCAGCGCGGGACGTTTTAGTTGTTAATCCTTACAATTAATGTGTTTGATCCTACGAACGTCTTGCTTACAAATGCTCCCGGAGATTAATAAAAGTGTTCAAAGGACAATATAGAGAGACCAACTTCGAGACACGAAGTACAGAAGGCTGTAATTATGTATAATTAGGTTTAATGTTTATTATAGAACAAGCAGTTGGACCGAGTCAAACAGATTGTGTCATGTTATGAATAGACGACTTCGCTCCTGTCAATCAACAAAGGCGAGCTCCCAGAATTCAGCCAATCGCGTGCCACGGCATGATGAGCACAGCACAAACATACTTGCCAGACACGATAGATACTGAAATCGGGGTGGGTGGGTGTTTGGGAGTTTAACGTCCTTTTCCACTATGCATGGTTGATATCAAAGACGGGGCAACGAGAAAAAGGCCAGCACAAATATTTGGCCCTAGCCGGGATTCGAACTCACGACCCGAGCATTGGAAGTCCAACGCTCTACCATTCGGCCACCCCGGGTCCCCACTGAAATAGGGGAGCACGTGTAGTGTGATATGACAGAAACGTGGAGAGAAAGCAGTACGTCTGCTCCTCTGAGGAAAATGACGATTACGTCAATCTCTTTGACGTCATGGACGTATACTGTGTTTGCCAATACACAGCAGAGTAAAGGGGGCGGAACTTTGGCCTCAGGGCCTGCCGAGTGGAGTCGTCTATTAAGACACCGCATCACCTGAACGTGTACATTTTCACAGGTTTCCCTATTCTTTAGTTTCTTTTTTTTTTTTTTTTTTAACCTGTTACTTTTTTTTAAATCTCTTTTTTTGTGTCATGCCATCCTGCAGAAGGTTTTTGCCAACACATTGGTTTTTCGGAACTTTTTGTTTACACTTGTTGTTGTTGCTGTTTTGTTTGTTTGTTGTTGTTGTTTTGTAATTGTTGTTGCTGTTGTTGTTTTTGTTTGTTTGAGGGTTTTTTTTTTTTTTGGGGGGGGGGGGGGGGGGGCTTGTTTTGAGTAGGTTCACGAATTTCCGTTGCTACCTATCTGTGTATGTTCCTCCCTGATAACATTCAGTTCATATCGTTTCCGTCTGTGTTTTAAACACGTGAATAACGTTCGCATACTTGTGATAAATAATTAGTCACCAGATATAGCCCTTTGCATGTAACTCAAATAACCCTGTACGACCCTACGTATTGATACGTTCCATGCCCCAATGAATCGTTGTACGAGTAAATCAATTTATTATCCCCCCCCCCCCTTTCCCCGAAAAAAATCCCAATCCCTTGTATTGATTCTTTTGTTTAACTCTTGAGAGCCCGAGACCTCCCCCCCCCTCACCTCCCCCCCCCCCCCCCCCCGCCTCCCTCCCCCACCACTGTCCGCTATATGATAAAACCGGCTTAAAAAAAAATTAAACAACAACAAAAAACCAAGCCATCGCACCAGTAGCAAACACTTCGAGCCACTTAGCTATTACACAAAGCCTATGCCCAAGACCGCTGGAGATTGCGCAATAGTGCCTGAAAGTGCCTTTCACACGCCAACAGTGATCTGAAGATTTCAATTAAAATTGCGATTTTTTTCTTTTGCATGGGCGTCTAAGAGTTAATGTACAACTTCAAAAGGATTTTGCTCACGTGTTGTGTTAATCGGAGGCCTCCCCTTTCACACGCCAACTGCAGCTTCACGCACTAGCCTGCAAATGCAGATCAGCAAGTGTTTAGTTTCATGCACAGCATGGATAACATTTCCCCGGCACTCTGCCAGTGCCAGGGAGCTCCTCACCCAGCTCTGTAGGAGGTCCACCAATCAAACGGATCGATCGCTGCTCGGTCGTATTGATTTTATGTGCAGTAAGTATTTTTTTTCAATCAGGACAGTACGTGGAGAGCCCGAACACGAAGTGTCAACAGTTCAATATGGCGCGCTTGCTTACAGGGGCAGTAACCCGGAACCCCTTTACATTTCGCCAAACCGCTCTGGTGCAGCCGTCAGAAACAGGGGTTCGATGCATGAGAAAAGACTAGACTAGTCTGGGACTTAGCTCTACAGTTCATACTTCAGCGCCCCCCCCCCCCCCCCCAAAAAAAAAAAAAAAAAAAAAAATCTATCCTAAACCTGAGGTAGCTTTGTTTGCTGTCCCGAAACCGTGTCCTGCACCAGAGAGCACGTGACTGTTCGGGCTGAACTGTAGACTGGCTAGTGTCAGACATTACGCCCGGACTATCATCAGCATTTTGTCCCTTGACATAGTCACAATGGACGACTCCACTCCTGTCAATCAAAAGGGGCGAGCCCCCAGAATTCAGCCAATCGCGTCCCGCCGCATAATGAGTACAAGACATGGCATGGTCTGGCAAACATTTTGCCAGACACTACAACAAGGGAAGCACGTGTAGTATGATATGACTGATACATGGAGAGAAAGCAGTAAGGTCATTGACGTCATTTGAGGGAAAAGACCATTCTCTTTCATCTTGAAATGCCCCCTTTTCCCATACCATGACGGGGCTTGCCGAGTGGAGCCGTCTATTGAAGTAGTCTCCACTAACGCACCTCGTATTAATCTTCTACTCCTAGCATAGTCAAGCTAGTCTCGAACTTAGGCCCTCTCTCTCTCTCTCCATGCATTTGACCCCTGCTACTCTTTTCTGTTTTCTGTCCTGTTATCAGGATTACTTCACGGTCGCCACGGTACGTGTAACCAATCGCGTGATCCGACAAGCAGCGGTGATGTTTCAAGCCTGTTTATCAACCCCGCAACGCTTCATGTAGATTCAACAGACACCCCACACCGCCTGGACTGCCTCCAACAATACAGGGCTCAAAAGTGCCGATGGCGTGAGTGCTTAAATGGATTCGCGTGTCGTGGGCTAAGCCGTGGTTCATAACACCTTCTTGACAGCATTATCTGAGCCATCTCCTTGTGATTGTAACAGTCATTTACAATTCTGATCTCTTGACCTCTGACGTCTGCGAAAACCTGACCCCCCCAAACATGACGGACGTGCCAAGGAAACGCTTAAAGAGGGAGGAGACGAGCGTCACCAAAGACGACGGGGGTAAGCAGTGTGGTGGTGGTGGGGGTGGTGGAGGAGGAGGAGGAGGGGGAGGTGGTGTTCCTGGGGAGGACGCCCAGCTGACGCACGAGAAGGTGGACATTCGCAGCACGCGCAATATCAAGATGAAGCAGCATCTATGTGTGAAGCACGCGCTACCCAAGACGAGACTCACAAACGCCATTCTCTACGAGAACGTCAGTCAGGGCAGGCATCTGGAGATGAAACTGTCAGGTGAGAGGAGTTTTGTTTTAAGTACTTTATGGTCCATTCGGGAAATTCGGGTTCCTTTCCCCCCGGGGAAGCGCGTCGCCGCGGGACAGCGCCACCCAATACCTATCCTATTTCTCAAGTTTGCTTGGGGAGAAAAGCCGGGTAAACCGGAGAGAAACCCCCGATGAGCAGCCCGGTAGCCGGGGAAAACCGGTATCACATATCACAAGCTCGACCTGAGCTCGGACCCACGCTTCATCGCCGTGACACTGGTGACGGCCATTCAGTAGCGCAGCGGATAAGTCCGATGCGGTTCTTATTAGACCACCGCTGACACCCGGTGGTTGTGATCAAGGTGGTGTTGATGACGATGATGATGATGATGATGGCGGTGGTGATGTGGCCGTGGTTGTCGTCGTAGTGACGATTGTTGTACTTGCTGCTGCTTCATTAAGTTCGCTCAGAGCTGGATCAAGTTTGAAAAAGTTACTAGAATACTTTGCATGTTCTAATAATTATATTTCGTTGAGCCGTTCAATGGGTTCATCAAACACAGTGGTTTCTTTTTTGATCCAGTCAGCGAGTAAAAGGGCATAAGCGCCATGGCTTTGACAAGCACTTTAGGCTTCTTACCATTTGACAATAATCACCCAGAGGGGTTGACTCTGTGTTCCACATTTTAACTCATTCTTTACGAGCTACGACTATAGTAGCAACAGTTTGTTTCCATTCTGGGGGCGGTCGGTGGTCTAGTGGTTAAGAGACTTGTCACCAGTGCGAGAGGTCAAGGTTCGAGTCCCACTCGGGGCAAAGAATTTTTCCTTCTCTTACGTGGCACCGTTCATTCGGGCCGATCGTCGGGGGTTCTCTCCGGCTACTCCGGCTTCCTCCCCCTCTGCTTTGGAAATGTTCAGCCCACAAAATTAGAAAAATAAATGCTTCTAAATTCCCAAATTTAAATAGTTGAGCTGACCCTTCGCACCACGTGATTGTAATGTGTTTATGTCCAGTGTGTGAGAGAATGCGTGTGATTCACGTGAGCGTGCGTGTTGGGTTCAGTTCGCGGCGCTTTAAGCCGATTCATGAAGTCGGGTAAAGCGCCTATACAATGCTGATTATTATTATTACCTCCCTGTAACTTGTCAGCAGTCAGGTTTCCTTGGCAACCCCCTGAAGGTGATGTCAAAGTAAAAAGTACAAGACCTTAGCAACACTTCCCCTAAATATAAAATCATTTGACCCTTATGGTGAAATGTCACCACGGGATGCAGGCGGCTGGTGCCAGAAGTCTTATGATGGCACCCTTCCACCATACCTTTCGGTTTCACTCGTCACCTATCAACCGTCGCGAACCCTCCGGTCGTCGACCGATAGGCTTCTCAAAATTCCCAAGCGCAACCTGAAATCCTTTGGTGAGCGCTCTCTCAGTTTTCTTGCACCAACCTTTTGGAATTCCCTGCCAGCACTGCTGAGAAATGCGCCCACACTGTCTGTTTTTAAGAGCAGTCTTAAAACGTTCCTCTTTTGTAAAGCCTTCCAGTAATTTCCCGTGTCAGCAACTCGTCAGTTTCACCAGTGAATGTCTGTCCATCTTTTGTAAAATGTGCGTGAGCGTCGGTGAGTGATTGGCGCATTGAGTTTATTCCAAAGAAATGCGCCTTACAAATGCCATTTCTTGTTGTTGTTGTTGTTGTTGTTGTTGTAGCGTCAGTATACAAAGGGTTAATAGTCAAACCGCTGCTTTTCAGGTTTACAACACGACAAGTTCCGATCCTCCGTCAACATGGACATCAACAAACGAGCCTTCATGGCTCAGCAGGACCGCAAGCGACGCAAGTGGAAGCGAGAGGACGAGGTTCGAATCTCTGGCATGAACCTGCCCAGCCTGTCCCCCGCGCTGGAGAGGAAGGATTCAAACCCTGAGGTGGTGAGCGCAGCGGCCGTCAAAAGGAGACCGAGTATGTTGAGTCTCTATCACAGTACGGGGGCGGACGAGCGGACGGAGAGTGCGGGGCCCGTGCGCAAACCGATACTGCCTATGATGAAGGTAAGATTATATTTGAACATGTAAGAGCTTTTATGGAAAAGAAACCTTCGCTGGTTAGGCAAGCGTTATGGATGGCCTGCGCCTACGAGGATCAGAGGACGTGGGGATTCTTAGGCAAAGTCTCGATCATTTTACCATAGACCGCTTGCAGTGTTGGTATATGATCACATACCTTTGTTATGTCAATCGGGATATTGGGGATGCACGCCCTAGGCGATGCGGGTCTGTAGTTATCTTTTAAGAGCCCGAACCCGACCGATGTGTAATAAGACTTGTTAAAAAGAACAAACCACTGCACACCAGTAGGAGCCACTTCAAGCCACTACCACTACTACTATTACTATTACTATTACTACTACTACTACTGCTACTACTACTACCAGGGCGGCTATCCACAGGGAACGAGCTCCAGGCGCCTTACAATCAAAACCGGAAAAAAAACCCAAAAACATTAAACAACACATTCACTCCATGTACACTTCATAAGAGCAACTAAAAAAGTAAAAGAGCACAAATTAAACAAACACACACACACACACACACACACACACACACACACACACACACACACACACACACACACACACACACACACACACACACACAACTGAGTAGAAATGATAAAGGACAGGCAGAGACAATTAAAAACCAAGAACAAGTACCAGTGATAAGACCCAAAACAAAAGACTAGATACTAGATTGCAATGAGCCAGATAAAACTTTAAAAGATAGCAGTGGTGAGGAGCTGAAAGTAAGACTGATACCAAAAGACTAGCATATGATGCCACCCTTGGTGGGCCTTCCCGCTTGGCCCAAGACCCCTGCAGATTGCGTAATGTAGCGGCTTAAAGTGGCTCCTAGTGGTCTGAAGCTTTCAAGTAAAAATGCGGTATTTGCACGTTGACTGTTAAGAGTTATAATAATAATAATAATAATTACTGTATGGGCGCTTTACCCAATTTGATGAATCGGCTCAAAGCGCCGCGAACTGAACCCAACACGCACGCTCACGTGAATCACACGCATTCTCCCACACACTGGACATAAACACATTACAATCACGCGGTGCGAAGGGTCAACTATTTAAGTTTCGGAATTTAGAATTGCATTTATTTTTCAAATTTTGTGGGCTGAACATTTCCAAAGCAGAGGGGGATGAAGTCGGAGAACCCGGAGAAAACCCCCGACATACAGCGCCATCCATTTTCCCTGTATGCATGGCGTATACTGTATTTGCTTTCCGTTCCGCGGTCTCTCCGGGATGGAGTGGGATCCTTAACGTGCACATTCGATTTTCTTTTTAATATGTACATTCGTGGGTACAAGGCAAGACACGCCGTAAACGAGTCTTCACGTGAATTTTGACTCGATCTGGTGAGGGAAAATCCTCAACCAATAGCAGTGATAATGTACATTAACAATAACAGTAATTGACAATTGATATTGTAAATAATAATGACAATGTCAATGATTGTTTCTCAACAAGCAGCTGACCGGGGCGGTCGGTGGTCTAGTGGTTCAGACTTTGGCCCCGTTACATTACAGAGCGCTCTGAGGGCGCCCCTAAAGCGCACCGTACTGAGAGCGCTCCACGGCGTTTACATTACACAATCGTGGAAGCGGAGCTGATATGTCACGTGCTCTCGAGGAATGTGACATATTCAAGATGGCACCGCCCAGAAAGCACGTGTTTTTGTATGCCTGGCAGAAAAACAACAACAACTGATCTTTCGCCATTTGCAAAAATGGCCTTTTGCTACGGTGACACAGGACCCCACGTGACGTGACGAAAGCGCCCTATGGTAGAGCGCCCTCAGACTACCCACTGTTGGTAATCTGAGAGCGGTGCGCTTTCGGAGCGGTTTGTCCAAGTGTAAACGCGACAGGGCGCTCTCAGGGCGGCATTTTAAGCTAATGTTAACGGGGCCTTTGTTACCAATGCGATAGGTCGGGTTCGAGTCCCCGTCAGGGGCACCGTTCATTCGGGCCGACCGTCGGGGTTCAGCCCATGAAATTCAAAGATAAATGCAATTCTAAAATTCCGAAACTTAAATTCCTGAGCTGGCCCCCACCACGTGATTGTAATGTGTGGATGTCCAGCGTGCGAGAGAATGCGTGTGATTAACTGAGCGTGCGTGCTTGGTCTAGCTCGCGGCGCTTGGTCTAGCTCGCGGCGCTCCTGGGTGAGTGAGTGAGTTTTTAGGGCTTAAAGCCGCGCAAGCCACAAAGACTAATTCGCGGCTGGCGGCGCTCCTGGGGTGAGCGGTGGTCTAATAGGTAGCGCGTCGGATTTAGCCGTCACGGCCGTCACCAATGTCACGGCGATGAAGCGTGGGTTCGAGCCCAGGTCGAGCTTGTGAATTGTGATACCGGTTTCTCCTGGCTGCCGGGCTGCTCATCGGGGGTTTCTCTCCGGGTTATCCGGCTTTCCTCCCCCAGCAAAATTGTAAAAAATATAGGATAGGTATTGGGTGGCGCTGCACCGCGGCGACGCGTTTCCCCCGGGGGAGGCAGCCCGGATTTCCCGAAAGGGATAATAAAGTAGTTTTTTATAAAATGGATAAAGCGTCAATATTAATGCGATTATTATTATTTTTTGTGTTATTGTTATTATTATTATTATTATTATTATTAACAGTGGCAATGGCCATATTTGCTTGTCCACAGATACGACGGGAACGCACAGAGATCATCAGCCATCACGACAAAGTCTTCGTCACCAAGCTGCCACCAGTGGTGGAGATCGACCAGCAAAAGCTCTCCGTCTTCAACGCGTACTGCGGCAAACCTCTCCTGGACCGCGGGGTTCCGTCAAGGGACGACCGCTTCAGGCGTCTCCACACCACGCTGTCCTCGGCCAAGCTGAACAAGGATGACGAATATCCCGTGCAGAACCTCACGTCCAAGAGCCGCTTCTCCAAATATCTCAGCACCTCGCCGTCGTCGTCCGAACCGTTAGCTCCAAGGTCAGAAGCAAGGGTCATGGTAGCGTCGCGAGGAAAATCCACCGCCTCTGGTCTTGACCTGTCTGTCTCGAGCGCCCCTGGCGGGCAGCGGAGTCACGAGATTGACTACGTCACGGAGCGGGTTCAAGGTCGTGACAGCATCATCGAGTTGTTCAAATCTAAAGACCTGAAGCAGCTGGCGCGCAGCCTGACGTCAGACGCGGCCGGTATGGGGAGGGGGGAGGAGGGAGGGAAGGACACAGACAGGTCGTTCACGAAACCCCGCCACCAGCAGATCTTTGTGCCTGTGGTCGATGTCTTCTACAAGGTCAAGACGGGCAGCTGATGTTCGCGGATGCTTGGCGCGCCAAGAAAGAGACTGAGCTTGAATATCTGACATTCAAAATGGACACCAATGTTTTCAGACATGATCTTGAGATCAAGATCATGTCTCACTGACAAGAGTGGGTGGGTGGTTGTTTGGAAGTTTAACGTCCTTTTCCACCACGTAAGGGTGATATCAAAGACTGGGCAACGAGAAAAAGGCAAGGACACAAAATATTTGGCCCAAGCCGGGATTTGTACCACTGACAAATCTAACCTACCAATTAATAATGATAATAAAACAACTGAGTATTGTGTAGGCGCTTTGAACCCAACACGCACGCTCACGTGAATCACACGCATTCTCTCACACATCGGACACAAACACATTACAATCACGTGGTGCGAAGGGTCAGATCAGCTATTTAAGTTTCGGAATTTAGAAATGCTTTTTTATTTTCAAAGTTTATGGGCTGAACATTTCCAAAGCAGAGGGGGGGGGGGGGGGAGCCGGAGTACCCGGAGAGAGCCCCCGACCATCGGCCCGAATACTGAAATGGCGCCACGTTCGAGAAGTACGTCTGTTGGTTGGTTTATTGAGAACGAGAAGAGCAGTGGCCCTTACCTGTCCTAGTCAGCCTGGCCGGTACGGGTGGTACTGTTCCGGTTCTCAGCCTTCCCTCCGCCTCCTTCGGCCCTAATTATGCGAGAGTCAAGCTTGAGAAACAAGAGCGAGCGTTTGTTATCAGGTGTACAGCAAGGGAGAACACCCTGTCTTCATGCTCCTTGTCCTGAAAGGGTTCTGGCCCTTCAGCTGACGCCAGTTCCTACAGGCCACGGAGAGATGATCAGACAACGCACTGCAGACGTAATTATCTGGACTTTTCAAGTTTCTGTGTTGGAGAGAAGAGAGTTGTTAACGACTGCTTAGCACGGGAAAATTGTAAGTCGCGTGGTGCGACTTTTGTTCAGCATTTTACACGTAAAAAGAAAAACATCAGTGTTGTCAGTCGACCGTTGGAGACAGAACGTACCACAGAACAATTGAACTTCTGTCGCCGGGCTGAGTCTTTGTCAAAGACCGTTTTATTTCACATTGCCAGCACGACTACAGATCGGTTTAATTGCAAAGTAAGCCGCTACAAGCTGCAGGGGGATTTCCCGTGCAGAGGGTGATTTTACATACCTACCGTGAACACTTTGGACAGCACAGACCGAAAATACTCTGGTCAGCGCAGACCGTGGTCACAGGAGACAGACTGTTCCCGCCGGGAGGACATGGTCGGGTGACAAGTCAAGCGTTGGTCGCGTGGGGCCTGTTGAGAGGAATGATTATGTATCCTCACCTTTTGAATAATTGGTTGAAACTGTTTGTGTGAATGTGATGTCATATTATTTGTATGTATGTGATGTTGTGAAATTATTTACGTCGTCGGGTGAGTGATATAAAGAACATGAAGGTAATGTGTGTTTGGGGAGGGGGGGGGGGGGGGTTGTGTGTGTGTGTGTGTGTGTGTGTGTGTGTGTGTGTGTGTGTGTGTGTGTGTGTGTGTGTGTGTGTGTGTGTGTGTGTGTTTTGCATTTTCTGGTCGCTGAGTGAGAGAGGGAGAACGAATGAATCTGGTCTGAGAAGCTTTCTGTTACAGTCTTCATGCTGATAAATAAACATTGCCTGATGAAACCCTTTTTTCATGGAATACACCTAACGAAACATCGCTTTCTCCTGTTCGTGAGTCATTATTTTTTTCACACTATGCACGTGCTGCGACTAAGCGTATGACCTCTTAAAAAAAGAAAGAAAATCCTTCGATGCAACAAACTTACATGAGCGCGCAAGAAGAAAGAGTATATTAACGCTTGAAAACGCGATACGTTAATTTTTACTGCTCGGTCCAAGGGAAGCAACCTACCGCCTCTATCTGGCAGTTTTGTTCTGTGGGATGCTGCTGGCCAGTATGTGTGTGTGTGTGTGTGTGCGTGCGTGCGTGCGTGCGTGCGTGCGTGCGTGCGTGCGTGCGTGCGTGTGTGTGTGTGTGTGTGTGTGTGTGTGTGTGTGCGTGTGTGTGTGCAATGGCAGATATCTCCTAAACCCCCTCGTTGAAGGGCTTGGTAGTTTGAGATGAAATGGGCAGTCATATTCTCTACAGGTAGGTGCGTGCGTGCGTGCGTGCGTGCGTGTGTGTGTGTGTGTGTGTGTGTGTGTGTGTGTGTGTGTGTGTGTGTGTGTGTGTGTGCAATGGCAGATATCTCCTAAACCCCCTCGTTGAAGGGTTTGGTCGTTTGAGATGAAATGGGCAGTCATATTCTCTACAGGTAGGCCTACTTTTGCATGGGTTTTTTTCTTGCGGCACTTTTAGAAGGGTTATCGCCAATTTCCAGAAATCAGCCATGTTGGGTGTACGACGAAAAAGTTGTTCCCATACCTTCATTTTCTGAATTTGAAAGTTCACCCTAATATACTGAATGGGACAGCTCTGTAACTCTGACAGATTTTGTGCCAAACACATATTCCCGAGGTAAGGGTGGTTTGCATATAAAGCCAAATGGCTATAAAAAAGACTCCTTCAAATTACTAATTATCCCGGAATTTCTGTCAAGTGTGAAAACTGAACATATGACAGGAACTACTGCACTGTTAGAGCTTTCATATTATTAATGAGAGAGCTGTTAACTAATCACTTTTTTTTTAATGTTTCTACGGGAAGCACCAGTCGAAAGAGTGCCAGTCTTGTGATTTCGTGAGTACAATCCAAAAAAATTAGGTCCACTTTTCACCAGCCCTCTCCGTCTTCCAGATTTTATTGAAAACTTAATTTAATCAGAAACACACACACACACGAAAGAAAAAAAAATTGAAGAAACAACTTCAAGGGAAGGGTTCATTCCTCCCTCTAAACAAAAGAACAATATAATTCTCAATAAAAACTTTTATTTCTAAATTTCTGGTGTTTACACATAGCATTGGGTACAAAGTGGAAACAGTTTTCTTAAAGCGGTGTATACAAATCTATAATTATTTGCATTGACAATTCTTGCGGTCCTAGTATGACATACATTTACGTTTCCTGTGAGAGTAAGATTATATTTACAGAATCACTGGGCAGCAAACTGAGCGAAAACAGGTCCTTGGAAATACTTAGATCCTGGACAATGAAATGTTCATCAGGCAGAAATCCGGGTAACAACTTTTTTTTCTGCCCAAACTGTTTGCCAGCTCCAGCGGTGTTCCTCCCAAGTCACGGGTGGAATCCATGGAGGGCTCGGAAGCTGGGCCAGTTTTTTTTTATGCATGATTATGGAGATGAGGATGGTGGTAAGATGATGCTATGAAGGTCCGTGTGGTTTGGGACTGTGGGACAGGGCCGCATTCCACGCTTTCTGTCATACACATCCAGGCATTAACCAGGCCCGGGAACTAAAGCACCTGCAGTGCCGGCCGTGTAATCATCCACATCATAAGACGTGTCATACCAAGCGAAGCACCCCCAAAGTCGCACCCGTGAAGCGGGTGAAGCTCGGCTGTGTGGCAACAGCCTCCCCATTGGGCCCATAGCGCACCCGCTCTGGGTAGGACCTACGTAGAAAAAATCCCGCTTGCCTCGGCTGGGACTCGAACCCCGGTCTCCCGGTCCATGGTCCGAAGTGCTAACCCCTTCACTATGGGGGTCGGTGTTTAACGACATTTTTGTGTATTTCTTTCTTTTGGTGTCAGCCTGACAATTTTTTTTAGTTTATTTTATTTTATTTAGGTTATTTTATTCTGTCTGTTTGGTTTGTGCGTGTGTGGGTGTGTGTGTGCGTGTGGATGCGCGCGTGTGCCTTTGTGTATGTTGATTACCTGCTCATATCAAGCCAGCACGCTGGTTCGATGACCCCTCACTGCAGACAACAATAACAAGTACTGATTGATCCAGGACGCAGGTCTGTCTTGCTTTTGTCGGTCGTAGGGAGACAACGCCCGTTACGTGGCTTGCCGTGCTACTACATGTATAATCACAGTCAGAAAAGGTGTTGCTGTTCACTAGAACAAGAAGAACAACAACAAGAACAAGAACCTTTATTTTACAACGGTAGAAGTTATGCGCATATTCATACCAAACGTAAAACTTGCCGTTGCTACACGACATGGACTAATCCTACTGTCAAAAAAAAAAGGTAAGGACAAGGGACACACACACACACACACACACACACACACACACACACACACACACACACACACACACACATGTATTGTTCACACGCATCTAGACAGAACATTAATCATGTAAACAGAAGTAATGTTGGTGAAAATGAAAGTGTGTGCTTTTATACACATATCATACACAGAACAGAGAACGCCACTAAGACCGTTTAGCAAGGGAAGCTGTCTCCCCCCCCCCCCCCCCCCCCCCCCCCTTAACCTGCTCATTAGAGTTTTCTCCCGTCACAGCTGTGGCCGGTGAACCCAACGTAGAGGGCCGTAACATCTTGGAGGCTGTTTACACTACAACCCGGGTTCAACCCGAGTTTACCTCGACTCGGGTCAATAGCGTCTAACTCTGACAATGACTTACGTCGTGCCCACCGGCATGCCTTGACGAAAGCAGTCATGCCATTATTAGTCCGTGGGCACCACTTGCAAAAGAGGCCCAGAAAAAGAGTTCGTGGTCTACCATATTGTGAACAAAAAAAACTTACATGATGGTGATCAGGAATGTTTGGACTAGTCACGGCCAAGTTTCGTATTAAAAATTCTTGCTCTTGTGCCTTTGGCGGCCATTTTTGTGGTAGTATTTTTCATGTACTACCTACCATCGGTGGCACTGGTATCATGACAACAAACTGCCTGCTAAGTGAGTCCAAACTGTCTAAATAGCTACAGGGTGTTATTGTCTCATGTTTGTGGCCACTGAAATGTGTTTCATGTGAAAACAACAATAAAACACAGGAAAATAAGGGGAAAAATTGTCTCCCTTGCCATAATTGTGAAAAGAATATCACATACGCTGGGAAGTTTTGTGGAAGGCAGCATCTTGCACACTCAAAACAGCGGTCACAATCACAGTTCACAATGCACTGCAAACTAGAGAAGCAGAAGCCTCCATGGCTCCCTTGTGACAAGGGTCAAGGTCATTTACAAGAGTATGTTTGTTAAGCTCCTATCGCTATCTATCATGCCAAGCAAGGTGTCTCAGGTGTTCTGAGTTCCTGCCAATATTACAGTTTTCCCCAAAACAGTCTGTATGACCTTGACCTTGGGTCAAGGTCATTCAAATGAGATCTCATCAATGTCTATCATTGTGCCAAGTTTGACGCCTCTAATATTTGTAGTTCCTCCGAAAATTAATGGTAATGTTAAAATTTACAACTAACAGCTTTGATGACCTTGACCTTCAGTCAAGGTCATGCAAACAAGTAGGTCTCATTGCTGTCTATAATCATGCCTCGTTTGGTGCCTCTACTGTTTGTTCTTTCAGAGAAAATGCCAAGGTTAAAGCTTCTCAAAAACAGCTTGCATGGTCTTGACCTTAACTAAAAGTCACTGAACACAGGTATGTCAGTAAAGGTGTTGCCAATGTCTATCATCATGAAAAGTTTGATGCTTCTGGTTCTTCTAGATTCTGAGAAAATGCAAATGTAAAAATTTCCAAATGGACCGCTTTAATGACCTTGATCTTGGGTCAAGGTCATTTAAAATGGTATGTGTGCATAGGTGTTATCACTGTCTATCAGCACACCAAGTTTGGCGCCTCTGCTGTTTGTTATTTCTGAGAAAATGCCAATGTTAAGGTTTCACAAAAATAGCTTGTATGGCCTTGACCTTGACACAAGGCCATTGAATACATACATGTATATCTGTAAAGTTCTTATCAATGTCGATCATCATGCAAAGTTTAAAACCTCTGAATTCTGTAGGTTCCGAGAAAATGCCAATGTAAAATTTTCAAACAGACAGCTTTAGTGACCTTGACCTTGAGCCTAGGTCATTTACAATGATATGTTTTGAAAGGTCTTATAGTTGTCTATCAGCATGCCAAGTTTGGTGCCTCTGCTGTTTGTAGATTCTGAGAAAATGACAATGTTAAAGTTTTTCTGGACACACACACACATTACAGACAGACAGACAGACAGACAGACGATGGAGGGTTATTACATAGACTCCCATTGTTACACAAGGGAGCCAACAAATAGGTAATCCACAAGCTGAAGTCACTCATTCAAATGCACAAAAATGCAAGAGAAGAGCAACCCCAAGTTGTAATCATAGAACACAATTTCAAAGTCTGATCTGTTACAAGGGAGTACAAATCTAAGTTCATGCACACTCAATCCACAGATTCAACAGTATGGAACAGTCTTGAACTAGTTGAAGTCTGGCAAAATGAGGAAAGTATGGTAAACAGTCACTTCATGCACATTTCATTCTGAATGTACACTAATCTTCATCTTCTGACACATGATTGCTCCGACTCATTCTCCGACTCAGTACTGTCAACATGCATCCTCAGTTGTCCCTTGGTTGCATCAGTTCACACAGGCACATGCCTGTGCAAGTGAGCGAACGTTTGCGGCAGGAACATCTCGCACATCTTGCACAAACTCTGAAACTAAGGGTGGCACAGCAGGAAGTGACATCCACTTGAACACCAAGAATCCGTTGTCATCTAACATCCATCCATGGGACTGGGGAGGAGCACAAATGTACTGGTTCAAGCAGCGCCGATGAATGCCGGTCTGGTATGCAGTACACATGGCATGGAGATTGAATGAATCTTGATTTGGAGGCAAGGTGTTGTCTCCATGTGTTTGCGCTGAAAGAAACAAATGATGTCTAAGACTGTTGACATCAGTGTCTGATTTGCTTCCATACAGTGCACAGACAAAAGCTTCAAGATTCTTCAGTTTCCTCACTTGGGGTCCACTCTGTGCCAAAATCTGCAATTGTCGAGGCAAAACCTGGGTGAGCACGCAGACAGAAGACAGCCTTCTTCTTCCCTTTGCCTCAGAAGAAACTCACATCCTGTGAATGATTGAAGACGAGGAGTGCCTGGCAACTTGTTTCACTGTACGTGTCTTTTATGCTCGACATGTTAAACAAGCATTGACACTTGCAACATCAGACTGCAGTCAAAACGGTGGGCCATGGCAATGGCAAGCACAAAGACATCAGTGTCTGGGCTGACAACTAGCACTGTTGGATAGCTGTAACCAGCACTGAACGCATGTAGAAAAAGCCATGTGCAACAACTCCAGACGAGATGTTGATTAAATTGTGCAACTGTGTATAGCAGGATGCATGGTATCTGCACAAACAAAGAAAAAAATCTGAAAGTTGTCACTGAAACCCATCGTATTTTAATATCCGTGCCCTGAAATATCATGAAACTAATAGGGTGAGAGTTACTATGAAATATCATAGTAACTCTCACCCTTACACACACACACACACACACACTTACTTTGCTTCATCAGCAAGATCTCCTTTGTAGTTCAAGACTCTGAAGATGTCCTCTCTGTGTAGTAAAGCTGCAGCTTCTATGAACATGTGACCCTCACTTCCACCCTGAAAACAAAACACAATACTTCACTGCAGTGGCTGTGTTTGTCCTAATTTGTGACAGTAATGCTTCTGGAACACAAACTTGGAAGGGTGCTTAACTGACAAACTGAATATGAAAATTTCACATTATTGCTTAGCTGGAACGGCACTTGGAACCTATTCAAGAGCATCTGTAGTCATTTCACTGCTTGCAACTGAAAAACAACCAACTCAGAACTGTCATTGAAGTGCTGTAGAGACACTCTGCAGCATATGTTGATCAAGTGAAGTAGGGCGGTACGCGAAATGGATTTCATTATATTACGGGTAATCTGCTTATGTGATCTCATGTAAGAAATAATGAAAGTATTGAACAAAAATTATAAGCTTTGTGCTTACCTGCACCAGTGTTTCGAGTGGCCTTGTCCCAGTGCCTTCACGTTTCATCCATTTTTCTTTCCTGCAAATGATGCACACTGGGGGAAGAATGTTCGATGGTCGCCGGTCTTCTCGCTTCCTCAAAACTTTCCTAACAGGGGACGGTTTTCGCACAAGCTTTCCTTTGGCCACGCGTTTCTGAGCTTGTGCAATCCTGACTATGCGTGAAAGCTTTGTAGCACGCGTCGCCATACCCATCTCCGTCGCTTCGTTCTAGCTTCTCAGTTCTGTGTCAGCACCTGCGCTCTTTCATGGTTCACACCCGCCCAAATGTATCCATTGTTCACGGCTGTAAAACTGTATTCCAGCGAATGTCCGTAAAACAAGAAATTTCTTCGGTTTCAGCACCACAAACGCAGTGGAGCACACACGTTTTCTCCGCCAATGTTTGGTTACAGAACGGTAATAGCTTCCGGGGCATGTAGTAACAATTCGGCTAAATATAGTAGAAAATCTTTGCCCCTTTTAAAATTTGTGTGCAGAGTAAACAATGGCAATCTGGTGCTTTTTGTTGGCTTTGTAAACAAGTTTCATGCCAGGTAATAGTAAAATTAGGGAAAAATGAGGCTGGCTTGTGGACTATTTGTATTCATGCGCGGCTGGCACAGGAGCCAGCAGACGACCGTGGAATGAGGGGGTATGTGGTGGCTGCCAACATTGCCAAAAAAAAGGGAACATTGGAATTTGTTTAAATTTCCTCTACGCATGAGTCTATGGCTGCCTGATTTTTGTGAATTTTTTGGTGAATTTTAAAGCATTTCTAGGGTGTCATCTGAAGCGTTATGTGTAAGAGGAATATATAGCGTTTTCCTCCAGATTTGCATCTGTGTAACGTAGCCTGTATAACAAATAACGAAGGCCGTATGTGGTTTCTTTCACGAGAGATCTGCTAAGGGAAGTAACCCGGACAGGAAAATTACGTCCCTTGTGCGAGCAAAAACACGTAAATTATAAGTGCCTCCTATATCAACAAGAGCAATTATTTTTAATACGACGACCCACCAACATTCTTTCACACCACTTTTGAGTTGCCTAAACACATTTTGTATTGTTCACAACCATATAGACCACGAACCTGAACGCTAGCACTGATGTGCCCACAGACTATATGCATGTTTAGATCTAAACACCCTAAATGAGTACTCACGGCGTTAAGGGAGAGGTTTTGAAAGGAAAGATAGTGACCAACCCCCCCCCCCCCCCCCCCCCCCAAAAAAAAAAAAAAACCCAAAAAAACTGCAGATGATTACTGGGGTGAGGCACAGAAGAGATGAGTCTTCAGAATAGAAAATAGAGTTTGATTTTTGTTTTTTACGTGATCCAAGCAAAATAAAATTTCACCTCCTACACTAAACAAAGTAACTGTGCACCGGCCGTGACGTATGAGTTCCAAATGTTTGGAATGACGCACTTACTGTGCGTCTTTGACTGATGACGTAACTGGAGTGTGTTTTTTTGTGAACTCGTAAACCGCTGGGTGGGTATGAAAAGTTATAATTTACACTTTCGCTCTCTGTTTCCTTACCATTTTCGGACGTAAAGCACTCGTAGTTAATTCAACGAAAATTTGCACTGGCAAGTGGTTAAAAACAAAAAGAAACAACAAAACAGACAAGCAGTTCACGTGCGCACAGTTCTAAACGGCATTACATTTTCTTTCAAACATCTGTCATGCGTCATTTCCGATTTCGTCATAATTATGGACGAGTGAACACGAGGAACACACATAGTGCTCTCTCTCTATGGGCATGTCGACTCTGCAAAATGAATACTACTCTTTTACTAGCTTTCCCACTGAAATGTTAAGCGAAGTGTGGGGGCATCGCAGAACCAGCGTCGATCTTTTGTAAGTACGTGTTCGTCGGTTGCAGACTCCTTGGGCTATTTCAATCAAAGCCTGAATCAAACTTTCTGCGTGTTCTGAACTTGCCAGTGCGCTGTCATGGAACTACATACGCCCCAAGTGTGGGAAATTACAGTCATTTCACGTTGAAGCTCTTACTGTGATAAGAAATGCCACCAAATGTTTCAGTTTCAAGCGCTGGAAAAGTCAGGGACACCTTGCCTCAACTACCTACCACACACACGACTGATAGGGAGATAGAAAAACTCTTTTTTTCAGACTGAGAACTGAACTCACGGCCGTAGAATTTGTGGTGCCGCGGTCTACAGCGGTTCAGATACCTAAGCTTCCAGGTTTATGGAGAGGTGAGTAAGGGAAACAGACTTTGGCACTCCCTAGACTTTTGTGTCAGATTAGGGACTGCGGCACGAAGGTACCCAGCATGAATGGTCTGTCAATGTCCTATCTTTGTCTTGTCCTTGTCCTGCTTTTGTCCTGTCTTTGTCTTGTCTTTGTCTTGTCCTTGTCATGTCCTTGTCTTGCCCCTGTTTGTCTTGTGCTTGGTCTTGTGCTTGGTCTTATCTTGTCTTGTCTTGTCTTGTGCTTTGTCTTGTCTTGTCTTGTCTTGTCTTGTCTTTGTTTTGTTCTCGTCTTTGTCCTGTCTTTATCTCTGTGTTTATCTTCTGTCTTTGTCCTGCCGAGGAGCCGGGGTGGCCGAATGGTAGAGCGTTGGACTTCTAATGCTCGGGTCGCGAGTTCGTATCCCGGCTGGGGTCAAATATTTGTGCTGGCTTTTCCATCGTTGCCCCGTCTTTGATATCACCTGTGTGTGGTGGAAAAGGACGTTAAACACCCAAACACCCAAACCCTTTGTCCTGTCTTTGTCCTGCCTTTGTCTTTGTGGCAGTCTTTATTATCCTGTCTTTGTCTTTGTCCTCGTCAACGACCCACGGAATGTTACACCCAACATGGAGACACAGAGTGGGTGGGTGGGTGTTTGGGGGTTTAACGTCCTTTTCCACCACATAGGGTGATATCAAAGACGGGGCAACGATGAAAAAGCCAGCACAAATATTTGGCCCGAGCCGGGATCGAACTCACGACCCGAGCATTAGAAGTCCAACGCTCTACCATTCGACCACCCCGGCTCCACTGGAGACACAGAGGGCACACGCTACTCAGGTCACAACCTAGTGAGAATCTTCTCCTAAGTCAAGTGTCCGCTCTCGACTCCACCCGCTCGCCACAGTCCAGTGGTTCGATAGAGTTGAGAACAAACCTAATTAGCAGGTAGTGTTGTGTATGGGCGGGAACGGCCCACCGGACTCCTTTGGTTTGCATGTCTCTTCTGCCATACCGTACTTGGCTATCAGCATTTGACAGAATTGTAATTATATTTCTCCCGGTCACACTGCCTGTAGAGCACAAACCTTTTAAAGGCCTTGATTCCAAACTTACGATGCTTCATGAAAGACAGGTTTTGTTTTGGAACGGTTATGCCTGTAAGTGTGTCTGCACACTCAAAGTAGTCTGTCTTAATGATAAGTCATGGGGCGGTCGGTTCGAGTCCCACTCGGGGCAAAGAATTGTTCTTTCTCGTATGGGGGTTCTCGGGGGTTCTCTCCGGCTTCCTTCCCCTCTGCTTTGGAAATGTTCAGCTCACCAAATTTGAAATATAAATGCAATTCTAAATTCCGAAACTTAAATAGCTGAGCTGACCCTTCGCACCACGTGATTGTAATGTGTTCATGTCCAGTGTGTGAGAGAATGCATGTGCTTTACGTGAGCGTGCGTGTTGAGTTCAGTTCGCGGCGCTTTCAGCCGATTCATGAAATTGGGTAATGCGCCTATACACTACTCATTATTATTATTATTATCATTATTATTATTAAGTAAAGCTCTGCATGCAATACTCTGACGTCTGCTGGCTGTGTGAACGAGAACTGCAGCAGCCCGAAGCTCTTCTAGTCAGCGCATGTCCATGCAGCCGCAGCTGATGAAGTTGTCTTGAGTTTCGGTTTCGATTTGTTTAGTGCCAGCCTGTGAGATGCTGTTACTGTGCATGTGTCTATGTGGTACGCGTATACGATGTTAGACGTACACCACCAAAACATGTGAATGAATTTTGAGTCCATAAATGTCGGAATATGTTCCTTTAACCAATGTCAGGAAAACAGACTTGAGGTCGCAGTTTACACAATAGTCCTGTTCAGTTACAACTGTTTCTCAGACAAGGTTTTGGACACAGAATCAACCGAGGGATCTTGTGGTGAATATTTACAGGGTGAATATTATATAGGGTGTTTTGTTTAATTTCTCAACTTTCTTTAATCTTCTGAGCGGTTAATACTTAACCCTTCCCTCTTCAGGTGGGCAACCGCGATATCCAAGCTGGTGAGTGCTGGACTTTCAATGCTTGGGTAGTGAGTTCGAATCCTGACAAGGAGCCAGCAGTTTGTGCTGGCGTTTTGCTCGTTGCCCCGTCTTCAATATCACCGTTGTGTGTGGTGGAAAAGGACGCTGAACCGCTAAGCAAACAACCACCCATCCCCTTCCCAGGTGAGTAGTTCTTTTCTCTTTTTTTTTATTCTTGTTTTTTTGACATTTTACATGTAGATATACATCCAGAAGGAAGATGGATAAAAGAGGAAGAAAAGAAGAAGAAAAAAAAATAAAAAAGGGAAGGAACAAAAAGACAGAAGAAAAAAAAAAAAAGACACAAAAATGACAGCTGGCTTGGTATACACACACACATATATAAACATATCTCTATAACACTTGTTCATAACCTTACACATACACATAGCTTTGCTAGCTTACCAAAACAAAGACAACAACAAAAAACAACAGACCAAAAAAAAAAAAAAATAAAGGTGCCTTAAAGTGTTATGCACTAGGCACTAACCGGATGAAGTTTCACCGGAGTAATGCCTCATATGGAAGCCAAATTCTGCAAAACTTTGTGTATTGCCCAGCAACACCATATCTGTATCTTTCTATTGTAAACCAATGTCTAACTAAATTTGTAAAGGCTGTAAAATCCGGCCGGGACTCTTTTAGTCTACACTTGTAGATAAAGAATTTTGCAACTAATATTAACAAATCAACAACTGAGTCGGTATTGAAATTTTTAGCAATACCGAAAATAACTAGAGTCTTAGATAATGTGAGTAGTTCTAATTGCTATTTGTTTTTTTCTACACTAGATAAATTAGCATGAAGGTGCAGCGTCTCTTGTATGTCCTAGGTGGTTTGTACTGCCCCGTAGACCAGTTTCCATCAGCCGTCCAATGTTATTTTTTTCTTTCAAGTATTGCAGGCACACTTAACCGCGAATTAGTCTTTGTTGCTTGCGCTGCTTGAAGCCCCAAAACCTCACCCACTCACCCCTGTCCAGGTAAGTGGTTTAGAGAAATACCCAACAGGGAATTGTTGGTCGTGCTGTTAGCGGGTAATACAGCTGCTAGGCTTACCATTCATACAGCGCCCTGCGGCCTTAAGGCTGCTCGTCCCTTTGTCAAATAACGTATGAGTAGATTTTGACAAGAGTAGGTTTGAAAGTAGTATAGGCATCTGGCAACACAATGTACCATGTGTCATCTACGGGCAAAAGCTGAGGTCGGAGGAAAAAGAAAAAGAAAAATAATCAAGAAAATACGAACATTGTTTTTTTTTTTTTTTTTTTTAAACAAACTGTTTCAACTACTCCATGAAGAAATATGCAGACCATCTTTGAATTTTTTTTTTTTCTCTAAATAGCGAGGCTGGAAACTATTCTTCTAATTTGACCGGGGAGCCGGGATAGCCGAACAGCAGACCGTTTGGACTCTCAATGCTCGGATCGTGAGTTCGGGTGGGTGGGTGTTTTTTTTTTTTTTTTTTTTTTGGGGGGGGGGGTTAACGTCCTTTTCCACCACGTACGGGTGATATCAAAGACGGGGCAACGATGAAAAAGCCAGCACAAATATTTGGCCCCAGCCGGGATACGGACTCACGACCAGAGCATAAGAAGTCCAACTCTCTACCATTCGGCCACCCCGGCTGCCCCAGGGTCCTGAGTTCGAATCTCGGCTAGGGGACAAATATTTGTCTTGGCCTTTTTCTCGTTGCCCCGTCTTTGATATCACCCTTAAGTGGTGGAAAAGGACGTTAAACCCACTCACAAACTCTAATTTGAACGACTGTATTTAGACACTCTGGTTTTCAGTGCGCGTGCCTTCAATTCTTGGTATGTTGAGTTAATGATAATGATAATAATAATAATGAGTATTGTATAGCCGCTTTACCCAATTTCATGAATCGACTCAATGCGCTGCGAACTGAACCCAACACGCACGTTCACGTGAATTACACGCTGGACATGAACACATTACGATCACAATGGTGCAAAGGGTCAGCTCAGCTATTTCAATTTCGGAGCTTAGAATTGCATTTATTTTTCAAATTTGGTGAGCTGAACATTTTCAAAGCAGAGGGGGAGGAAGTCGGGGTACCCGGAGAGAACCCCCGACGATCGGCCCGAATGAACGGTGCCACTTACGAGAAGGAAAGATTCTTTGCCCCGAGTGGGACTCGAACCCCTGACCTCTCGCATTGGTGACAAGTCTCTTAACCACTAGACCACCGACCGCCCGGTTTGTCAACCAACCCACGTTTAAACGGTTCCGGAAAAGGTTTCCTTCAACAGGTGCTACTGTGCTTTCGTTAGAAATAATTCCTTCGTGTCACGTGCAGTGGGTTGAAACAAAGTGACCTCATTGATGCAGTGACAGTCAGGTGAGTGTGCCGAGTGTGGCTGCGCTGAATTTCAATCGATCGAGATGCGGGTGGTTTGCGCGTGCTGCTTGCGTCAGTCAGTGTGCTACTTCACTGTCTCGGCCCAGCGTCCATTACAGAAAATCACGTGTTGTGTTGTGTAAAGCCGATGGGACAGAGATGCGAGTGTCGTAGCGCTGTGTGCCCGCGTCTCTCTAACATTCAGTTAACGCTCAGTTAGTACATTTCGCACCTTTGGGCCGTATCGGGCGAACTCATCGTACCAACACAGTCACATTCATTTAGGTTAGTTAGCCTGCTTAGTTCCGTTTAGGGTTAGATTTAGGGTTAGGGTTAGGTTTAGGGTTGGGTTACCTTTTGTTCCTGGTGCGATCGCTGTGTCGTTTAGACGGTCATGGTGCATTTTTACGAGCTTCAAAACGAGGGGGTGGACTCTACCGACGCATCCTAACACACTAACTGTCTGTTCACAGATACTGACTGAGGTGTCATAGCCGTGACCGACTGAGGCAGTTCTACTGGGGGTAGGCCTTGCATCATGTCTTCACCATCACCTGCAGCGCAGACAGAAGACAAAGGTTAGTACTGGAGAGCTAGTTCACAGCAGCTTTCAAACCTCACCTCTTCCACTCGAACTAACTGACAGCGCCAAACGCAACAAACCTTTTTCTTTCTCTGAATTTTTCAGAGCGCAGAGAGTATGAATTTTAGTCAAGTGGTATGTTATATCTACGTGCCACTGTCGAGACACTGGATTAGGTTATATTGGATTGGATTGAACTGGATTAGACTGATGATGATGATGATGATGATGATGACGACGACGAAGACAACGGCGACGATAATGATGATGGCTTTAGTGCACGGTTCAACCCTGAGTGTTCACGGCGCTTAAGAAGAGGTTTCAGCCCGTGGGTTCCACCCATGACCTGGGAGGAACACCACTGGAGCTGGCAAAGAGTTGGGGCAGCAAAAAAAAAAAAAAAAAAAAGGTTTCAGCAGAAGTACACGGCAAAAGTTTGGATTAGATTATACTGGATTAGATTTAATTGAACGAGACTGATGACGACGATGACGACGACGACGACGACGATGATGATGATGATGATGATGGACGTAGCGCACGGTTCCACCAGAAGGATAGGAAAAATGTGGATTGGATCGGATTAGATTGTTGTCGTTGCATCGGCAGACAAGACACTGACCCAGCTGGTCGTTTTCGACCGAATCTGCAACGTACAGACAGTGCCGCTTTCTCAGAAATTCTGCCATGTTAGCAACACACACTCATGGCTTCACTGCACAATCTACTAAACACGAGACCTAACACATGACACACCCTTCATTTCTACCCGCAAAAGGGGGACCCAGGTGCCATGGATTTCATAAGCACTTAGACGCTTTTTCCCGATCTTGTAGATTTACCCGCCGTAGTGAGTCTTTCTGATAATGCCTGCTTGATTACCGTGGATCTCCGTGCGGCGGGAACGTTGTCGCCAGATGGGTTGCCATGCCAACAGACAGACTGGTTATCTGAAACTGTTGTGCGGTGTAATTCGATGAATTATGGTGACGCAGGGAAGGCAGAGTCGTTACGAGAAGATGTAAATCAATAGAAGTGAATAGATATGACACATTATGTATGTATGTATGTATGTATGTGTGGCTGTATGGATGTATGGATGGATGTTGGTATGCTGGTATGCATGTATGTAAAAAAAAAAACTGTCTAAAAGAGGTTACAAAATGTACTAAAAGTAGCTTTCTGAAAGGAAAAGAGAAAGTAGTGTACACTTTTCCTACCGTTATTCTAATATGGCGTTAAGTTGTGTGTGTGTGTGTGTGTGTGTGTGTGTGTGTGTGTGTGTGTGTGTGTTGGCCCTTGTGTGTGTGTTGGCTCGTGTGTGTGTGTGTGTGTGTGTGTGTGTGTGTGTGTGTGTGTGTGTGTGTGTGTGTGTGCGTGTGTGTGTGTGTGTGACAGACAGACAGACAGACAGGCAGGAAGGCAGGCAGGCAGGCGGACAGGCAGACAGACATAGACAGTCTATTTTCTGCTTTCTTTCCTCTTTAGTGCCCGTTTGCTCTCTTTGGTTGCCTGTCTCGATTTCCTTTCCTGCCGATAACTTTTTTGTAGCTAGTATTACTGTTGTTAACATAGACAGACACGAAAACTGTTTAACGCTATTCACCTCAACCGCTGGAAATAAAACCATTCATTCATTCATTTATATCCATGACCTTTTCTCAGGGAAGACATGCGGTGGTTGCACGTGCTACAAGAAAGTAAAGACTGTAGTAGCAGGGGTCTTCATGCGTTACGGGAGGTTAGTCGGGCGCCACCCTCTTCCCTTCATAGTCATCCCCATTCTCGTGTTCGGAGGTCTCGGAGCTGGTCTCGCTACCATGGAAACGGAGACAGACATGGAGGTGGTCTATTTCCCAAAAGACAGCCGTGCCCGGAGAGACCGACAGACAGTGAGAGACACGTTCCCTGATATGAACAACGTCTCCTACAACTCCTTCTCTCAGAGCGAGCTGTTTTGGGCTGTGTCTCTCCTGTTCAGATCTAAAAGCGGTAACGTTTTTAACAGCACGGTGCTGAACGAGATTCGGAACATAGTGACGCGGGTGAAGTCTGTTACGGCAAGTTCTGACGGTCGGACCGTCACGTTCAGTGACGTATGCGCCCGGAGAGATTCTCGTTGCTTTGTGGATGGAGAGTATGTGTTGAGCCCATCTTTTCAAGCGGCTGTTGGTGCCGGTCTCGTCACCTACCCTTACTGGAACACACCTGCCGGTGCGGTGCCTCTCTTCACAACCATCGGTGGCGTCGAAGTGCAGGCCGGCGTCCTCGTCTCTGCAACCGTTCTCAAGCTTTCCTTCAACCTGCTGGTCGATACAAAGGCCTGGCAGGACAAGTTTCTGTCTGTCGCCCATGACTTCGACCCTGTCTACACGGAAGTGACGTACGAGACACCGGACTCCCTCGGTGACGAGCTGGACAAGAGCACTTCCGGTGACATCTGGCTGTTCTCGCTGACCATCACCATCATGCTGACCTACGCGTCCATAGTAACAGCGGGAGGTAACCCTGTGTCGACGCGCGGAATGCTGGCGAATGGCGGGGTGCTGGCGGCGGGCCTGGGAATCCTCGGCTCCATGGGACTGCTCAGTTTGTGTGGGGTCAAGTTCGTCAACATCGTCGGCGTCATCCCTTTCCTCGTCATTGGTGAGTCTCACGTCTGTGGTCTCACTCGTAAAAAAAAAAAAAAAAAAAAAAACATTATTGAGTGAAGATGCAATGCTTATGCAATGTCTATGCCTGCTTGCCTGCTTTTTGGAAGAGCGAAGAAAACCCTAGCCTTTTTCTTCGCGTAGTCACCAAGCGATGAAAAGTGTTTACATGCATATAAACACATTTTGTACATGAACATTTTGCTTTTATGTGAACATGAACATTTTAACATGAACACAAGATAACGATTTTTACATGGACATGGACTTCTCCGTGAAACGTAAACCTTTTTTTTTTTTTTTTTTTTGGATATAATAATACTAATAATGTGTATTGTGTAGGCGCTTTACCCAGTTTCTTGGTTTGGCTCAAAGCGCCTCGAACTGAACCCAACACGCACGCTCACGCGAATCACACGCATTCTCTCACACACTGGACATGAACACATTACAGTCACGTGGTGCGAAGGGTGGGTGGGTGTTTAGGGGTTTAACGTCCTTTTCCACCACATACGGGTGATACAAAGACGGGGCAACGATGAAAAAGCCAGCACAAATTTTTGGCCCCAGCCGGGATACGAACTCACGACCCGAGCATCAGAAGTCCAACGCTCTACCATTCGGCCACCCCGGCTCCCCTGGTGCGAAGCGTCAGCTCAGCTATTTAAGTTTCGAAATATAGAACTGCATTTATTCTTGGATTACCATGAATATTTTTACTTAAAAAAAATTAATGAACATTTCTGTGTCGAAAATGAACACGCTTGTGGACTGACAAGGTATCGGCGTGGACGACATGTTCCTGCTGATGTCCTCGTGGAGCGAGACGTTGGGTCAGACAGACCTGTCAGTCCCAGATCGTGTCGGGGCGACGTTCGCTGGCGCTGGGATCGGCATCACCATCACCTCCATCACAGACTTCCTGGCGTTCTGTATCGGCACCACGTCTGTCTTTCGATCCGTCACCTACTTCTCCCTCTACGCTGGTGAGTGATTTTTTTTATTTTTTTTTATTTTACATGTGTACATAAGGGTTTATGCAGCTACCGTGCTACGCATCCAACATGTATACCGGTATATATATATACATATAAAGACAAATTGGGCTAGATGATCTCTCATATAAGAAAGTGGAAGGAGAGAGTGAGGGGGGGGGGATTGGTACACATGCATCTATTTATCTATAGATACACACATTAGTACACATAAAAATGCTGGTGAGTGATTTGGACGTTGACACAACAGCAATTATATCGCCTCTAGCATACACAGAGTGCCGAAGGAAATGTTTGTGACGGCCATCGCCTGTTTGCTGGGGTCCACAAGTCTTTTCTTTACAGGCAGTCCTTTGTTACCAACCTACCAGAGGGTGTGATGGTCTGCATGAGCGAGTTGAAATACCGGCTTCGGCATGGTTAACGCCGGGATATTTATGACAGGCGTGGAGCGCGGCCCTGCAAACCACATGGACCTCCACAGCATCATCATACCATCATCCTCATCGTCATACGCATGATAAAAATTGCCCCAGTTTTAGAGCCCTCCCTGGACTCCACCCATAACTTGGGAGGAACACCACTTGAGATCGTGAAGAGTTTGGGTAGTACACAAAGCAAACAGAAACAAAAAAGCCGGTTTCTTTGTTTCTATGTGAAAGCTTTGGGCTCCTGATCCGCATCGACGCTCAACTATTCGCTGATTGGCTCAGAATGATAGCTCTGAAAAAATCTTGTAATGAGGCATCGTAGTGGCCGAAGGACTCATATACACAGGGCCTCAAAATCCCTTTAAATTCCGTATTTGCCTGAGGCATCACAGTCACTCCTTAAAATGTTTCAATCTAGAAACAATTACTACCATGAACAGACCATTCAATGGCACGCACCTGGCAGGGGTTTAAAACATTTGAATGTCTCCTTTCTACACGTCTACTTTCTTTTTAGGCCAGAGAGACATTTCACACGAATCCGCTTGCCTCACTTGTGCTCGACCTCTGTGCAACACGTCCCAGCTTCACTGGCAGCCTGCCTCTTTTTGTGTCCGCCTGGCGTGTATATTGACCTACATCACACAAAAATTACAAAAATCACGCTTTTTCATGACAACAAAAATTACTACAGACTAGCACACTCGCCAAACAGGGTACCTCAAATAAACACTGCACGTGACCTCACGGTCAGTTTGTGTCCTTACGCCTGTACGTCGACCTGAAGTTGCATTGAATTTTTTCTGCAGGCGTGGCTGTCCTCTTCTGCTACATCTGCAATGCCACTCTGTTTGGCGGGTGCCTGGCTTACCACGGACGTCGCGTGTACTCCTCACGCCATTTTGCCACGTGCCACGTGACTAAACCACGTGACCAGCTGCTAGCCGACGGCCATTCTCGATGCTTCGCCGTGTGCTGTGGCGGGTCTGCCCCTACTGAGGACCGTGGCGACGAGAGCATTTGTGAGAAACTGCCTCGCCTGTTTCTGCCCAAAGTCATCTTGAACAATGCGATCCGTATCGGTATTCTGCTCGGCTTTTTAGGCTACGTAGGAGCGGCCATTTACGGAGCAGTCAACCTACAGCAAGGCCTCTTGTTGCAGAATCTTGTCCCGGAGTCCTCGTACTACTACAGGTTCATAGGGCTGGAAGAGAAATACTTTCAAACACGCCTGCCGGTAGGGTTTATCGTCACAGATAACATAGATTATGGCGGCACTGAGGGTGCACAATTTCTCGATCTTTTGAGCCAGGCTCGGAAAGATTCTCAGATAGACTCCAGCTTTGAGAGATGCTGGCTCACATCGTATCAGAACTCTACACATTATGACGCGGCTTCTCCGCAAAGCTTTGTTCAAAATTTACAAAGTTTTCTAAGTGCGAATTCAGAATTCCAACCTGACGTTGTGTTTGATTCAGGTCAGACCAAAATCGAAGCATCCAGGTGCTTTGTTTGGTCAGAACCTTCAAGCGACCAGTATGTCCAGGCCGACCTCATGTTGCGCATGCGTGACTTAGCTGATGCGTCATCACTTCCTGTCTTTGCGTACCATGCGGCCTTCGTGGCCTACGAGCAGTTCCTGGCCGTGTTGCCGGCGACGCTACAGATGGTGGGCTGCGCTGTGGCCGTCATGTTCGTCGTCACCTTCATCTTCCTGCCACATCTCCTGATGGTGATGCTGGTGACCTTGACCATCGTCATGATCCTGGTCGGCATCTTCGGCTTCATGTACTACTGGGACATCAGCCTGTCGTCCATCACCATGATCCACCTCGTCATGAGTGTCGGCTTCTCTGTCGACTTCTCGGCCCACGTCTGCGCTGCCTACCTCATCTCGGACTCTCACACGCGGGAAGAGAGAGCGCACGACGCCATCACGCACGCGGCGGGTCCCATCCTGAACGGCGCCGTGTCCACGTTGCTTGGTGTGGTGCTGCTCGTCTTCTCCGACTCCTACATCTTCACGTCCTTTTTCCGCATCATGGTTCTGGTGATCGTGTTCGGCATGCTGCACGCTGTCCTATTTCTCCCGGTCGTGTTATCCCTGATCGGGCCTCAGAACCACCCGCCCTCACTGTCAGACCCAGGAGATGCGACGTGCTTGGGCAAGATATCAGCTAATGGGCAAGGGAACGAGGCATCGGCTGGCACGATATCAGCTACTGGCCAACGGGATGAGACATAGTTTGAGCAAGATATCAGCTACTGGCCCAAGGGACAAGGCGCAGTTTTCCAAGATATCAGCTCCTGGCCAAGGGGATGAGACATAGTTTGAGCAAGATATCAGCTACTGGCCCAAGGGACGAGGCGCAGGTTGCTAAGATATCAGCTACTGGCCAAGGGGATGAGACATAGTTTGAGCAAGATATCAGCTACTGGCCCAAGGGACGAGGCGCAGGTTGCCAAGATATCAGCTACTGGCCAAGGGAATGAGACATAGTTTGAGCAAGATATCTGCTACTGGCCCAAGGGACGAGGCGCAGGTTGCCAAGATATCAGCTAATGGCCAAGAGGACAAGACATAGTTTGGGCAAGATATCAACTACTGGCCTACGGGGGCGAGTTATTAGCTAATGTCGCAATGGCTGAAACATAGTTTGGCAAGTTGTCAGCCAATGGCCAAGGGAATGAGACATTTGGGGGGGGGGGGGGGGGGGCAGGATATCAACTACTGGTCCAGGAGATGAGAAGTACCTTGACAAGATATCAGGTACTGGCTTAGCGGAGGAGACATGGGTTGACAAGATATATCAGCCACTGGCCCAGGGGACGAGACTTACATTGATAAGATATCCTTATCTCGACACAGCCAAGCGCAAAGCGGAGCATGCAGGTGGAGGGGGAGGGGGTTTGGATGGCTCTGTTCGGATGTTTCTGACATTTACTTCTGTGTAACAGTTGTTACATCAACACAGCTAATGTTACCGCTATTATCAGTGATTGTTTTTTTTTTGCCTCTCAAAAGCAGCGTGCGTAAATGTGTGTGTGTCTGTGTCTCTGTGTTAATGTGTGTGTGTGTGTGTGTGTGTGTGTGTGTGTGTGTGTGTGTGTGTCACGGACAAACCAGAACACAATAATCAACGTTCAATAAAATAACATAGCTGTTCATTCGTCCGTGTCGCTTTCGTTTATTGTATGAACATGTTTGAACCATTCCAAGTGTGTTTTCTGAAATAAAATGCTCATAAAACTCCTTTTACGCAATTGCCTCGTTCCTGCGAAATCGTACTATACATCTGTGTGTGTGTGTGTGTGTGTGTGTGTGTGTGTGTGTGTGTGTGTGTGTGTGTGTGTGTGTGTGTGTGTGTCTGTCTGTCTGTCGCTGTGATTCGGTATTCATTAGCTGATTACTGACAATACTTGAAAATGCGAATTCATCGGCTACCAAAAGTCTCCCTTTTCCCACAAACAAACGAACGAACTTTATTTTTCAACGGAAAAGATTTATCCATACAATGGTCAACTTTCAATCTGCCGTTGCTACAAAAGAAAAGAACTACTTGCAAAACGCAAAGAAAAGCATACAACACTGAGCAACAAAAAAGAAAAGAGTAATGCAAAACCAGAAACAAGATGCAATGTTCACACACGCCCCCCCCCCTCACCCCCCCCCCCCCCCCCCCACCTCCCCTCCCCACACGCACAAACACATTCAATCTATATTAGCCGTTAAATAGACTGCATACAGTAATGATACATTGAAGCCGTTTCAGGGATCGCATGGCATCCGTGGGTGGGTGGGTGTTTAGGAGTTTAACGTCCTTATCCAGCACATGGGGGTGAAATCAAAGACGGGGCAACGAGAAAAAGGCCAGTACAAATATTTGGCCCCAGCCGGGGGTCGAACCCACTGGCACGACATGACCCGAGAATTGAGAATCCAACGCTCTGCCATTCGGCTATCCCGGCTCCCCCATCCCTGTACAATAGGACACTTATGAGAGCGAGCATTAAACTATATGCTTATAAGGAGAAGGAGGCAGTGCATGGGTGAGTGTTTGGGGGTTTAACGCCCTTTTCCACCACATACGGGTGACATCATTGAGTCAAAGACGGGGCAACGATGAAAAAGCCAGCACAAATATTTGGCCCCAGCCGGGATACGAACTCACGACCCGAGCGTTAGAAGTCCAACGCTCTACCATTCGTCCACCCCGGCTCCCCTTGGAGAAGGAGGCAAAGAGGATGATGATGATGATGATGAAACTTTATTTCTCAACGGTAAAAGTTTTGACAGAAAGTACGTCAGTTTGCAAACTTGCCGTTGCTAATACTACGAAAGATTAGAGAAAAGCAAATAATAAGAATAAAAAGACATAAAAAGAGAGACAACAAAATTGAAGAAAATACATCTGGAACAAGAGAACACAGTCATGCACACACACACACACACACACACACACACACACACACACACACACACACACACACACACACACACACACACGCGCGCGTGCGCGCGCGCGCGCGCGCGTACACACACTGTGTCAAGGTCAAACATTTGTAGTTCCATCTAGAACTGAGCGTGCCTGGAACATCAAACATGCATGCATAGAGAGAGAGAAAAAAAAAAAATAGTCCATCACGCGGTGATCACGCGAGGAGAAAGAGGTAGAGATGAATACAGCGAACAAAGCAAACCAGACCAATACAAAGCATTACGCGCATCCCGCATAGTTAGGTTTTGTCGCTCAGCAATGTCCCTTCATGTCTTGCTCTGCCATCCTCCTCTCACTGCAAGGGAAGTAAGTGTGTAACAGTACTGTATTTGAAATCACAAAATAACCTGTCCTCACTTTACAGCTCGTCCTCCAGTTTTGATCGAAGGGAAGTAACAAAGATCTTCAACGATGATTTTTTTTAACACCAATTGAGTCCCTTGACTCGCGCGAGACACAGGGAGAGAGGGTCGGTGGGTGGGTGGATGTTTGGGAGTTTAACGTCCTTTTCCACCACGTATGGGTGATGTCAAAGACGGGGCAACGAGAGTAAGGCCAGTACAAATATTTGGCTCCAGCTCGGGAGAGAGAGAGAGAGAGAGAAACCTGTTTCTGAAGAAGACGATGGAGAATCCCACTGTGAAGACGATGACGATGGTCGCCAGCAGCGCCCCCATGGTCCGTGTCCGCATGATGGAGTTTTTCGCGCAGCGGGAAGACCACGCACACACACCGCTCTACCGCCACCACCATGGTGATACAGCCAGACGCAGCCTTCATGGCGAACATCAAGGAAGAGATGTAGGCTATCCTCCATGGGACAAAAACCTTTAACTCACCACAGACGTCATTATCATCATCATCATCATTGTCTTTATCATCTGTTTGTAAAACGTGGTAAGCATTACTGTGTTTCACCACTGAAAATGTTGTTCCGGGATATCCCTCCAGACAACATCTTCGAGTTCTTGAAAGAGTCCAACTTGTTTTTATAAAATCTAGTCTCATTGCAGTATGGACTTTCTTTGACCTACCTAGCTTCGAGACTTTTTATAAACATGTTTATCTCATTTGGACCTGACAGTTTTTTTATTATTATAATTAAAAAATATATTTACATCTTGTTTTGCGGAATATCCTATTAACGACCTGGCAGAGGCAAACGTTTACTTAGCCGCGAACTAGTCTTTGTTGCTTGCGCGGCGTTAAGCCCTAACTAACTAACTAACTAACTAACTAACTGTAAAAAAAAAAAATACCAGAAAAAAGATTTCTTCTGGCTCTGCCGTCAGCTGGGAACCAAAATATCTGTGCTGGCCTTTTTCTCGTTGCCCCGTCTTTAATATCACCCTATCATGGTGGAAAAGGACGTTAAACTCCCAAACACCCACCCACCCTGGTTCTGCCTTCGAATGTCTGTGGCACACAAGACGCACAATGAAAGTTCGAAGACTTGGCTTAACGCTTTCAGCCCTGCCACCGTATCACCTACGGTCTCGCAGACCCTAACAATAATATGCGTGCATGTGACCGACTCTCATACGCTCTGCACAGTGGAAGATTCTCCTGTAGGATCCACCGATCCAGTACTTATTGAGAAATAGGGTTTTGTATGCAGGAACCACAGACCTAAAAAAAAAAAAAATAGACCCACCGCCGCACGCTGCCAGCGCTGCTTGTCGCGGCCATCATGCGAATACCAGAACTCAGAGGCTTTGTATACAGGACGCCTCGTTCGAAATACAAAGTTCTTTAGAAAGACGTCATCAGAAATGTGACGTAAGATAAAGCGGACCAATGCTATGCGCGCTATGTAAACAGCTGATAGCGTCTGGCACTTCCAGGTACTCGCAACATGGCGCGCGGCGGCGTCACACTTCCAGCACTGAGGAGGGTCTATCTTTTTTTAGGTCTGTGGCTGGAGCCCAGCTTTAGATCTAGCACACTTGGAAAAACTCTCAGGCAGAGAGCCTTATCACTATTGAGATCCCTTCAGGGCTGAAAGGGTTAACATATAAAACAGCATTATTTAGTTTCAGTGGTTTGCTCACTACTGGCGTCGATTTCCAACTCAGCTGGTCATGGTGCTGTGCCGTCAAATGGTAAAAAGGTACGAGCGATTACCAAATATACGTCGCTCAGGCCGTTTTGCCGAATGACGGCAGATTTCTCATTGTTGTCACCGCCATTGCTGGTGTCAGTACAGGACACAGACGCCTATTGATTTATGCACTGTTTGATCTACAAACACGTAACGGTCTGCATCACAGATTTCACAGAAAACAGGCCAAATTCCAACCTCAGCCCTTACACTGACACCAGATGAACACAAAAAAGCACAAAAAAACTGGCACCTTTTCCAATTCATTTCCAAGATAGCATCACTCTCCACTGCCCCACCCGTCACAGCTCGCAGTAGACAGCAGTCCAAGGGATATAACTGCACATTTTGTTTACATGTCAACAAGTCAACAACGAGGCTGCCACCATTCTCATTCTCTCACCTAAAAATATACATACGTACATACATACATACATACATACATACATACATACATACATACATACATACATAGCGTGTTTATATCCTCCTGTTCCTCGCGCCCCTGAGATAGGAAACTGAACTATATGTCAATCTTAACTAGCGCATATGTGTCAAAAACTGTTACCGATTTCAACTTTCAAACTTCTCAACTGTTACTTAGTTAACCCATCTTTATTTCACTCTTGCCGTGCGTATGTACAGATGGGACGGTGATGAAAGAGTAGCAATGGTAAATTGTAACAGCTCTCAACTGCGGACAAGGGATATCGATTGCAAACAGAGCTAAAACCACACGCGTTGACAAATCGAAGCCAGTCTGCACAAAATCGCCTTTGAACATCGTTATCGTGGAGCTACCTGTGTTGACAATTTCAAAAGCTGACCACACGATCCATGGAAGAAGTTTAACTGTCTAATGTTCCGCCGCTAAACACACACACATTATTTTGCTGTTTACAAACTGTGTAATGTGTGTTCAGTGGGCGCATTTTGAAGAAAGATTTTGAAGAAATGTCACCTGCCTCATTGTGTGGACACATCCATGAATAAAATCTGATCGCAAATCACATATACTGAAACATTTGTAACTTTTTTTTTCAGCGTGTGTGTGTGTGTGTGTGTGAATCAAATTCAGTTACTGTAATGTCTGTACGTGTTAAGCAACATTTTCTCGATTTTATGTCATAAAATATTTGCTTTTCGCTTGGCAGGTATTTTCCGACGTGAAAATTAGAAATCCGAGCATTGACACCACCCATCGTGATTTCACAGTATATCCAGAAAAATCAACATTGTAATTCCAAAATATAGGCTTCCCGTATCGTACTTTGGCTTTCAAAATCTGCCCGTGCTTGGCTGTTTTTTGAAGTTTGACATTTTCTACATTGTCAAGCCGAATATTATTTACCTCTTTCGTCAAATATTTTCACGCATTACCGGTCCTGTAGCGGGTCGAGCAAATTTACATGGCAAGCTAACAATTTCTGCGGTCAGAAAACATTTCTGTTCTTGATAAACAGAAGGTTTCACGGATAATTTTAGTTGACGACCACCTGCCGACATTTCCAGGCTTCGTGCTCGTTTGGTCCCGTTATCGAGCTTTCGTCGGTCAGGGAAATCCCAAGAATAGTGAAATATCAGTCTGTTACGTGGTAGAGATGTTTGGAGAGCCCGTCGTCTTACCGCGTATTACAATGACACACAGGCGAACACTCCTGACGTAGCGAGTTCTTGTAGACTACGTATTAAGTCCCTTTCACTCCAAAAAGACTCGTGAGCGCGTAGAAAAGTTATAAACGTACGGAGTTTATTGCAGCACTTCTCTGGTGTTACACGGCACTCTCAAGCTTCGCTCATACAAGCTTCTCTCGTGCACACACCAGAGAAGTGTTCGTCTGTGTGTCATCGTAATACGCGGTAAGACGACGGGCTCTCCAAACATCTCTGCCACGTAACACGGTCAAGCATGACGCTGGGACCGGATGCTTGAGCCACCGACAAAGCTATGAATGATGTGGTCAGTCACCACCATGCCGCACTGAGAGGGGTGGGTTGGGTGTTTGGGAGTTTAACGTTCTTTTCCACCACACATGGGTGATATCAATGACAGGGCAACGAGTAAATGGCCAGCACAAATATTTGGCCACAGCAGGATTCGAATTCACGACCCAAGCATTGAAACCGCGCAGCTAGCGGATCTCTGACTGTCCTGAGACTGTTCACGCTCAACGTATTCGCGCTGTGCAAAGAAAAACCCCTTAAGAAGGTTCTGTCTATCCGAACCCGACCTTTTAGCCCGTCATCGGCTCTTAGTTATGCTGCTCATGTCATGACAGAATATTTCGAGCGGACAAGCGCAGCGCAATCAGCCAGTTGAATTAAATAGTGTTTAGCGGGACTGTTCGAATAGGATGGATGTCCATCTCGACAATGACCTGCCTCCTAGGGCCGTGACGGGGATGTTAAACACCAAGTGAACAGCTAGCTACCCAACCAACTAACCAGTTTACCGGCCACTGAACCAAACGACCAGTGTGCTCTCTAAACATCCACTATGTCAAACGAATCGGCGGTCACGAGTTATTACAACCACACAGAAAAGCTCGCAGATACGATATTTGAAGGACGAAACATCAACACTGATATTACTCATTTCGCACCGGCAACATCCAGCCTGTACAGTGACACCGTAACGAGGGTGTCCGCTGAGGTCAGCACACATGTCGTCCAGCAGGATCTCCCTTTCTTGCCGTGGGACAACCCGGGCAATCTGATCAGCCTGGAGGCATCACAGATGACTAGGTTTGCTGTACACGGCGTTTTGAATCCCATCCTGATCCTGGTCGGGGCGCCCACCAACATCATCAGCTGCCTCGTGTTCTACAAACAGGGTCTGAGAGACCGCATGAACCTCTGTCTCTTCGTGCTGGCGCTGGTCGATGCGTGCTACATCCTCTCCTACGTTACAGCGTGTGTGCGATCCTACGTTCGATTCTGGGATGAGGATCTTGAGCAAGAGCTGTACGTAAAGGTGGGTATTTAGTCATTATTCTGGGAGAACTTTATGCGATACTGGCAAATCTCTGATCCATTATTAGAACCATCTCCTGAGTAAGGTACGATGAATGGAAGATGGTGACAAACAGAGCGCAACAGTTCCTTCGGTGAGGGCACAGTTCGACTGAGCTACTTACAAGCTGGGGGTCATCGTTTTAACTGACTCCAGTATGGGGATTCCCTGCTCGGATGATGATGATGATGACGACGACGATGATAATGATGGTGACGACGACGACCACCACCACGACGATGACGATGATGGTGACGATGGCGACGATGATCACAATGGTGGTTGTGGTGTTTTTTATCGTGTTGCTGTTGCTGCTGTCGCTGATGATGACTGCGGCGACAACGACTATGACGACGACGATGACGACAACGACGATTATGACATGACGACGATGCTGATTTCTGCCCAGCAGAGCGTAGTTTACATTTCCTTCGTGACGTTCGCCATGAGGGCTGCGTCTGGCTGTATCACCATGGTGGTGGCGGTAGAGCGGTGTGTGTGCGTGGTCTTCCCGCTGCGCGCCAACTCCATCATGCGGACACGGACCATGGGGGCGCTGCTGACGGCCATCGTCATCGCCCTCACTCTGGCTTTCTCCATAATAAACCTCAGAAACAGGTACTATACATGAAACTTACTTTATGAAACACATTTTGTTTTCAGCACATTTTGTAGTGCACACGACTGTTGCCACATAGCAGAGATCCACCCAATTCACGGGTGCGACTTTGGGGGTGCTCCCCTTGGTATGACACATCTTACGATGTGGATGATTACACGGCCGGCACCGCAGGTGCCGTAGTTCCCAGGCCTGGTTAATGCCGGGATATTTTTGACAGGAAGCGTGGAATGCGGCCCTGTCCCGCAGTCTCAAACCACGCGGACCTCCATAGTATCATCTTACCATCATCCTCATCTCCATCATCATGCATAACAAAAATTGTCCCAGCTTTCGAGCCCTCTGTGGATTCCACCCATTACCAGGTAGGAACATCACTGGAGCTGGCAAGAGTTGTGGCAGCAAAAAAAAAAAAAAGAAGAAGTAATGTCCAAAAGGAACATCTATTCATTTGGCAAACAGCTTTAGAGTTTGTAGGCGACAGCCCCCCCCCCCCCCCCCCCCGCTCGAACTCATTACGGACATAGAGTCTTTTTCCCAGAACACTTGCCGTGCATTTCGTTTTGATATTTGTAACAACTGTGTTGAACAGGGTGGCCGAAGTGCGCGACGAGGAAAGCGGGAAAGCACACCACCAGATCCTAGTTACTGATTTCTTCTCCAAGCATCCTCTCATCTACGAGATCCTCTTCAACCTCATCCTCTCTATCGTCGTCCCCATTGTCACTTTCGTCGTGGTGGGCGTGGCCACAGCCATCACGGTCATCAAACTCAGGACGGCCATCGCCTGGCGGGCCAGCACCAGCTCGGGAAGGGGAGACAACCGCAGCCAGCAACAACAGGCGGCGCTGACCAAGATGCTCGTGATCCTCTCGTGCGTCTTCATGGTGTTTTCGACGCCAGGTGTGACGCTCAGAATTGTCGGTTTCTTTGTGTCGGATTTCAGGCCGTCTGGTCGTTACTCTAACATTTTCTATGCTTCCTTTATCGTTTCATACCACCTCCTCAACATCAACAGCACCATCAACTTCTTCGTGTATTATTTTCGCTCGTCTCGATTCAAGCGAGACCTTCGCACGATCTGTTGCCGTAGAAACGCGAAGCAAAGGAGCACATCTGGCCATGCCTCAGTAACAAAGCCGAGCGAATTTTGAAATGAATTTCAGTGTCCGCAAAAATTCTGTCAAGCCCATGTAACTTGTATGTCCTGGCCGAACTTTGAGTTACCCGAAACCTACTCGTTCGCTGTCTGCCGTTAGGTTACACAACGGTAATAGCTGCCGGGGCATTCCGATAAGTATGTGTAGAAGTTTTGCCCCTTGTTTTAAATTTGTGTGCAGAGTTTAAAAAAAAAAAAAAAAAAAAAAGAGAGACAATTTTGGGTGTTTGTTGGCTTTGTAAATAACTTTCAAGCGGTGATAGTGAAAACAGTGCAAAAATGAGCCTGGTGTGTGGGCTATTTGTATTCATGCGCGGCTGTTACAAGTGCTCTCAGGATGCTTGTTCATGTCTCGTGACGCCCCTGTTGTTTTTGTGACTTCCCGGACTGGGTTAATTTTTACATGAAATCTGGAAGATCTAGACGGGTGGTGAAACGTGGACTTGAATAACTTGGATTGTACTTATGAAATCGCAAAATTGGAACTCTTTGGACCAATGTTCTCGCAGAAACTTGATCCAAAAAAAATGCGTTTACCTAACATCTCTGTTATTCTTGATATTCAAAAAATAACACTGCAGCAGTTTCTGTCATATGCGCAGTTGTCACACATTACAAACACAAACACACACACACACACACACACACACACACACACACAGAGAGAGAGAGACAGACAGACAGACAGACAGAGACAGAGACAGAGAGGAGAGCGATTGTAGAAACGTTTTGCTACGTTGCTGTTAGCATAAACATCAATAGTTCACGTTCCGATTCAACAGCAGCTCCCACGCAATGGAAAACAAGCACGCATCTTGCACGCAGCAGTTGTACTAATGACGACGTACTCTCGCCCCAGGAGCTGCTCGACTTTCCAGTAATGTGTTGATAGAAATATGTGATCCGTTCTCGTGAAAGGGACCGTAAGTTGCGGTAGGCCGAACGCCGCTACAGGCGAAAAGAGTGCCGGGGGTCAGTATGGCCGCCTTGTGAGTAGCCAACTTCAACTGCTGATATCTCTGTCAATTTTAGTAGTATAGCTGTCATTCTTATATTGAATTAAAGTGCATTACCAGTAGACTGCAGTGATGTACATATCATCTCAAAATTGATAGTTTTGGACTTATGGTCCCTCTTGTGAGAACGGGTCACATATGTATATACCAATGCCAAAATTAAGTACCTTCTAATGACCTTTTCACAACGCATCCCGACAGATCTCATTCGAACGTACACCACTTAACTCCTTGTGTTTAACAGCGAGACGGGCAACGATGGTCGGGTCGGCACACGAAGTTACCCGACTGAGAGAGACAGTGGAGAAAATTCCAACTATCCCAACCCTGACCGCTTGAACCCGTAACTGTACTCGGACAGAACCACGCAACAAAAATCATTAGGACCCCCCCCCCCCTCCTTCCCCGTCCTACACACACACACACACACACACACACACACACACACACACACACACACACACACACACACACACGCACGCACACACACACACACACACACACACACACACACACACACACACACACACACACACACACACGCACACACACACACACACACACACTGCGTGAAAACAAACAAACAAACAAACACGAAAATAAAGATAGAGAGCGCTTATCTTATTTTAACGAAGGCACGAATGTTTGGTTTTGCAAGTGCCATCCTTTTCTGATCACACGAAAACTTTTTGCCCCACGTGCAAAGGGTAGCGACCATCAGGTATGAACTACCACAGTGCACCAAACACTGTATACATTTTGTTTCCCCATGTCAGCCTACAGTACTCCTCGTGGTTAACAGAGAGAGAAAAAAAATTAAACTACTTCCCTCGTTCACCAGGGTCTCCGGTTATCATCACAGTGACACGACTGACTGAAGTTTTCTGCGCAAGAAAATGACAAAAAAACAAAACAGAAAATATAGCGGAAAACGACAGTATGATAGGTAAAAATTTTTCAGACAGGTAAAACAGAAATAGACATAGTTTTATAAGCAGAAGAGACACACCCAAAAAAAAAAATGCTTCTTATCATTTTCAGTGACAGGATTTATCCCCCTCCCCCTCCCCCTCCCCCTCCCCACAGGTTATTTGCTTCTTGTCATTTTCAAAAATGTCAGAGAGAGTGTGGAATGCAGTGAGACTCACTAAAAAAAATCAACTTGTCTTGACAGGTTGTCACGTATAAGAATCCAGGGTTCATTTTATCAGAACTTGTAAAAGAAAAAAAAATTAATCAAAACAAAATTAGGTATACACACATTCATTTATGAATAAAGAATGCACACACACACACACACACACACACACACACACACACACACACACACACACACACTCTCTCTCTCTCTCTCTCACTCTCTCTCTCTCTCTCTCTCTCTCTCTCACACACACACACACACACACACACACACACACGCACACGCACGCACGCACGCACGCACGCACGCACGCACGCACGCACGCTGGAACGCACTTTTTTTTTCTTTTTCTTTTTTGTTCCGCTAAATATTCGCTAACAGGAAACTGTACGTATAACGCAGACACGTGGAGATTTTCTCAGCCAGTAAAAGAATCTGTCCGTGAACAGAAATTTAACGCTAAATCCGAGAGCATAAAGTACATACAGCAGATAAACGGAAACAAAACTTGATAATACCGAGTTGTACGTGTACCGCGGTTTGCTCAAGAAAGGCTTTAGGAAAATGGAAACCTACAGCAGCGTATCTCCATGTGTCAATGTCCTACACCACAATGACACGGCAGGGGACATCAACGATACCTGTACATCTGTACAAGAAGAACCTCCCTTCCTACCCTGGGACAACCCGGACAACCTGATGACCCTGGAGCAGCTCGAGATGACGACCATCATCACCAACTGTGTGCTGAGCCCCATCCTGCTCCTGGTCGGGGCGCCCACCAACATCATCAGCTGCCTCGTGTTCTACAAACAGGGTCTGAGAGACCGCATGAACCTCTGTCTCTTCGTGCTGGCGCTGGTCGACACTGGTTACCTTGTGTCCGTGTTTGTCATCGGGATCCATTCTTTCATCGGCTTGTTGGACGAGGGGTTTGGGCGGGAATATAACATGAAGGTAGGTGGACGTTTCAAATTAAATTCATCACGTTGAAAACCCACCGTTCAACATCTCTGAGCCTTTATTGGTGTGTGGCGTCAAACAACAGATACGTGTATTTATACCACTCTACCACTATTACAAGTCATGGTTTAAAATCCATAATTCACCACGCGTGGTATAATATTGTACCCATGACAATCACACGTGAATTATGGCTGTACCTAAATAGTGCACATGTATTACCCCTAGCAATGTTCCAGCAGTGTGTTCCGGTTAACGCATTTACGTCACGATATGACGCGAAAAGCGACTAAAGAATAATTTACGTCACGACATGGTTCGACTTCGGACGGGAATGGGGACGAAGGAGCTTTGCCAGTCGCTTGACGTGGAATTGTTGATTTTTTGCTGCGTTTTATCCACGATCGGTGGCGTTTGTGACAAGCGTAAGCCTAGTTCCAGTTCTCTACTAAGACGGAGGCTTCGAAACGGACCAGCTGACTTTTCAAAGCCTATGGACAAAGCGAAGTGAAGCACCTCAGTCAGAAATGCCGCGTGAAGCATTTGGATTGCCAATGTCAGCTTTCAAATCAAAGAAATGCAGGTACGGACGTGGTATAAATAATTTTCCCAAATCGGTGCCCCCGATTACGTAAAATACACCACACTCGTTTGTTGATTTCGACCGTAAAACGGCACCTCATTGTGAAAACTCTATATATGTACATGTACTCTTTTTAAAACAACTTTACTTAGATACAGATTACACTACAGGGCACATGTGTACGTACATGTATTTATTGTTAGGGTGTGCACAAGCTTGCTGTCCTCAATCCTCCACATGTCCAGTAGTTTTTCGTAGGTATGTGCGCCTGGTTTCTATTTGCCTCCATGGCCTATGACTGTGGCATTACTCTACTCACATGTCAAGTTATTTCATGTATGCGTATCATGCATGCACAGTGTTCTCGTCCTTGTCATTGTATAGTTTATATATACCAAAAACAGAATATTACGTAATGTAGTGCAGGATAGGGTAGTGTAGTGCGCTGTAGTCTAGGGCTTCGCACGATACAGCAGTGTAATGTAGTGTAGTGTAGTTTCATGTAGTGTTGTGTTGTGTTGTGTTGTGTTGTGTTAGTGTATGTGTTGTGTTGTGTTAGTGTAGTGTAGTGTAGTGTAGTGTAGTGTAGTGTAGTGTAGTGTAGTGTACTGTACTGTACTGTAGTGTATTGTAATGTTCTGTAGTGTTATGTAGTGTAACTTTCCGTAATGTATTGTATTGTAGTGTAGTGTTGTACAGCATATTGTATCGAAATGTAGTGTAATGCAATGCAATACTCCATAATGTGTCATATACTGCAGCTGCATGATGTAATGCACTGTACAGCACTGTCATGTTACGTAGCATAAGTGTTTGTAAAAAAAAACAAAAAACTTGAAAACCAAAAAAGAAGAATAAAAAAAAAAATCAGAAAAAAAAAACAGAATAAAAAATAAAAATAAAAATAAAAAATCGTTATTATCCCATTCGAAAAATTCGCCCGGAGGAAGAGCGTCTTTGCTGTGGTGCGCCACCCTGCCTACCGACCTATCCTTTTTTTTTAATCCTATTTTTAATCAACACCAGTGTGTGCGTGTGATCATTACCAGACACTAAGGAAAGCCCATGTGTTTTGGTTTACTGATTCCAGCCTGCGAGCGTAAGTTGGAAGCGCTTCCTGTCAGACCACCGCTCACCCCAGTTACAGTTTTACACAGGCTGTCACTGAACAATGAGATACCCAATCGCACTGCGTCTGCCACAGTCGCGTCTCACTTTGGGTTGTTGGCGTCAATATATTGCTATAAAACTCTTCTGCTCCTTCTAGCCTGAAAGGGGGAGCCGGGGTGGTCGAATGGTAGAGCGTTGGACTTCTAATGCTCGGGTCGTAAGTTCGTATCCTGGCTGGGGCCAGATATTTGTGCAGGCTTTTTCATCGTTGCCCCGTCTTTGATATCACCCTATGTGGCGGAAAAGGACGTTAAACCCCCAAACACCCACCCACCCACCGCCTAGCCTGAAAGATATCGTATTTCGAGCGTACATGACTCACAAGCACAACTGCCCCCCCCCCCCCAGCCCCTCCCCCCTGCACCCCCTCCCCCTCCCCTCACCCACCCGCACCCCAACAACAACAAAGAAATTGTCCTTTATGAAGTCCTAGAAATGAGGGATGGGTGGGTGAGTGTTTTGGAGTTTAACGTCCTTTTCCACCACGTATTAGAAATGGCCGACGGTGGGCCACAACAACAACAATAATAATAATAATAAATAATAGGTATTTGTAGGGAGCATTTCTTTAGAAAAACTCAGTAGCGCCGATCACTCACCGACACTCACGCACATTTTACAAAGATGGACAGACGTACACTGGTGAAACTGAAAATTTACCCAGGCAATTACTAGAAGTCTTTGCGGAATAGAAACGTTTTAAGGTTGCTCTTAAAAACAGACAGAGTGGGCGTATTTCTCAGATTCCCAGGCAGGGAGTTCCATATAAGGCTTGTGCGACAAGACTAAAAGAGCGCTCGCCAAAAGATTTCAAACTGCGCCTGGGAAGTTTGAGAAGCCTCGTGGACGATGTATACGATATTGTAATTAGTTTCCAGGCATCGTTTTACTTTAGCTGGATTATGTGGGGCATGAAGGCTGCGTCTGGCTGTATCACCATGGTGGTGGCGGTAGAGCGGTGTGTGTGCGTTAGCTGGATTATGTGGGGCATGAAGGCTGCGTCTGGCTGTATCACCATGGTGGTGGCGGTAGAGCGGTGTGTGTGCGTTAGCTGGATTATGTGGGGCATGAAGGCTGCGTCTGGCTGTATCACCATGGTGGTGGCGGTAGAGCGGTGTGTGTGCGTTAGCTGGATTATGTGGGGCATGAAGGCTGCGTCTGGCTGTATCACCATGGTGGTGGCGGTAGAGCGGTGTGTGTGCGTTAGCTGGATTATGTGGGGCATGAAGGCTGCGTCTGGCTGTATCACCATGGTGGTGGCGGTAGAGCGGTGTGTGTGCGTTAGCTGGATTATGTGGGGCATGAAGGCTGCGTCTGGCTGTATCACCATGGTGGTGGCGGTAGAGCGGTGTGTGTGCGTTAGCTGGATTATGTGGGGCATGAAGGCTGCGTCTGGCTGTATCACCATGGTGGTGGCGGTAGAGCGGTGTGTGTGCGTTAGCTGGATTATGTGGGGCATGAAGGCTGCGTCTGGCTGTATCACCATGGTGGTGGCGGTAGAGCGGTGTGTGTGCGTTAGCTGGATTATGTGGGGCATGAAGGCTGCGTCTGGCTGTATCACCATGGTGGTGGCGGTAGAGCGGTGTGTGTGCGTTAGCTGGATTATGTGGGGCATGAAGGCTGCGTCTGGCTGTATCACCATGGTGGTGGCGGTAGAGCGGTGTGTGTGCGTTAGCTGGATTATGTGGGGCATGAAGGCTGCGTCTGGCTGTATCACCATGGTGGTGGCGGTAGAGCGGTGTGTGTGCGTTAGCTGGATTATGTGGGGCATGAAGGCTGCGTCTGGCTGTATCACCATGGTGGTGGCGGTAGAGCGGTGTGTGTGCGTTAGCTGGATTATGTGGGGCATGAAGGCTGCGTCTGGCTGTATCACCATGGTGGTGGCGGTAGAGCGGTGTGTGTGCGTTAGCTGGATTATGTGGGGCATGAAGGCTGCGTCTGGCTGTATCACCATGGTGGTGGCGGTAGAGCGGTGTGTGTGCGTTAGCTGGATTATGTGGGGCATGAAGGCTGCGTCTGGCTGTATCACCATGGTGGTGGCGGTAGAGCGGTGTGTGTGCGTTAGCTGGATTATGTGGGGCATGAAGGCTGCGTCTGGCTGTATCACCATGGTGGTGGCGGTAGAGCGGTGTGTGTGCGTTAGCTGGATTATGTGGGGCATGAAGGCTGCGTCTGGCTGTATCACCATGGTGGTGGCGGTAGAGCGGTGTGTGTGCGTTAGCTGGATTATGTGGGGCATGAAGGCTGCGTCTGGCTGTATCACCATGGTGGTGGCGGTAGAGCGGTGTGTGTGCGTTAGCTGGATTATGTGGGGCATGAAGGCTGCGTCTGGCTGTATCACCATGGTGGTGGCGGTAGAGCGGTGTGTGTGCGTTAGCTGGATTATGTGGGGCATGAAGGCTGCGTCTGGCTGTATCACCATGGTGGTGGCGGTAGAGCGGTGTGTGTGCGTTAGCTGGATTATGTGGGGCATGAAGGCTGCGTCTGGCTGTATCACCATGGTGGTGGCGGTAGAGCGGTGTGTGTGCGTTAGCTGGATTATGTGGGGCATGAAGGCTGCGTCTGGCTGTATCACCATGGTGGTGGCGGTAGAGCGGTGTGTGTGCGTTAGCTGGATTATGTGGGGCATGAAGGCTGCGTCTGGCTGTATCACCATGGTGGTGGCGGTAGAGCGGTGTGTGTGCGTTAGCTGGATTATGTGGGGCATGAAGGCTGCGTCTGGCTGTATCACCATGGTGGTGGCGGTAGAGCGGTGTGTGTGCGTTAGCTGGATTATGTGGGGCATGAAGGCTGCGTCTGGCTGTATCACCATGGTGGTGGCGGTAGAGCGGTGTGTGTGCGTTAGCTGGATTATGTGGGGCATGAAGGCTGCGTCTGGCTGTATCACCATGGTGGTGGCGGTAGAGCGGTGTGTGTGCGTTAGCTGGATTATGTGGGGCATGAAGGCTGCGTCTGGCTGTATCACCATGGTGGTGGCGGTAGAGCGGTGTGTGTGCGTTAGCTGGATTATGTGGGGCATGAAGGCTGCGTCTGGCTGTATCACCATGGTGGTGGCGGTAGAGCGGTGTGTGTGCGTTAGCTGGATTATGTGGGGCATGAAGGCTGCGTCTGGCTGTATCACCATGGTGGTGGCGGTAGAGCGGTGTGTGTGCGTTAGCTGGATTATGTGGGGCATGAAGGCTGCGTCTGGCTGTATCACCATGGTGGTGGCGGTAGAGCGGTGTGTGTGCGTTAGCTGGATTATGTGGGGCATGAAGGCTGCGTCTGGCTGTATCACCATGGTGGTGGCGGTAGAGCGGTGTGTGTGCGTTAGCTGGATTATGTGGGGCATGAAGGCTGCGTCTGGCTGTATCACCATGGTGGTGGCGGTAGAGCGGTGTGTGTGCGTTAGCTGGATTATGTGGGGCATGAAGGCTGCGTCTGGCTGTATCACCATGGTGGTGGCGGTAGAGCGGTGTGTGTGCGTTAGCTGGATTATGTGGGGCATGAAGGCTGCGTCTGGCTGTATCACCATGGTGGTGGCGGTAGAGCGGTGTGTGTGCGTTAGCTGGATTATGTGGGGCATGAAGGCTGCGTCTGGCTGTATCACCATGGTGGTGGCGGTAGAGCGGTGTGTGTGCGTTAGCTGGATTATGTGGGGCATGAAGGCTGCGTCTGGCTGTATCACCATGGTGGTGGCGGTAGAGCGGTGTGTGTGCGTTAGCTGGATTATGTGGGGCATGAAGGCTGCGTCTGGCTGTATCACCATGGTGGTGGCGGTAGAGCGGTGTGTGTGCGTTAGCTGGATTATGTGGGGCATGAAGGCTGCGTCTGGCTGTATCACCATGGTGGTGGCGGTAGAGCGGTGTGTGTGCGTTAGCTGGATTATGTGGGGCATGAAGGCTGCGTCTGGCTGTATCACCATGGTGGTGGCGGTAGAGCGGTGTGTGTGCGTTAGCTGGATTATGTGGGGCATGAAGGCTGCGTCTGGCTGTATCACCATGGTGGTGGCGGTAGAGCGGTGTGTGTGCGTTAGCTGGATTATGTGGGGCATGAAGGCTGCGTCTGGCTGTATCACCATGGTGGTGGCGGTAGAGCGGTGTGTGTGCGTTAGCTGGATTATGTGGGGCATGAAGGCTGCGTCTGGCTGTATCACCATGGTGGTGGCGGTAGAGCGGTGTGTGTGCGTTAGCTGGATTATGTGGGGCATGAAGGCTGCGTCTGGCTGTATCACCATGGTGGTGGCGGTAGAGCGGTGTGTGTGCGTTAGCTGGATTATGTGGGGCATGAAGGCTGCGTCTGGCTGTATCACCATGGTGGTGGCGGTAGAGCGGTGTGTGTGCGTTAGCTGGATTATGTGGGGCATGAAGGCTGCGTCTGGCTGTATCACCATGGTGGTGGCGGTAGAGCGGTGTGTGTGCGTTAGCTGGATTATGTGGGGCATGAAGGCTGCGTCTGGCTGTATCACCATGGTGGTGGCGGTAGAGCGGTGTGTGTGCGTTAGCTGGATTATGTGGGGCATGAAGGCTGCGTCTGGCTGTATCACCATGGTGGTGGCGGTAGAGCGGTGTGTGTGCGTTAGCTGGATTATGTGGGGCATGAAGGCTGCGTCTGGCTGTATCACCATGGTGGTGGCGGTAGAGCGGTGTGTGTGCGTTAGCTGGATTATGTGGGGCATGAAGGCTGCGTCTGGCTGTATCACCATGGTGGTGGCGGTAGAGCGGTGTGTGTGCGTTAGCTGGATTATGTGGGGCATGAAGGCTGCGTCTGGCTGTATCACCATGGTGGTGGCGGTAGAGCGGTGTGTGTGCGTTAGCTGGATTATGTGGGGCATGAAGGCTGCGTCTGGCTGTATCACCATGGTGGTGGCGGTAGAGCGGTGTGTGTGCGTTAGCTGGATTATGTGGGGCATGAAGGCTGCGTCTGGCTGTATCACCATGGTGGTGGCGGTAGAGCGGTGTGTGTGCGTTAGCTGGATTATGTGGGGCATGAAGGCTGCGTCTGGCTGTATCACCATGGTGGTGGCGGTAGAGCGGTGTGTGTGCGTTAGCTGGATTATGTGGGGCATGAAGGCTGCGTCTGGCTGTATCACCATGGTGGTGGCGGTAGAGCGGTGTGTGTGCGTTAGCTGGATTATGTGGGGCATGAAGGCTGCGTCTGGCTGTATCACCATGGTGGTGGCGGTAGAGCGGTGTGTGTGCGTTAGCTGGATTATGTGGGGCATGAAGGCTGCGTCTGGCTGTATCACCATGGTGGTGGCGGTAGAGCGGTGTGTGTGCGTTAGCTGGATTATGTGGGGCATGAAGGCTGCGTCTGGCTGTATCACCATGGTGGTGGCGGTAGAGCGGTGTGTGTGCGTTAGCTGGATTATGTGGGGCATGAAGGCTGCGTCTGGCTGTATCACCATGGTGGTGGCGGTAGAGCGGTGTGTGTGCGTTAGCTGGATTATGTGGGGCATGAAGGCTGCGTCTGGCTGTATCACCATGGTGGTGGCGGTAGAGCGGTGTGTGTGCGTTAGCTGGATTATGTGGGGCATGAAGGCTGCGTCTGGCTGTATCACCATGGTGGTGGCGGTAGAGCGGTGTGTGTGCGTTAGCTGGATTATGTGGGGCATGAAGGCTGCGTCTGGCTGTATCACCATGGTGGTGGCGGTAGAGCGGTGTGTGTGCGTTAGCTGGATTATGTGGGGCATGAAGGCTGCGTCTGGCTGTATCACCATGGTGGTGGCGGTAGAGCGGTGTGTGTGCGTTAGCTGGATTATGTGGGGCATGAAGGCTGCGTCTGGCTGTATCACCATGGTGGTGGCGGTAGAGCGGTGTGTGTGCGTTAGCTGGATTATGTGGGGCATGAAGGCTGCGTCTGGCTGTATCACCATGGTGGTGGCGGTAGAGCGGTGTGTGTGCGTTAGCTGGATTATGTGGGGCATGAAGGCTGCGTCTGGCTGTATCACCATGGTGGTGGCGGTAGAGCGGTGTGTGTGCGTTAGCTGGATTATGTGGGGCATGAAGGCTGCGTCTGGCTGTATCACCATGGTGGTGGCGGTAGAGCGGTGTGTGTGCGTTAGCTGGATTATGTGGGGCATGAAGGCTGCGTCTGGCTGTATCACCATGGTGGTGGCGGTAGAGCGGTGTGTGTGCGTTAGCTGGATTATGTGGGGCATGAAGGCTGCGTCTGGCTGTATCACCATGGTGGTGGCGGTAGAGCGGTGTGTGTGCGTTAGCTGGATTATGTGGGGCATGAAGGCTGCGTCTGGCTGTATCACCATGGTGGTGGCGGTAGAGCGGTGTGTGTGCGTTAGCTGGATTATGTGGGGCATGAAGGCTGCGTCTGGCTGTATCACCATGGTGGTGGCGGTAGAGCGGTGTGTGTGCGTTAGCTGGATTATGTGGGGCATGAAGGCTGCGTCTGGCTGTATCACCATGGTGGTGGCGGTAGAGCGGTGTGTGTGCGTTAGCTGGATTATGTGGGGCATGAAGGCTGCGTCTGGCTGTATCACCATGGTGGTGGCGGTAGAGCGGTGTGTGTGCGTTAGCTGGATTATGTGGGGCATGAAGGCTGCGTCTGGCTGTATCACCATGGTGGTGGCGGTAGAGCGGTGTGTGTGCGTTAGCTGGATTATGTGGGGCATGAAGGCTGCGTCTGGCTGTATCACCATGGTGGTGGCGGTAGAGCGGTGTGTGTGCGTTAGCTGGATTATGTGGGGCATGAAGGCTGCGTCTGGCTGTATCACCATGGTGGTGGCGGTAGAGCGGTGTGTGTGCGTTAGCTGGATTATGTGGGGCATGAAGGCTGCGTCTGGCTGTATCACCATGGTGGTGGCGGTAGAGCGGTGTGTGTGCGTTAGCTGGATTATGTGGGGCATGAAGGCTGCGTCTGGCTGTATCACCATGGTGGTGGCGGTAGAGCGGTGTGTGTGCGTTAGCTGGATTATGTGGGGCATGAAGGCTGCGTCTGGCTGTATCACCATGGTGGTGGCGGTAGAGCGGTGTGTGTGCGTTAGCTGGATTATGTGGGGCATGAAGGCTGCGTCTGGCTGTATCACCATGGTGGTGGCGGTAGAGCGGTGTGTGTGCGTTAGCTGGATTATGTGGGGCATGAAGGCTGCGTCTGGCTGTATCACCATGGTGGTGGCGGTAGAGCGGTGTGTGTGCGTTAGCTGGATTATGTGGGGCATGAAGGCTGCGTCTGGCTGTATCACCATGGTGGTGGCGGTAGAGCGGTGTGTGTGCGTTAGCTGGATTATGTGGGGCATGAAGGCTGCGTCTGGCTGTATCACCATGGTGGTGGCGGTAGAGCGGTGTGTGTGCGTTAGCTGGATTATGTGGGGCATGAAGGCTGCGTCTGGCTGTATCACCATGGTGGTGGCGGTAGAGCGGTGTGTGTGCGTTAGCTGGATTATGTGGGGCATGAAGGCTGCGTCTGGCTGTATCACCATGGTGGTGGCGGTAGAGCGGTGTGTGTGCGTTAGCTGGATTATGTGGGGCATGAAGGCTGCGTCTGGCTGTATCACCATGGTGGTGGCGGTAGAGCGGTGTGTGTGCGTTAGCTGGATTATGTGGGGCATGAAGGCTGCGTCTGGCTGTATCACCATGGTGGTGGCGGTAGAGCGGTGTGTGTGCGTTAGCTGGATTATGTGGGGCATGAAGGCTGCGTCTGGCTGTATCACCATGGTGGTGGCGGTAGAGCGGTGTGTGTGCGTTAGCTGGATTATGTGGGGCATGAAGGCTGCGTCTGGCTGTATCACCATGGTGGTGGCGGTAGAGCGGTGTGTGTGCGTTAGCTGGATTATGTGGGGCATGAAGGCTGCGTCTGGCTGTATCACCATGGTGGTGGCGGTAGAGCGGTGTGTGTGCGTTAGCTGGATTATGTGGGGCATGAAGGCTGCGTCTGGCTGTATCACCATGGTGGTGGCGGTAGAGCGGTGTGTGTGCGTTAGCTGGATTATGTGGGGCATGAAGGCTGCGTCTGGCTGTATCACCATGGTGGTGGCGGTAGAGCGGTGTGTGTGCGTTAGCTGGATTATGTGGGGCATGAAGGCTGCGTCTGGCTGTATCACCATGGTGGTGGCGGTGGAGCGGTGTGTGTGCGTGGTCTTCCCGCTGCGCGCCAACTCCATCATGCGGACACGGACCATGGGGGCGCTGCTGGCGGCCATCGTCATCGTCCTCAATCTGGGATGCGCTTACAATCTTCTTAATTATAGGTAGGTGAGATTTCAGATTTTTCTATCCGAAGTCATAAGGATGCGGATTACAAAATGAAAGAAAAATGATAAAAATTATTAAACAGAATCAGGTTAGAATTTTGCGAGGGAGGTTGCACGGGATTTTTTTTTTTTTCAAGTTGTTTGTCTTTAGAAATTTTATAAAATATGCTTGCATGGCGACAAATTGAGAGTATCAGGCCAGTGGGTTCTGCTGATGTAGATAGAAAGAAAGAACAAGAATTAGATATAAATAGTACATCAAGAAAGAACAAGAATTAGATATAAATAGTACGTTCTGGCATGGAAACCTCGATTAATGTTTACGTTCAGTTGTATATACATGCCCCTAGCTGAATGACCAGTATGCTGAATGCAACCAACAGGCTGGTGGAAATGCGAGACCAGGTGACTGGGCACACCCGCTATGCCTTGACAGCCACCGAGTTCCAGCTCAAGTATCGAGTGATTTACGTCATTCTAAATGACATCATCCTGTCCATGGCCGTTCCCATCATCACCTTCGTCGTGGTGGGCGTGGCCACAGCCATCACGGTCATCAAACTCAGGACGGCCATCGCCTGGCGGGCCAGCACCAGCTCGGGAAGGGGAGACAACCACAGCCAGCAACAACAGGCGGCTCTGACCAAGATGCTGGTGATCCTCTCGTGCGTGTTCATGGCGTGCTCGCTTCCCATAACGGCCATCAGCTTCATGCGAGTGTTCGTGTCTGACTTCAGCCCGACTGGCCGTTATTCCAACTTTAATATTGCCTCGCATGTCGTCAGTGTTCACTTTATCAGTGCCGTTAACAGCGCCATCAATTTCTTTGTCTACTACTCTCGGTCCGCCCGCTTTAAGCAAGACCTGCATAAGCTTTGTTTCTGTACCGACTCCAGGAATCGTGTAGAATCGGCGACGACAGTGACAAATATCCCACCGTCATTTAGTAAAAGAGCCTGAGCGACATGGAATTGGTAAGCACTTAGACCTTTTTACTATATGACTGTAGGCATTGAAACGTATGCGGTTCTATAAGTAACGTCAAGTCTTAGTCTTAGAACTTTCAGAGGACGCCTTGTGTGCCCACGGTTTGCGTTCAGCAAGAAAAAAGATCTTTCCCACTTTATCAGTGCCGTTGACAGCGCCAGTAATGTCTTCGTCTGTTACTCTCGGTCCTCCCGCTTTAAGCAAGGCCTGCATAAGCTTTGTTTCTGTACTGACTCCAGAAATAGTGCTTCGGCGACGACAGTGAGCAGTTCTGCCGTCATTTGGTAAAATAGTCTGATCTACGTGGATTTAGTATGTAATCAAGCTATTTTACTACATGGCGGTAGATACTGAAACGTGTGCGGTTTTATAAGTTAAATAGGTCGAGTCTGAGAACCTTTTCGATCACGCCTTGTCTACCAATGTTTGGCGTTTCAGCAAAGCACAACAAGAAAAAAGACATTTCTTTCCTGATATTTTTACTAGGAGATGGCGATAGATATTCTGAAATACACACATCTCTTTGCTCAACTGCGAGACAACAAAGGTAAATCGACTCTGCACTTGGCTGAGAGCGAGAATGTCGAGAATTCCAGCTGTACTTTTTTTTTTTATCCCTTTCGGGAAATCCGGGCTGCTTCGGGGAAGCGCTTCGCCACGGTGCAGCACCTATCACATTTTTTTCAATATTGCTTGGGAAGGAAAGCCGGATAACCCGGAGAGAAACCCCCGATCAGCAGCCCGGGAGCCAGAAAAAAACCGGTATCATATATCACAAGCTCGACCTGGGCTCGAACCCACGCTTCGTCTCTGCGACAGCGGTGACGGCCGTGTAATAGCGCAGCGGCAAAGTCCGACACGCTACCAATTAGACAACCGCTCACCCCAGGGTTTCTTCAGCACCTAAACCATGCTGAAAAAAGTATATCTCTATGGTTCAAATTTCAAAATTGAAAAAAATAGAGCAGGTGGGTTCGGATTAACTCTGTCCTTTACATGATAGAAAACAAAAGCAATTGCCGCACGTGCTGCGGGGAGCAATCCTCAGGTATGGTGATGTTGATGTGCGAGCTGACTCCAGCGTTGAAGCCATGGCAGGGAGCGCAGTGTATTCAACCATTGATTACTTGACTATAGGGGAGTCGTGTGTGTGCTGGCGTACCACCACGCATCACGCAGGATTACGCGACTGTGTCATACACCTTTACGCGATCTTCTGTCCGGAAAAGACAGGGTACTTGACCTGACACACGATATTTCGTGCCCAACTAAGAAACATTTGAAGAAAATAATAACCAAAGAACCAACCCAAATGAAGATAACGTAATGATTTGAAAACTCATTTACTTGTTACGTTTTTTGTCAAATGTTTGTGTGTTTAGTTTCTTGCTGTTTGCTGTTGTTGTTTTGTTTTATTATCACGTTTGTTTGTTTGTTTGTTTGTTTGTTTGTTTGTTTGTTTTTGTACTGAATAGCATTTTTGTACTGATATACCATATCCTCAAAATACAAAACAAAGCACATAATGTAAATACCAGCATCCCCAGCAGACAGCAGTAAGCGACTATTTAGCGTTACCTTGTTTTCAACGAGCTCTAAAGGGGAAACAAGAAATAAGCATATATATATATATACATTTAAGATACGTACATATATTACTTTTGGTTCTAGCCATTTCCGAAATTGACTGTGTGAAGGCGTTTTGGATACAACGATATGAAACTTAATTGCTCAACTACAGTGTAATAAAAACAATTTTAAAAAAACGACCCACAAGTAGTAGTAGTAGTTGTTGTTGTTGTTGTTTGTTTCTTTTTCACCTGAAGTTCACTTCCGCGTACATTCTTTCTTGTCAGTCCTGGTCTCCAGACAGAAACGAATTTTTTACAAGGTATAAATGGCAATTGTCGATATTCAGCCGGTTCCGCATGCCTCTGGATTCATAGTTTGCTGTCTTCCCGCCGGGCTGAAGGTAAGGATGATGATGTTTGTTCATCGCGGGTGATGATGACCAAGTAGGCTAACGACTCCGCGTGGCCGTCAGAGTGACGCCGTGTCCGATGCCGAGTGGTGACTGACAAGTCCAGTCTGGGCACGAAAGTCTCTTCCACGTGTAGGGCATTACACGGGTGGGTCTGGCGGCAGACTCTGAAGAACTTCAGGAGGATCTGGAATAGATTTGCAGCTTGTGAGTTCTGGTGCTCGGGCTTTCAAGAGTGCAGCTCCTTGCCTCTGGAACAACTTGCCAGCTCACCTCAAGTCAGGTTCTGCGTCAGTCATGACCTTCAAGCGGAACCTCAAGACGCATTCTCTCTCTCTCTCTCTCTCTCTCTCTCTATTTTTCTTTTGAATTTTCTTCTTTTACGGTAGTGTAGCAACGGCAAGTTTGAAAATGGTCTTTGTGTGCCTATAACTTCTTCCGTTGTAAAAAAAAGGATCGTTATCGTTATCGTTATCTCTCTCTCTCTCTCTCTCTCTCTCTCTCTCTCTCTCTCGGGGCACGTGCAACACGCCCAATTGTCCACATGTTGATGTCGGATCTCTGTCACAAATTGGTGATTTTCTACAGCAAGAAGCGGTTTTGTGCTTTGAGACTTGGCAGAGGATTTCCTAAGACACCATGCCGGCCGTACCACTCAATTTTCGCCAGAGTTGTGGTCATTTTGTGACAGTATTTGTGACCTTCATGGGCAAACGAGTAGAAAGGGCAAAGTCCAAACTTCCTCGAAGGACGGTGCAGTTGAGCAGTCCTGTAACCGGTGTCATGTTGGGTTTGCTCCTCGCCCAATTGCTGCAAATGTCAGGTGACGTAGAGTTGAACCCTGGACCACCAAAGTCAGTGGAAAAGACCATCCAGACCAGGCTGACGACTGAAAGAAAGAACAGCGAGACAGGTGAACCTTCTCTAGGTGATGTGATGGCAAAACTGGGCAGCATGGAGATAAGCATTGACTCCAAATTGGACAGTCTACGAAGTGAGGTAAATGATACTTGTACAACTCTGAAATCTGATATGAATGACTTGAAGGAGGAGGTGTTGAACCTGAAGGCGAGAAATGAGCAACTCCTGCAAGAGAACCTGGACCTAAGAGATCGCCTGCACGAGATGGACAGTAAGGTTGATGACCTAGAGAATCGTTCCAGGCGTAACAATCTTCTCTTCTACGGCATTTCTAGACCTGAAAATGAAACCAATGAAGAGTGTGAGAAGGCTGTTCAGGATTTTCTCACAGACAAGCTTGAATTGGAAGAACCTGTCTCCTTTGACAGAGTGCATAGGCTGGGTGGCCGTGCGGACTCTCCTATCATAGCCAGGTGTACGTTCTTTAAGGAGAAGATGACAATCCTGGGAGCCAAGAAAAAGCTGCAGGGTAGCAAATTGTCTGTTGGTGAAGACTTTTCTCCCCGTGTACGTTCCATCCGCAAGGCTCTTAGTCCGTTCTTGAAGGAGGCCAAGCAGTCTCAGAAGCGAGCAGTCATGGTGTTCGACCACCTCCTCATTGACGGTCGCAAGTACGTGCTGAATGACGACCGCACGGGCATCAGGGATGCCGGGCGACGTGCTGACCAATAACGGTGCGGCCAGCCCAGCCACCAGTCTACTAGCGGGAACCACCTTGGATCGTCACCGGTTTCGTTCTCTGCCTGTTTTGACACATTTTTCCGTAGTTCTGACAATTTAACTCCACGTGAAAGTGAAGATCCTGTCATAAGCACAAGCAGTGGTCACTGCGTAACGCTCACCTCGTCACTGCACTCTCTAGGCACGTGCCTGGAGGGCGCTGTAGGATGCACAGAGTTAGAGGCGCAATTTTACACAAGTTTGGGGCTCAATTTTCACCGGGATGACGATGTGCCCTCTGTAATGCATTGTGTTAAGCAAAGGTCACAGGTCACGGAACGGGGAATCCCCGATTCTGACTTGGCGCATGGTTCTATTTGTGGCGATGAATCAGACGCTAGTATCACGGGGTTCCCTCATAGCGCGTTGCGTGACATCGCAGGGGAATCTTTGTTTGGGGCGGGGTCTGAGGACAGTGAGAGCAGCGAAGACGAGGATAAAAATGGTCAAAGCAGAGGACAGCTACCTTCCTATACAAACAAAAACTCACTGTTATCTTTCCTTCAGTGGAATGTGAACGGAGTGTCAACAAAGCTGCTTGACAAAGATTTTGTTGCCTTTATATCCTCTTTTGATTTCGTCTGTTTAGTTGAAACCTTCGTTGACACTTTCACAGCCAATTCCATACCAGGGTATGATGCGTTTTGTAAACCCTGTGTCAAACTGTCAGCTGGCAGGCCATCGGGCGGTGTAGTGTGCTTGATCAGACACGAGTTACTACCCTTTGTCCGTGAAATTACTGTCTCAAGTGGCTTTTTTCTTATGTTTGTTCTTGACAAAAGTTTGTTTGGGTTAGACAAAGACGTATTATTCGTCTGTGCATATGTGCCGCCTGAGGGCTCTAATTACTATCCACACATGGGGTTGGACGGTGATGGCATTTCACTGTTAGAAAACTGTCTGATTGACAATGCAATGCTAGATCATGATTACCATATTATCATAACAGGGGATCTAAATGCTCGCACATCGAATGTGGCTCAAGATATCACGACGGATAATCCTTTCGATACGCTTTTCAAAAGCGGGTCTGACGTGCTTAGACAATCTCAAGACACTGTTATAAACAGTTTTGGCAAATCTCTTCTTAGTATGTGTACCTCTTTGAACCTCTGTATCATGAATGGAATGTGTTATGGCGACCTCGAAGGCCGCTACACGTTCCTGAATGATTCTGGGGCGAGTGTAGATGATTATTTTATCATGTCAAGAGATCTGCTGCTAATTGTTTGGGACGACTGTCGGCTATCTGTGTGTGACCGCGAGGAAAGTGATCACATGCCAGTGGTACTGACGCTTAAGCTCTGCAATGAGCAGGCAAAAGTTAAAGGCACGGAAAATGAATCAGTTTTTGTTGATAAGTTTGTCTGGAGTTCAGATCACCATGATACTTTCAAGACTAACTTGCAGTCAGACTCGCTCCGGATAAAGCTTAACGAGGCTATCAATTTGATCGGGCAAAATGTTAATGATGCTCTTAACATGTTCAATGAGTGTCTGAAAGCGGCTGCAGAGTGCATGAAGAGGCGTGTATGTGTGAGTGGCAGGAATATGAAGAATGTATGGTTTGATGTTGAATGTAAAAACAAAAGAAAGCTAGTCAGAAAACTGCTTAAGAAATTTCGACGTTCACTAAAAGCTGTAGACAGGGAGGCTTATTGTAAAACAAGGCGCGAATACAAACACTTACAGTTACTCAAGAGAAAAGAGTATAATAAAGGGATGGTTGACACTTTGATGGGTGCCGTGAAAAAACAAAGGGAATTCTGGGATACGGTCCATAAAATGATTCCAAAACGAAAATCTGTCAGAAATCAAATTGGAGTGGAACAATGGTATGAGTATTTCAAAGCGCTGTTGGAGGTAGACGTTAACCCCATAGATGAAGACGTAGATGATGACCGGTCTGATGAGAACGATTTAGCATTTAACCGCCCTATTACTAAAGAAGAGGTTCTCCTTGCTTTGAGAAAAATAAAACCTAAAAAATCAAGTGGACCAGACGGAATCATTGGAGAATTACTAAAGTATGCACAGGACTTCACATCGCCTTTTCTTGTTAAGTTTTTGAATGCGTTATTTGAAAAAGGCATCTTCCCTGTTAACTGGACTGAATCTGTCATCCTTCCTCTGCACAAGAAAGGGGACGTAAACGACCCTAGTAACTACCGGGGTATCAGTCTATGTGACGTCAGTGGCAAGGTGTATGGGTCCATTATTAACAGCCGCCTTCAGGCCTGGGTAGAGGAGAACAATATTACAGGAGAAATGCAGGCTGGGTTTAAGCGGCGCTATTCCACTGTGGATCATATTTTCACCCTTCTTGCATGTGTTCAAAAACAGCTCAGAAACTTCAAAAAACTATATGTCGCATTCATCGATTTTCAGAAATGTTTCGATACTATCAGTAGGAATCTGCTTTGGCCAGTATTGTTGAAGAATGGGATAAAAGGGAGACTCTTCAGATGTATTAAAAGTATGTACGCGAGTGTAAAGGCAAGAATTAGTTGTGGATCTGAGCTTACTCAGACCATTAATTGCACCTCTGGTTTGAAACAAGGGGATGCGTGCAGTCCGATCCTATGTTCCCTCTTTATCAATGAGCTGGCATTAGATGTGATACAAAAGGGCAGGCATGGAGTTATCTTTTCTTCGTCAGACGCACTTGAACTGTTCATTCTGCTTCTGGCAGATGATGTGGTCTTACTCTCGGAAACGCCTATTGGTCTACAAACCCAGTTAAACAACCTACAGAGCTCTGCCCGCTCTTTGTCTTTAAAGGTAAACCTTGACAAAAGCAATATTGTTGTCTTCAGAAATGGGGGTTACTTAGGTGCAAGGGAAAGATGGGTGTTTGACAGTCAGATAATGCCAGTTGTCAATGCTTACAAATACTTAGGCATCTTCTTCACAACACGTCTCAGTTTTGAGGCTGCTTGCAGAGACCTGGCTTGTAAAGCAAAAAGAGCTTTGTTGTATATTATGCACAGGTTACGTAGTTATAATAATCATTCGACTGAAGTTGTCTTGAAGCTTTTTGATACTCAAATATTCCCCATCATGCAGTACGGTTCTGAAGTCTGGGGTCTGGATAAAGCAGCATTGAACTGTGAAAAGGTCCATCTTTTTGCTCTGAAGAAGCTACTGGGGGTGGCGCAGAGGACTCCAAATGACTTAGTGTACAAAGAACTAAATAGATACCCAATAACGATAACCCTCGCCCTTAACACCATTCGTTATTGGTTCAAGATTTTACAAATGCCAGATGAAAGGTTACCGAAAAAAGCCTATTTGATGCTTCGAGACCAGGATGAGCGGGGCAGACAAACTTGGGCATCGCATGTGAGAATGTGCCTGTTCAAACATGGGTTTGGCTTTGTGTGGATGGAGCAAGGTGTGGGAAGGAAGAAAGAATTTTTGCGTGAGTTTAAACAAAGACTGATAGATAACAGATGGCAAGAATGGAACGAGCATGTGAGTGAGAGTGAGAGGTTTCAGTTCTACAAAACGTTCTGCACAGATGTAAACATTGACCCTTTATACCTGAGTATTGATACTGACAGGCATTTCAAGTACATCATGACCAAGTTTCGGTTTGGTATTTCTGACATTGCTGTACATTCGTATAGGTATAAAAGGCATGGACCACAGGACTTAATGTGCAAGCTTTGCGGCGATGATGTAGAGGATGAAGTACATTTTGTTCTATGTTGCCCTTTCTTCAATGGCTTAAGAAAACGCTTCATTGCAAAGAAATTTTACGCAAACCCAAATGCTTTCAGATTGGCGATGCTATTCGCTTCTAGAAATACAGACACTATTAAGAATATGTGCCTATTTTTGTATTATGCCTTTAAGTCGCGTGAAACAACTCTATCCTGAGATAAAATGACAACTAGTCTGCAGATATAATCTTTATCTTGATGTACAGGGTTCAGTTATGTAGACATGTTTAGGAGCAACGGCTGAGTCTTGAAGCTTTAGAGCTGTAAGAGTCTCATCTCATAAAGATAAAAGTCTGAGTACGCTTTGAATAGTTTGATAGATTATGCCGTTCTACAAACGTTGTTTAACGTTCGTATTCAAGTACTTTGTGAGTTTGTCTGGAAACTATTGTTGCATGTGCATCTCCCCCTTCCAAAAGGGGCATGGCCCTCTGGAATAAATTTCATTTCATTTCATTTCATTTCTCTCGTTACTGGTAGATTTACCAGTAGTAGTTAACAACGAAAGGTAATGAGGTATGCAAAATGGCATTGTCTACATCTTTACCGTTGGAAAATAAAGTTTCATTGATTCATTGATTGATTCTCTCTCTCTCTCCAAAGGCGCCGTGAGCATGCATACTGCATGGAAGTTTTTTTTTTGTAGCGCCAAATGGCCAATCATCATCATCGTGAGTTTGATTTGCAAGACGGAGCAAACAATTGTATTATTTTTCCTCGCTCTCCTGTCCTGTGTAATGTACGCATGGGAATAGGACGTTAAACACCCCCAACCAATCAGTCAACCGACCAACCGTGTCAACACACATTAGCAACTATAAAACCCCGGCCAGGAACCAACTCAACACACATAATTTGAAGATGAAAAATCTCGTATATTAGAACACACACAGACACACACAGACAAACACACACACACACACACACACACACACACACACACACACACACACACACACACACACACACACACCTAGTAAACGTTTGCTAGAGTGCCGTTAGAATACATACATACCATGTACGCACGTTCAAAATTCCATGGATGGAAAAAGTACACATTTTGGCGCGCAGGATCTGTACCGAGGAAGCGACCAGACCTTCCCAGTAATTGGATTATTTACCAATATCAATATACCAACCATAGCTTCTTACCTTTTTTATCATCCATAGCGGTATCTTTTTCTTTGATCTCTCCTGTGAAAGCGTTAGCATGTTTGTTTGTGTCTTTAGTGGAAGTTTAAAACTCGTGTTTTTGTTTGGATTTGAGTTCGTGAGTGAACTGACACCGTCTTGCCAGCATAAAAAGGCGCACTTTATTCTGTCGGCGTCGTGCTCTGCCGACACACAAACTCGTTCGTCTGCTATGTGCAGTCACTGTCGACTGTCAGTTTTTACTAGGATAAACGTTCAAAATATACCATAAATTGGCCCAAAAAAAGGATGAAAAAGCATTTACACCCCAATCAAACTGTGGGATACCGACTCGTATTTTGATCCAAAACGCAATCAACCCTTCGCTAGAGCTCAGGGCTGATTTACGTCTTGGATCAAAATACTCGTCGGTATACCACAGCTTGATGGGGAATAACTGCTAATTAACAAACAGAGGCGACAGATTCCGTTTGAAAATATACAACTGTGCTCAAATGCGAGACAGGCAACGAGGCTCGGGTCTGCACGTGAAGTTACCCGACTGGGAGAAACACATTTCAACTGTCCCAACCCTGATTGTCTGGAAAACCGCCGAACCCGTAACTGTACTCAACCAGCACCATGCAAAAAGAAAAAATTCTGTCAGTAAATACAAAACAAATGTCCGCTCCCCCTTCCCGTCTTGAAAATATAAATTAAAAAAAAAAAGAGAAAGAAAAGATATCGGGTGCTTGTCTCATTTTATGGAGGGCATCCGTGTTTTGGTTTACAACAACCAAGCTGTCATGATCAAACGAAAGCTTTTGCTCCATGTGCAAAGGATAGCGACTATCAGGTATGGAAGACTTTTGACGAAGAGCCAGCCTAAACACTGTATACATTTCCTTCGATTCCCCGCTGAGTGGGACTCAAATATTTGTGCTGGCATTTTGCTCGTTGTTCCGTCTTTGATATCAACCATATGTGGTGGAAAAGGGCGTTAAACCCACTAACACACCCCCCCCCCCCCCCTTGTATACATTTCGACCCACGTCAACCCACAAAACTGTCGTGATTGTTAAAAGAGCAAAAATCTAAATATTTCCGTCGTTCACCGTAACCCCTTATCATCAACACAGTGATAGGACTGGCTGATGTTTTCTGCGGATTGAAAATAGAAAGATCATACACTAATATTTTACAAACTTGAAATACTGGCACCATGAAATAAGAAAGAAACAAAATACATTTACAGAGATATCCGTTCATTCGGAAACTACACACAAAAAACAAATTAATATACATATTACAAACGTTGACTGTTGACGCAAAGAAAAAAACAAAGAAAACGGCTTTGAGCTGTTTGCTCAGAATTCCAGTTCCCCCCTCCCCCCCTTCCCAAAAAAAAAAAAAACTGAGGCGGAAAACGACAGCATTATAGACAGGTAAACCAAAAACAAACATAGTAGAAATAGGAGATATTTGTTTTGAATTGTCGGGTTGTGACGTCTTGCAATTTTCTTGTAGAATTTTAGCATATTGCTTTTGGCGGTCATGTTAAAAAAAAGAACAAAAAACATTGTTCCTAAATACGGTATCTGCAAAAAATATCAATATCACCAAAATGACAGATGAGTGTGGCAACCACAGTGAGAAAAAAAACCAAAGAACTCTAGTCCCGAAAAGTTTGTCACACAGAAGAAACCAAAATTCAATTTACACCCGTGTAAAAGAAAATCAGAAAATCACACACACACACACACACACACACGCACGCACGCACGCACGCACGCATGCACGCACGCACGCACACACACACACACACACACACACACACACACACACACACACACACACACACACACACACACACACCGCCACTTTCTTCTGTTCGATAGCGAAAGATAGAAAAAGAAGTGTACAGTATTATAGCACAAGCACATGGACACTGGTTCATGAAGTGTACACATCATACAAAGCCCAGTTTTGTTTCGTTTGTTTAGGTAGGTCCAGATCATGGCTCAACTGTTTCTCAGTCCTTTCAAGAATGAGTGTGGCGGGAGAAATTTAACATCAAAGCCATTAAAACCAAGCGTCTGAAGTATAGTCTTAAAATACAGCGGACAAACGAGAAAGTCAAGAAAGTCTTCAACGAGATGCATACAGATAGTAGTTCGACCTCATCGGCAAACCCGTTCCCAAGCCACAATAACACAACAGGATACATCAACGATACGACTGTCAAAGACGAACCTCCCTTCCTGCCCTGGGACAACCCTGACAACCTGATGACCCAGGAGCAGCTCGAGATAACGAACTTCATCGTCAACTGCGTGCTGAGCCCCATCCTGCTCCTGGTCGGGGTGCCCACCAACATCATCAGCTGCCTCGTGTTCTACAAACAGGGTCTGAGAGACCGCATGAACCTCTGTCTCTTCGTGCTGGCGCTGGTCGACACGGGTTACCTTGTGTCCGTCTTTGTCATCGGGATCTATTCTTTCATCGTCTTGTGGGACGAGGAGTTTGGGCGGGAATATAACATGAAGGTTAGTGGATATAATTATACAATTCTGAAACTGAGTGAAGCCTAGACCTGGCGTTGTTCGATTTTCATCTAGTAAAATTGCAACATACACAAGCAGGCGCCCCCGGTTTATGGGTGTGCACGCAAAGATATGTGCAACACTAACAGTGGGATTTTGCTACCAAGAGCGTAACAATAATCTTTCCAGATGTCGGTTTACTTCAACTGGATTATGTGGGGCATGCGGGCTGCGTCTGGCTGTATCACTATGGTCATTGCTTGTGAGCGGTGTGTGTGCGTGGTCTTCCCGCTGCGCGCCAACTCCATCATGCGGACACGGACCATGGGGGCGCTGCTTGCGGCCATCGTCATCTTCTTTACCCTAGGAAATGCCTACAACCTTCTCAATTTCAGGTCGGTCGATATTCATTTTCATTAATACAAACTGAGATGCGGAAGACCAAAGAATTTGGGTTTGTTTGTTTTTTAATATACACGCGAATCGAATCAGAACTCGGGTCATGGTGCACTTATCTTAAAGTTCATGCACAACCTAATGTTTGACATCAACACAAGAATCAAGAGCACGCTATTACACAGAATAGTAAACTTGCGGGTACACCACAACAGCCAAGCTTATACACTGCTTCACAACACAACTGACAGTGGAAATGACGAACAGACTGGAACACAGGAACCAGTGCCACACATGACGATACTCGAAACATGTACCAACAGCCAAACTCTTCCACTACATCTCTGCATACCGACACCTACACCTGCACCACACCTAGACAAACTATCCGCATGCACCACACCACACAGATCCCCTCTACCCACACCACACAGATCCCCTCTACCCACACCACACAGATCCCCTCTACCCACACCACACAGATCCCCTCTACCCACACCACACAGATCCCCTCTACCCACACCACACAGATCCCCTCTACCCACACCACACAGATCCCCTCTACCCAAACCATACAGCAAAACAACATTACTCTCCTGTCCTGCATCACATCCATACAGACGTCCGCGCTCCCCACTCTTACAGACACCCACCAAAACAGCACACACACCATTAATCATTATAAATTTCAATCAACAATATGAAACCGGGGCGGTGGTCTAGTGGTTAACAGATTTGTCACCAATGCGAGAGGTGGGCGGCTCGAGTCCTACTCGGGGCAAAGAATCTTTCTTTCTCCACCGTTCATTCGGGCCGATCGTCGGGGGTTCTCTCCGGGTACTCCGGCTTCCTCCCCCTCTGCTTTGGAAATGTTCAGCCCACCAAATTTGAAAAATAAATGCAATTCTAAATTCCGAAATTGAAATACTTGAGCTGACCCTTCGCACCACGTGATTGTAATGTGTTTATGTCCAGTGTGTGAGAGAATGCGTGTGATTCACGTGAGCGTGCGTCTTGGGTTCAGTTCGCGGCGCTTTGAGCCGATTCATGAAATTGGGTAAAGCGCCTATAGAATACTCATTAGTATTATTATTATTATTATTATTCATCCTCATTTTCATCTTCATCTCCATATGGAATGAATGAAAATCATGACAATCCAAGTCAAAGTCAAAAGTGAATGTTTATTCCTGTAGCCCCTTCTACAGAAAATCAGAGCGAATGTGAATGCTCTGAATATGCTGTGTTATACACCTGTACAAAGGATAGGATAAAAACACACGGAGAGTACAATAACACTGAAAAAAGTGCACAAATTGAGGCGTTAACTAAACTAGTGTCCAAAAGAAACGATACCAAACTGTTGTCAGAATGTTTTTGTGCAAAGTGATCCCCGAGGCCTAAAAACATAGGTTTACGTATCCCACGTCCCAAATACAGCGTCTGCACTTGGGAATACAGGAAACATTTGCTAATGAAATATACCACTCTGAAATTTCTGTATTGTTCTGCTTTTATTGTATGTCCTTGCCAACACTTGGTATCGTTTCTTTTGGACACTAGTTTAGTTTGAGAAATATACAAGTCTCATACACACTGTATTGTTTCTGATAAACTTTGCTAGGTTTAGCATTGCTTTTTTTTTTTACATTTCCATGGACATCAATCGGCAAAAGTTAAAAGCTGACACTTGACACTTTACCTCTCTGCAGTGTGCTCAGGGTATTCCAAGATAAAGTGGAACTCGCCGTCAATAGTGTGCAAATTCTTTCTTCCCTGGGTGTGCCATCGTGTCTACTCAGCTCAGTTCCTAATTTGTGATTATTACATCGAAATTTCGGGACGATGTGCCCGGTCGATAACTAGCTGTTGTTCAATGCCGAGTTCCGTCCGCGCAAAAGTCTTTGATCACCTGCTCGCAAGATTCGGCATCACAGCCGGGTATTCCAAAAAAAACAAGAAGTTATGTTTTCTAGCGTTACAGTCGATGTCCTCTATTTTCTTCTCAAGGGAGGAGATCTTCTGAAGCAGGTATTCGTTATCCCGCTGCAGCCCTCCGCACCTGTCGTTCGGAGTTTATGCATCCTCAAGTAGTATTGTGTGATCCTTTTGCACATCGTACAGATGTCGGGCGATGCGCGTTTCAACACTGGTCAACCGCTCGTCCACGCACTGTTCAACTTTGTCTAACCGCTGACTAAGAGATGTCGCATTTGTAGACTGTGAGAGTTTACCCTGGCCACCGCTTGTGTGAGGGCAGTCACAGAAGCTGAAGGATGTTGCAGCAAATCGGTGGTGGACGGTGTTGAAGTGGACGAGTAGTCACTTCCAGTTGGACCAGTTGGACCTTTTGTGGCCATAGCTAGTCGCTACACGTTCACGTACACATTCAGTCACGACCAGTCACGACAGCCTGTAGGCATGAATAGTGTTCACCACACAGCAACGTTACAAATTTCTCTAAGCCACTGTACACGATTCTGGCACACGACACAGTCAAAATTCATATCGCTATAACCAGTGTAGACTGCTGAAGATGATGGTGGCATTTCTGAAGTCAAATTACTGTAGTTAATTGAAGATAATGCCAACTCTTAGCAAATCGTCACCGCGCTCTCTAAATGCGTGCTGGCAGCTTCGTGAGCTCAACTCACCAGCCCAACGACTGATTTTTAACTGATTTTTCAGCGTACCGTTATAAGTGTTAATCTTTTCACTCGTTGGTTGCTTGGTTAAACCTATTTTCTACATATTCATACACTTCTGGATGGGATCTCTGGGTAAAGTCGGTGTCTTTTTTCCTTGAACAAATCGAATGAGAAGTTACGTCATGATGCACGTATCTGAAAGTTTAACGCCGCGAGTCGATGATGACTGAGAATCATTCGGTCAGCGTTCCTTCCGTTACCAGGCCCCTGTTACTTGGAATCAGCTCCCTCTTACAATCAGAAACAGTTCAAACAAGGAAACCTTCAAGTCCCGACTGAAAACCCATCTCTTCACCCTCTCATAGTGTGTGATTTTTTAATTAGTTTTTATCTGTTTTGTCAGTTTCACCTGTCTTGTGTTTGTTTTTATCTGTCTTCTGTGGGTTTTTTTTTTGGTCTTAATATCAATAAACATCTTTTTATGTAAAGCGCCTAGAGCTTAGATAAGATTAGGCTCTATATAAATATTCTATTATTATTATTATTATTATTATTAATGGAGTGTGAGGAGACTAACGTTCTTGGAAAGTAGTGGAAAGTAAAGCTAAGGCCGTACTGGAGGTTTGGTGTCGGATGGTTGCGGGTGTTTGATCACACTGTTTTCACACATGAGTCTTGAGACTAGTGTAAGGATTTGTTTCTTTATATTGTATCCAAGAATCAGGGTTTTCGCATTTTTCGCTTCCACCTTCATACTGTAATTATTCAGTCCCAAATTATTATGAAACCTGTGCTCGCCTGACAACAAAATGTTTTCATTTTCACGTAAACATGCCCCAGGTGATTGACTGATCCGCTGAATCCTACCAACAGGGTGGTGGAGGTGCGAGACCCCGTTACCGGGCAGACCCACTACATCACGACAGCCAGCGAGTTTCTGGTCAAGTATCGCATGATTTACGTCATTCTAAATGAGGTCTTCCTGTCCATATCTGTCCCTATCGTCACCTTCGTCGTGGTGGGCGTGGCCACAGCCATCACGGTCATCAAACTCAGGACGGCCATCGCCTGGCGGGCCAGCACCAGCTCGGGAAGGGGAGACAACCAGAACCAGCAACAACAGGCGGCGCTGACCAAGATGCTCGTGATCCTCTCGTGCGTCTTCATGGCGTGCTCGCTTCCCTTAACGGCCATCAGCTTCGTGCGAGTGTTTGTGCCTGACTTTAGCCCGGATGGCCGTTACTACAACTTTGTTATTGCTTCACATGTCGTGAGCATTCATTTTATTTGTGCCGTTAACAGCGCCATCAATTTCTTTGTCTACTACTCTCGGTCCTCCCGCTTTAAGCATGACCTGCGTAAGCTTTGTTCCTGTACTGACTCCAGGAATGGTGTAGAATCGGCGACGACAGTAAGCAATATTCTACCGTCATTTGGTAAACGAGTCTGAGCGACATGGAATCGGTAAGCACTTCGACCGTTTTACCATCTGGCAGTAGGTATTGAAACGTGTGCGGATTTTGTAAGTTAGGTCGTGTCTAAGAGGGTGGGTGGGTATTTGGGGGTTTAACGTTCTTTTTCCACCACATAAGGTGATATCAAAGACGGGGCAACGATGAAAAAGCCAGCACAAATATTTGGCCCCAGCCGGGATCGAACTCACGACCCGAGCATTAGAAGTCCAACGCTCTACCATTCGACCACCCCGGCTCCCCGGTCCTGTCTTAGAACATGTAGAGCACGCCTTGTGAAGCAAGGGTCGGCGTTTTAACAAGGCAAAGCAAGAAGAAAGATCTTTTCCTGATACCTTTACGAAAGTATTTCTTATTATGTAAAACACAGGTATAAGGTTCGTGCTAAAAAGTAAATCGAGTCTGCACGGAAACTTCCGCGGCTGAGAGCGAGAATGTCGAGAATTCCAGCTATACTTTTCCTTCTTTTATGTGTTATTAATCCTTTCGAGAAATTCGGGCTGCTTCCACCGGGGGAAGCGCCTCGCCGCGGTGGAGCGCCACCCAATATTTATCATATTTTTTATAATTTTGCTTGGGGAGGACACCCGGATAACCCGGAGAGAAACCCCAGATGAACAGCCCGGTACCCAGAAAAACCTGCCGTTCAGTGGCGCAGCGGGGCAAAATTAGAGTAGGTGGGTTCGGATTAACTCTGCTGTCCTTTACATGATAGAAAACAAAAGCAATTGCCGCACGTGCTGCGGGGAGCAATCCTCAGGTATGGTGATGTTGATGTGCGAGCTTACTCCAGCGTTGAAGCCATGGCAGGGAACGCAGTGTATTCAACCATTGATTACTTGACTATAGGGGAGTCGTGTGTGTGCTGGCGTACCACCACGCATCACGCAGGATTACACGACTGTATCATACACTTTTACGCGATCTTCTGTCCGGAAAAGACAGGGTAGTTGACCTGATACACGATATTAAGTGCCCGACTAGCAAACTTTTCAAGGAATCAAAGAACCAACCCGTATGAAGATAAAGTAATGATCACACACACACAGAGTACAGCAAGCACAGAGTTTACTGATCAGAAGTTATGTATCACAACATGGTATAAATATTCTTATGCCATAAAACTAGTATTTTTGTACTCTGGTACTTAATCAAATGTACGCAACATCTTGTCATGAATGCTTATGAGTAGAACTGTTACATGTACTGATGCTGTAACCAAAAACAAGAATAAAAAAAATAAAAAAGATAAAGTAATGATTTGAATTTAAAACTCATTTACTTGTCACTTTTTTGTCGAATTTAATGTCTGTGTGTTTTAGTTGTTGCTCTTGTTTGTTGTTGCTGCTGTTGTTGTTGTATTGTTTTTGTTTGTTTGATTTTGTCTGTTTGTTTTTGGTTGTTTTGTCTTTGACGAAGAGCCAGCCTAAACACAGTATACATTTCGTTCGAATCCCGGCTGGGTGGGAACCAAATATTCGTGTTGGCATTTTCCTCGTCGTTCCGTCTTTGTGTCACGAAGTTCAGCTCTCTCTCTCTCTCTCTCTCTCTCTCTCTCTCTCTCTCTCTCTCTCTCTCTGTGTGTGTGTGTGTGTGTGTGTGTGTGTGTGTGTGTGTGTGTGTGTGTGTGTGTGTGTGTGTGTGTGTGTGTGTGTGTTCTGAGTGACCCTCACACACAAAGCACTTACTCCAGACAAAGACAACACAAGGTGTAGGCCGCCAGGGAACTGTATTGGGCACGTACAAACTAACACGCATGGATATCAATGTAACTGCAAATCGTAGCATTCACCACAAGTAATTCTTACAATAAATACAAAACTTACCTACACAAATGCTGGACCCGCAGAGTAAGTCACAGTCGGTGAACGAGAGAAATAATGTAGAAACAACGTAAAATACAATACACACAGCTGACTCCTCGTTCCCAAGGGGGAGCCGGGGTGGCCGAATGGTAGAGTGTTGGACTTGTCATGCTCGGGTCGTGAGTTCGTATCCCGGCTGGGGCCAAACATTTGTGCTGGCTTTTTCATCGTTGCCCCGTCTTTGATATCACCCGTATGTGGTGGAAAAGGACGTTAAATCCCAAAACACCCACCCACCCACCCTCGTTCCCAAGACGCAGTGTCAAGGCTCACAGTCGGCTCCAGGTAAACGAGAAAACAATCAACTTAGCACCACGTAGAATAGTAGCTGAACCGGGTCCAAGACCACGGGTTCCAAAATGTGCCATCACACCCGAGCTGACGCGTCCTGTGCCGCTGACAGCTCCAGGTTTGCAAAAACTAATAATAATAATGAGTATTATATAGGCGCTTTACCCAATTTCATGAATCGGCTCAAAGCGCCGCGAACTGAACCCAACACGCACGCTCACGTGAATCACACACATTCTCTCACACACCGGAAATAAACACATTACAATCACGTGGTGCGAAGGGTCAGCTCAGCTATTTAAATTTCGGAATTTAGAATTGCATTTATTTTTCAAATTTGGTGGGCCTTTCCAAAGCAGAGGGGGAGGAAGCCGGAGTACCCGGAGAGAACCCCCGACGATCGGCCCGAATGAACGGTGCCACATACGAGAAGGAGAAATTCTTTGCCCCGAGTGGGACTCGAACCCCTGACCTCTCGCATTGGTGACAGGTCTCTTAACCACTAGACCACCGACCGCCCCGAAAACTAACACCGTCAGGGAACTCAAGGAACTTGCCTCCGCCGGGACGGGACCAAACCAACGGAAACGGAAAACCACTGCATAGCAGAAACCTACCTTGAGTCTAGGGCACATCACAATAAACACCCTACAGAGTCCAAGCCACAATTCCACTAACCTAACGGCACCTACAAAAAACTACAACACAATCAGAAAACCTATGACCCTACCGGCCCCCGTCGTGTAGTGGTTAGCACTTCGGACCTTGGACCGGGAGACCCGGGTTCGAGTCCCATCCGAGGCAAGCGGGATTTTTTTCCTACCTAGGTCGGCTCCTACCCAGAGCGGGTGTGCTATGGGCCCAATGGGGAGACTGTTGCCACACAGCCGAGATTCACCCACTTCACGGTTGCGACTTTGGGGGTGTTTCCCTTGGTATGACACGTCTTATGATGTGGATGATAACACGGCCGGAACCGCAGGTGCCTTAATTCCCGGGCCTGGTTAATGCCGGGATATTTATGACAGGAAGCGTGGAATGCGGCCCTGCCCCGCAGCTTCAAACCACACGGACCTTCTTACCATCATCCTCATCTCCATCATCATGCATAATTTAAAAAATAATGCCCCATCTTCCGAGCCCTCCGAGAAACACCACTGGAACTGACAAAGAGTTGGGGCAGAAAAAAAAAAAAAAAAACAAAAACTATGACTCAAAGATGAAAAGAGAACGTACCTCACCGCTGGGGCAGTACACGGGGTTTACAACAACGGAGGGTAGGACCTGGCATCAGAATACAAAATTAATGCGATCTTCTACGCGCAATGAAGAACGAGCCTCAGGAAGATGTCCGGCCGTTAGTCCCACCAGCTCCGAGGAAAATGCACCGAGCCTGGTAAAAACCCTCAATTTAACAATTCCTGACATGAACGTTCGAGAAACGCCCACGCAGCCCGAGAAACTTGGGAGTCACAAAGTCACAACTATTGCACCCTCGAGATACGACTAAAAGCCAAACACAACGCATACGTGTCGACGCCGCTGACCAAAAGCACGAGGGCTACCTCAAAACATAACTCCCTAGCACTTAACGCAATTCACACAGTCACACGGACTAGCTCTATACAAACTCGACAACGCGTCCGTGATACTTTGGTATCAAACATATGTGATGGAAAAGGACGTTAAACCCACTAACACCCACCCCCTGCCAACCCACAAAACTGTCGTGTTTGTTAAAAGAGCAAACCTCAAAATAGTTCCGCCGTACAGCATATTTCCTTACTATCATCACAGTTATACGACTGTCTGAAGTTTTCTGCGGAAAGAATATAGAAGTATCTCACACTAATATTTTACGGGGGAGCCGGGGTGGCCGAATGGTAGAGCGTTGGACTTCCAGTTCTCTGGTCTTGAGTTCGTATCCCGGCTGGGGCCAAATATTTGTGACCCTCCACCTCGAAATTAGTTGTCTTGTAACATGAACAAATAGCACAAGAAGACTCATTTCGTGGTGGAGGGTCACATTTGTGCTGGCTTTTCATCGTTGCCCCGTCTTTGATATCACCCGTATGTGGTGGAAAAGGACGTTAAACCCCCAAACACCCACCCATCCACCCCCACACTAATATTTTACATGAAATACTGGCACAGTGAAATAAGAAAGAAACAGATTTACAGAGATAGGCGTTTATACGGAAACTACATACAAAAAACAATATATATATATATATATATATATATATATATATATATATATATATATATATATATATATATATATATATATATATATAGGGGAAGTAAGTAAATATATATATTTATATATATATTTTACAAACGTCGGCTGTTGGCTCAAAGAAAAAAGCAAAGAAAACGGGTATGAGCTATTTGCTCACAATTCTAGGACCCCCCTCCCCTACCACCGCCTCCCCACCCTCCCCCCGCAAAAAGAAGAAGAAGAAAAAAGAAAGACTGATAAGGAAAACGACAGCATTATAGACAGGTAAATCAGAAATAGATATAGTTCTGTAAGCGGAAGAGATTTGTTTTGAATTGTCGGATTGTTACTTCTTGTCATTTTCCTTGTAGTTTTTTACAACAAAAAAGTTATGCATATTGCTTTTGACGGTCATGTTAAAACAGGAAAAAAACATTGTTCCTAAATACGGTAGCTGCAAAACAAATATCAATATCACCAAAATGACAGGTGAGTGTGGAAACCACAGTGAGAAAAATCCCCCAAAAAAACTCTAGTCTTGACAAGTTTGTCACACAGAAGAAACCAGGGTTCAATTTACACTGGTGTAACAGAAAAAGAAAATCACACACACACACACACACACACACACACACACACACACACACACACACACACACACACACACACACACACACACCGCCTCCTTCTTTTGTTCGGTTCAATGTTCGATAGCGAAAGATAGAAAAAGAAGTGTACATAATCTTAGCACAGGCACATGGACACTGGTTCATGAAGTGTACACATTATACAAGGCCCAGTTTTACTTCGTTCGTTTAGGTAGGTCCAGATCATTGCTTAACTGTTTCTCAGACGTTTAAGAGCGTGAGTGTGGGGAGAGAAATTTAACATCAGAGCCATGCGTCTGAATTGAAGTATAGCCTGAAAATACAGCGGATGAACAAAAAGAGCAACTGTACATACCGTTTTGTACACGTTCCGGGGTTTGCTGAAGAAAGTCTTGTGCGAGATGCACACAAACAGTAGTTCGGCCACATGGGCAACGCCGTTCCTAAGCCACAAAAACACAATAGGATACATCAACGATACAACTGCCCAAAACAACCCCCACTTCCTTCCCTGGGACAACCCTGACAACCTGATGACCCTGGAGCAACTCGAGATGACGACCATCATCACCAACTGTGTGCTAAGCCCCATCCTGTTCCTGGTCGGGGTGCCCACCAACATCATCAGCTGCCTCGTGTTCTACAAACAGGGTCTGAGAGACCGCATGAACCTCTGTCTCTTCGTGCTGGCGCTGGTCGATACGGTCTATCTCGTGTCCGTGTTTGTCATCGGGATCCACTCTTCATCGGCTTGTGGGACGAGGAGTTTGGGCGGGAATATAACATGAAGGTTAGTGGATGCGTACAAATCTGAAATTGTGTCAAGCCTAGACCTGGCGTTTGTTAGATTTTCATTGAGTACAGTTCCAGCCTACAGAGGTAGCCTTTAATGTATGCACATGTAAAGATATGTGCAACACTAACAGTGCGATTTTAAAACCAAGAGCCGTAATAACAATCTTTCCAGATGTCGGTTTACTTCAACTGGATTATGTGGGGCATGCGGGCTGCGTCTGGCTGTATCACTATGGTCATTGCTTGTGAGCGGTGTGTGTGTGTGGTCTTCCCGCTGCGCGCCAACTCCATCATGCGGACACGGACCATGGGAGCGCTGCTGGCGGCCATCGTCATCGTCTTTACTCTGGGAAATGCTTACAACCTTCTTAATTTCAGGTCGGTCAATATACCTTTTCATCAATCCAAACTGAGACGCGGATTACAAAACCAAAGATTTTTTTTAAATATTAAACGCGAATCGAATCAAAACTTACGTCATGATGCACGTGTCGTAAGGTTCAACGCCGCGAGTTGATGATGAATGAGAATGGAGAGTGATGAGAATATCGTTCTTGGAAAGTAGTGGAAAGTAAAGCTAAGGCCGTACTGGAGGTTTGGTGTCGGATGGTTGCGTGTGTTTGATCACACTGTTTTCACAAATGAGCCTTGAGACTAGTGTAAGGATTTTCCTTTATATTGTATCTAGGAATGGGGCTTTTTGACTTAACACTTGTCGCTTTTACCTAAATAATTATTCAGTCTCAAATTTTATGAAACCTGTGCTCGCCTGACAACAATTTTTTTTTTTCATGTTCGTGTAAACATGTCCCAGCTGATTAACTAATACGCTGAATCCTACCAACAGGGTGCTTGAAGTGCGAGACCCCGTTACCGGGCAGACCCACTACGTCATGACAGCCAACGAGTTTATGGTCAAGTATCAAATGGTTTACGTCATTCTAAATGAAACCATCCTGTCCATATCTGTCCCTATCGTCACCTTCGTCGTGGTGGGCGTGGCCACAGCCATCACGGTCATCAAACTCAGGACGGCCATCGCCTGGCGGGCCAGCACCAGTTCGGGAAGGGGAGACAACCAGAACCAACAACAACAGGCGGCGCTGACCAAGATGCTTGTGATCCTCTCGTGCGTCTTCATGGCGTGCTCGCTTCCCTTAACGGCCATCAGCTTCGTGCGAGTGTTTGTGCCTGACTTTAGCCCGGATGGCCGTTACTACAACTTTGTTATTGCTTCACATGTCGTGAGTATTCATTTTATTTGTGCCGTTAACAGCGCCATCAATTTCTTTGTCTACTACTCTCGGTCCTCCCGCTTTAAGCAAGACCTGCGTAAGCTTTGTTCCTGTACTGACTCCAGGAATGGTGTGGAATCGGCGACGACAGTAAGCAATATTCTACCGTCATTTGGTAAACGAGTCTGAGCGATACGGAACTGGTAAGCACTTCGATCGTTTTACCATCTGGCAGTAGATATTGAAACGTGTGCGGTGTATGTAAGTTAGGTTGTGTCGTAGAACTTGCAGAGCACGCCTTGTGAAGCAAGTATCGGTCTTTCAGCAAGGCAAAGCAAGAAGAAAGCTCTTTTCCTGATATTTTTATGAAAGTATTTTCTTATTCAGCTCAAAAGTAAATCGAGTCCGCAAGTGAACTTCCCCGGCTGAGAGCGAGAATGTGGAGAATTGCAACTGTACATGTTCTTTCAGCACCAATACCCTGCTGGGAAAAAAGGATGGATAAATAAATAAAAAGCCGTTTACATTTTTCAAATTTGAAAATTTAGAAAAATAAGAGGAGGTAGGTTGGGATAAGCTCTAATCTCCTGTACCTGATATCTATTGCCGCACGTGCCACGAGAGCAAGTCCCAGGTATGCTGGTGTTGAAGTACAAACTTACTACATCGTTGAAGCCTAGGCACGGGGCGCAGTACATTCAACCATTGATTACTTAGACTACAGCTGAAACATGTTGTGTGTGCTGATGTACCACCAAGCATCACTCATTCTCACACGACTGTAACATTTATTTTCACACGATCTTCTGTCCACAAAGGACAGGGTAGTTGCATGTGTTCTTTCAGTACCTATACCTTGCTGGAAAAAAAGGTAAGCTTATTTGTATTTTTCAAATAGAACGAAAGCTATTGCCGGATGTCCCAAGGAGAGCAAGTGCCAGATATGGTGGTGCTGAATGCGAACTTACTCTAACATTGCAGCCGTGGCGCGGAATGCAGTGTATTTTACCATCGATTGCTTACATATTGTGTATGCTGTTATACCATCACGCATGACTCATCCTTTGCTCGACTGTTACATATTTTCTCACACGATCTTCTGTTAAAAAAGTGTTGGGGTTAGGGTTAGGGTGTATTGTAGTGCAAAGTGCAGTTGCATGTGCTTCTTCAGCACCGAAATTATGCTGAAAAAAAGGTATTTGTGTTTATCAAATAGAACGAAAGCAACTGCCGGATGTCCACAGGGGAGCAGGTCCCAGGTATGGTGGTGTTGAAGTGCAAATACAGCGTTGAAGCCATGGCAGGGAACACAGTGTATTCAACTATTGATTACTTGACTCTAGCGGAAACATGCGTGTGTTGATGTTGTCACAGAAGTGACTCTGTGTGTCTGTGTGTGTGTGTGTGTGTGTGTGTGTGTGTGTGTGTGTAAGGTGCGCGTGGGTGCGCGTGTGGCTCGTGTTTCATATCTAGTGTGTTATTTTCTTGGTTCTACGTCGGGGTTAGTAAAGTTCATAGATTTCACGTGTGGCCACTGCCTGTTAGTGAGTAGTAGGAGCTAGTGTAGTTGAGCGGGTGAGTAGATTTCTTGAGTGCGGGTTGGGACTTGGCGGCGGCTGGTAGGCAGGGTCTAGCGGGTATTCTTTTCCTTTCTAACTACATGTATTTCTGTTCTTTCCTTCTCTCTCTCTCTCTCTCTCTATCTCTCTCTCTCTCTCTGCTATCTAATATAATAGGGAAGTAGGTTAGGCCTTGTTTTGTAGTGTGCGTCGTTGTTGTAATTGTTTCTTGTCTTTATTTCTTTATTAAATTCCTTGTTTCTCATCAGTATTGCTCTGTGTTGTTCTTTTATCTGTTTATTGTCGTGTTGTGCTCATCGGGGACTCGCTTCGCCATCGCTCCTCCACGCCAACCCCGTGACGGCGTGTGACAGATGTACCACAATGCATCACTCATTCTCACACATACATTTTCACACGGTCTTCCAGAAAGGACAGGGTAAATGCGTGTGATCCTTTAGCACCTAACCCTGAGAAAAAAAGGTATTTTTATTTTTCGGGGCAGGCCGGGGTGGTCGAATGGTAGAGCGTTGGACTTCTAATGCTCCGGTCGTGAGATCGATCCCGGCTGAGGCCAAATATTTGTGCTGGCTTTTTCATCGTTTGCCCCGTCTTTGATATCAACCGTATGTGGTGGAAAAGGACGTTAAACCCCCAAACACCCACAAATACTGTAGAACGAAAGTTATTGCCGCACTTCCCAGGGAGAGCAAGACATGTTCCTAGGTATGGTAGTGTTGAAGTGCGAACTTTATATAGAGTTGAAGCCACGGCAGGGAACGCAGTGTATTCAACCATTGATTACTTGGCTTCGCCAGTGCAAATTTTCAGTAACTTAAATACGAGTGCTTTACGTACGAAAATAGTACGGAAACAGAGAGCGAAAGTGTGAGTTATGACTTTTCATAATCCGCTCAGTGGGTTACGAGTCCACCAAAATGTTTTAAGTTTTGAAAGTCGATGTTTCAATTTCTGCCGTAGCTACCTCGTCGGAGGCTCGGTAGCTACGGCAAAAAATTGACACATTTCGTGGTAAGCCACAAGAACTAATCAGGTAAGCTCTATAATTATAGCGGAAACATGTTGTGTGTGCTGATATACCACCACGTATCACGCGTACTGACAAGACTGCAACATAATCACATCTTCACACGGTAGTTGCATTGCGACGTACACGATATTCAGAGGCCAGCCGACAAACCTTTAAGGAAAGAACAAAAGAATCAACCAGTATATGAAACATAGTTTCCCAAAAGAAAGTACAGATTTTAATTTAAGTTTATTCATTTGTTTGTTTGTTTGTTTGTTTGTTTGTTTGTTTGTTTGTGTTTGTTTGTTTTGGGTTGGTTTTGCACCCACAGGGCAGTTTTTCAGTTTAATGTTCAGCTCAGTGCTGCCCATTTTGTAATTAGCCTGGGCCCGTATGTAAAAGTCGAGGTTAATTAAATTTTAACCCACGGCTACGGGCCCTAACCCAGAATAAGACAAAGAAACCCAAAAGCAAAATTAAATTTAAAAAAGGAAGCAAAGAAAGGAAGAAAAAATCCTTCTATAACGGTATAGGCACCTTGCTGGAATGGGCCCCCCTTCCTGATTTAAAACAATAAACAACAGAAATGTTTACCCTAGAGCTAGTTTAGTTCGAGGTTTGGACCTCTAACCCGGGCTAACAGCCCTAACCTCGACTATTACATACGGGCACTCAGCCTTGTAATGAGATTTATAAACCATATAAATATATACAACACATCATTAAATAAATCACGAAAGAGCCGTATCAGTGGAATGAGTGTTTATTTATTACTTCCGTTATGTTACCTATGTGGTATTTGTAATTGAAATCTGTTTGATACGGGGAAACAGATAAATTACCAACTGCACAGCTTTTCAGACATTAATCGGACAAAGAATACTATCCTCAACGTACAAAACAAAGCATTTTATAGAATAAATAATAAATTATGATAATAATGAATAGTACTTATAGAGCGCTTAATCTTACAGCAAAGCGACTCATAGCGCTCACACACACACACACCACACACACACACACACACACACACACACACACACATGCAGATACACAATTACAGACAATGGTACTGAAACAATGGTAGACTACTTAACTGTGAAAGGCTTTACGGAAGATGTGGATTTTCATGTTGGATTTAAACTAGGACAGTGTGGACATTGCACGAATTTCGACAGCCAGTTGATGTTCCATAACATTTGGGGCTAGAAAACTGAAAGAACGTTCGCCTGTGGCTTTCACGTTGCGCTCGGGAACTTTAAGACGCTTTTCGTCGACGGAACGGAGCGTGCGAGACGCGTCCGGGGTTGTAAGCGCACAGCAAGGCAGACAGATACGGAGGAGAAGAGCCCTCGAAGAACCAACATCCAGCACAGATAGTAATACTATAAGTATTGTTATAGCGTGACAATTGATTTCAACTGGCATCCGGAAAGGCAAATGCTCCATGCACGAGACAAGAGATTCAAACAGCGCTACGCGTGTACAGGAAATCTATACATTTCACGGCTCCAGTCATTTCTGCATCGGCTGTGTGACGGGGCTTGCCTTATTTTATACCACTCTACCAACTGTTACAAGTTCATGGTATAATAATCCATAATTCAAACACATGTGTAAACATTGTACCCATGACAACCACGCCGTGACTTTTATGGCTGCACCCAGAGAGACTAAATACAGAGAGTAGGAAGTGCCTTCTTACGGCCTAGTACGGAAAGCGTAGACGGGCACTAGGTTGTGCCCCTTTGCTTGGCCTGGTCCAGCCGCAGCTGTGTCTCTCTGCTGTCTGTTGCTAAGAGTTGATATTGAGCAATACCAACAAAGGTGATGCGCTTTCTTTTGGCACAGATTGCTTGGAAAGGCTCACACACATGCCTGAGTGGATTTTGACACGCTTTGTGCCAAACACACCTCAGGATTATACAGCAGATCCTGTCTAAGATGACCACTGTTTTATTGCATCTATGTCCTTCAAGGCCGTTCTGGTAGTTTTAGCCACCTCTGGCACCTGAGCATTGGTCTTGGAGGGACAGATGTTAGAATAAGTCATTTACAGACATATTCCGACTTTTCAAGCACTGATTATCAGCATCCTTGGAACTGGAATTTTAAGCTTTTTGAGATAGATTTACTGTGTCTTCCTGACTCATAGCCCCCTTCTCTCCTTCAACCAGCTGACTTATGTATGATTACCTGGCTGAAGGGGTTTGGGGCTGAAAGTGAAAGATGGGGACAAATAAGAGAAAGGGAAACAGGACAAACAACACACACACACACACACACAAACACACACCTGCACAAGAACTCATCATCATTAAATAATCATTTATCATCATCCTGCACAAACAAAACTAATCAGCAAGATAGAGATCAGCACTCTGCAAGTCTTCCAGTCTTTATCTAACTCAGGTTGGTTACAGAAATTATGGTCAAACGCACAAAAAAATCATCATCATCATCATCAGGTTACAGGAAAAAAATAAAAACAAATAAGTCAGCAGGAAAGAGACCAGTATTTTGCCAAGCATGGCAGTTTTTACCTAACTTGTTACAATTCATCAACATCATCCTCATCATCAAAATTAATCATTGCAACAAAAAGCCTCTGAAACTCAACGGCCCCTTGAGACGCCTTGCTAGCGATGCTAACAACATGTGCCAGCAGGTTCTCAGGAGTCCATGTGTTAACAAATAGTTCAATTTCATCAGTCTTTATCAAACTTATTTGGTATTCAATAAAAGAAATTATCTTCATCAGCACAAAAAATAGTGCATGATCATCAGCATCCTCAGAGCACAAATTAATCATTTCCCTAACCCTACCCCCCCCCCACCCCCCCCCCCGCCCCCCAAAAAAGCTACCTTTCACAAATAGTTCACTTTCATCAGCTTCTTGTTTCTTTTGAATCCTTTGTGTGAGAATGACTGGTTTGCTATCTTTTAACGTAGCATGTAGTTTGTTTATGGAAAGAAGACATCGACTTTACTCAGTAACCCATCCAGAGATATATATGTCACAATGTGTATAAAAAATAATAAAAAGTAATAAAAGAATTTAAACTAACAAACCAACCAACAAGTAAGAAGAAGAACACTTATAGTGTTGTGATGAATTTTATTTTATATGTTTTTCATATGAAGATGAAGATGAGAATGAGTATGACAAGTGAGGTGAAGTGATGGTTGATCTTTAGTGTATATCATTGTGAGTTTGTTGTCTGGTGTGGTGTATGTCAATGTGGGTGTTGTGTATGGTTGTTGTGGTTTTGTTGTAGGTTGTTTGAAGTGTGATGAGGATGTTGTGGGGTGCAGGTGCAGATGTGAATGTGAATAATTTGTGTGTATGTGTAGATAAGGGTGGTGTAGATATGGTTGTGGAAGGTAGTGGTATGGGTGTATGGTTAATAGTGTTGCAGGTGTACTAAATGCAATTGTAGTGTGTATCAGTATGCATGTGTGTTGATTAGTGTTTGTCAGTGTGAGCATGTGTTGCTTTGCTAGGTGTTTGTAAAAGTGGTTGGCGAGGGCGTCTGTATGGGTGTGTGGCTGGGTTTGGAAGTAGAGTTTTTTTAGTGTGGTGGGGGTAGGAGTGGTCTGTGTGTTGTGGCATGTGTGGGTGTAGGGTGTTCGGAGTATGATGAGGATGTTGTGGGTGCAGACGCTGATGAGGGTTTGAATGATGTGTGTGTGTGTGTGTAGATGCAGATGTGGAGAAATGTTGCAGGCAGGAGTTTAGATGAGTTTGTTTCACGTGTATGTGTGGATGAGGGTGGTGGTGCGGTTGGAAGGGGTGTAGATGTGGAGGTGTGTGAGCGTGGTGTATGTGGTGTGTGTGTGGTGCAGGTGTTGATGTAGATTGTATGCGGACAGGTTTAGATGTATGTGTAGATCGCGTGGATGCAGGTGTGGAGGATGTTGCAGGCAGGGGTTTAGATGAGTTTGTTTCACGTGTATGTGTGGATGAGGGTGGTGATGCGGTTGGAATAGAAGTAGATGTGGAGGTGTGTGGGCGTGGTGTATGTGGTGCAGGTGTTGATGTGGATTGTATGCGGACAGGATAAGGTGGAGGTGGTGTGGATGAAGGTGCGGGTGTAGGTGTAGGTGAGTGCAGGTGTGGTTGGCAGGGGTGTGTTTGTTGGTGCATGTTTCAAGAAGTGTCGATGTGTGGTGTATGATTTTGTGAGATTTTGTCTCTGAGTTTTTGCATTTGGTTGTCTGTGGGTGTTGTTGTGTTGAGGAGTGTGTATGCTTGATTGCAGTGGTGTAATTAAAGGTCCATTATTCTGTGTATGAGTGTGCTTTTAATTCGTTGTTTGATGTCAGTGAAAAGGTTGTTCATGAAAAGGGGTGTGGAACCTGGTAGTGTGAAGTGCGGTGCGTAGGTGAGTTGTGCTGGGAGTGTTGTAGGGTGAATGGATGTCTGTAATGATTTGGTCAAGTTGATGTGCGATGTATAGGTGTTGTAAGGGCTGTGTCTGTGTCTGTATCTGTATTTGTAGTGTGCATGTCCATTGGTATGTCGAATTCACGGGTGATGATGTCTAGGTCTTCTTTTGTCAGTGTGTATTCTGTATTTGTGTCTGCTGTGTGTGTTGTGGTGTGTGTTGAGTGTCCTGTTTGTGTGTCTGTTGGTGAGGGTAGTTTGCGTGTGTTGTGGTGTGTGCTGAGGTGTGATCTGGTGTTATGAAGATATCAAAGGTTGTTTAAGGAAAGAAGACATCGACTTTACCCAGAAACCCCATCCAGAGGTATTTCATACGCATTGAAATTCTACATACAAGGAAAAGGTGTTTAGTAAGGTAGGAAAGTCTTGACCGTAGCGGTCGGTGTCATTGTAGGTCGCAGGAATTGCTTGTCTTCAAAGTGGTCCACTGCAAAACAGATACTTCCTTGCGTGCAGCGTATTTGTCGGGATGTTTAGTAGATCCTGTCTCTGCTATTCTGCACCCATTTTCCTGCATCTGTACAACAGAAGATCAATCTATCAGTAAATGGAACAGCAAAAAATTATTTTCATTGAAAATAACTTTTAAATTTCTCCATTAAATACATTCCCCTGCACTATAAGCTAGTGCATAATTGTAATTGTTTTCTGTCGTTAATTTGAGCATACATCGAGCGGTAATTGATCAGAAATCTCATCGTCTGTGTGCGAAAAGAGCGCCTACTGGCTAGATCTAGGTTGAACACGAGAATCAAGTCACTCGATCAGACTGAATAATAGTGTGGTTGAAGTTGATTTTCAGGTTTACTCACGTTTCATCATCTTTTGGAAACCTGAAGAAAGATTTTCCTTTGCAGCTCAGCTTCCTTCTTGCATTTGAACAACCAATAGCACTGCAAAAATCCCCGCCACGTTTCACACGGTCCGACTCGCTCGACGCCATGGCTGCGCAAAAGGGACCAGGCCGAAGGGGGAAGTCACTCTGATAGACCGATCGCGCCTTTTTTTTGCCGACTTCCAAGTCTCTAAATTTATACAGTCTCTGCTGCACCTAAAGGATGTGAACATGTATTACCCCTAGCAGTGTTCCAGCAGTGTGTTCTGGTGAAAGGATAATTTGCGTCACGATATGACGCGAAAAGGGACTAAAGAATAATTTACGTCACGATATGACGTAGTTTCGACTTCGTACGGAAATGGGGACGAAGAAGCTTGCCAGTCGCTTGACGTGGAATTGTTGATCTTTTGCTGCGTTTTATCAACAAGCGGTCGTGTTTGTGACAAGCGTAAGCCTAGTTCCAGTTCTCTACTAAGACGGAGGCTTCGGAACGGACCAGCTGACTTTTCAAAGCCTATGGACAAAGCGAGGTAAAGCACCTCAGTCAGTGATGTCGCGTGAAGCATTTGGATTGCCGATGTCAGTTTTCAAATCAAAGAAATGCAGGTAGGGACGTGGTATAAATAATTTTCCCAATTCGGTGCCCCCGATTACGTAAAATACACCACACTCGTTTGTTGATTTCGTTAAAACTCGCAGTTTTATGGTCGAAATCAACAAACTCGTGTGGTGTATTTTACGTAATCGGGGGCACCTCATTGTGAAAACTCTATGTATGTAGTTGGAAGATATTCATTAACTCTTAAACAGCCCAAGCTCGACCACCGCCTGCCGCTATATGATAAGACTAGTCAAAAAGAAACAACCGCTGCACACCAGTAGCAGCCACTTGAAGTCACTATTACGCAATGCGTGGGCCTTCCCCGCTAGGAGACCGCTGCAGATTGCATAATACTGGCATGAAATGCCAAATGGCTCCCAGCGACATGAAGATTTCAAGTAAAAACGCGATTTTTGCGTGGGCTTTTAAGGGTGGGGTGGGTGTTTGGGAGTTTAACGTCCTTTACCACCACATGCGGGTGATCTCAAAGACGGGGCAACGATGAAAAAGCCAGCACAAATATTTGGCCCCAGCCGGGATACAAACTCACGAGTAAGTCCCGAGCATTAGAAGTCCAACGCTCTACCATTCGGCCACCCCGGCTCCCCGTGGGCTTTTAAGAGTTAAGCCTTTTATCAGTGCTGCCGCAAATGTGTAATGGATGATGGTGAAGCGTAAAAGGACAAACAAACCGTTTTCTATCACAAAAAGTTCACTTCCGAGTCCACGTTCTCTTCTCAGCCCAGGCCTACAGTCAGATACGTATTGTTGACAAGCCTTAGAAGCCAGAATAGATGCAGATACAGATAACAAGTGAAGGAGATCATGAAATCACACAAGGAGTTTGGCTTATAAAATCTCTCTCTCTCTCTCTCTCTCTCTCTCTCTCTCTCTCTCCTCATGCCTCCAGCTGCAGCAGCACCAGAGTTCACAGACTACATAAAAACTCCAAAGCAGAGGGGGAGGAAGCCGGAGTACCCGGAGAGAACCCCCGACGATCGGCCCGAATGAACGGTGCCACATACGAGACATTCTTGGCCCCGAGTGGGACTCGAACCCCTAACCTCTCGCATTTGTCTCTTAACCACCGACCACCCCTAAACTCGCCTTAGTCTGCGTTTTTGTATCTCGTACTTATCGTTCAGTCTCAGCTTAGTCGAGCTTATCTCCGTGTCTCTGGTCCCACACGACTGAAAGGACACGTGTTCCATGTCAACATATTTAACGTCATTTGTTTTGTCATCCGACATGAAACTCTCGATCGTGTGAAG
>JACVVK020000508.1:105000-277500 GCA_018292915.2 Batillaria attramentaria
AAGCAAAATAGATTTCACCCTCAAAAGTGAACAAAATAACTATGCACCAGCCGTCACGTATGAGTTCCAAATGTTTGAAATGACGCACTTTCTGCGTATCTTTCGCTGGTGACGTAACTGGAGTGTGTTTTTGTGAACTCGTAAACCACTGAGTGGGTTATGAAAAGTCATAACTCACAACGTCGCTGTCTGTTTCCTCACTTTTTTTCGGATGTACGGCACTCATTGTTAACTCACTGAAACATTGTCACCTACCATACCAGGCAGTTATTTCCTTGTAGTCCCGACTGGGCTATTATTTGTCGGTATCTTATGTCGCCTCTCATCCCAAGCTGGCAGTGCCCGGTCAGAAGAGTAGGGTGGCTAACATGTTTTGTAGATATCACAGCCAGTGTAAGGAAGAGTAGAACCATTTATAGAACTACAGGGAAACCAAGTTCTTCAAGAGTATTTATTGCCGGTGCTGGTAGTGTAATATAAGTAAGTTAGTTAGTTAGTTAGGACTTAACGCCGCGCAAGCAACAAAGACTATTTCGCGGCCAGTAGTGTAAAATAAAGACACGGGACGATGGTAATATTTTCAAAGAACGATGTTCTCAGAAAGTACAGCGTACTGGAGGGTTGGTGTAGAATGGTTGCGGCTGTTATCACATTGGGTTTCGAAACTAGAGGAAGGTTCTTAGTTGTTGTTGTTTTGTTTTGGTTTTTTTGTTGTTTTTTTTTGTTTTGTTTTTTTGTTTGTTTGTTTGTTTGTTTGTTTGTTTGTTTGTTTGTTTGTTTTCTTTGTTCCTTTTCCTTATAGTGTTTCTTGAAATCACGTGTTCCCATTTTAGAATGTTTTTCTTCCGTAAAATAATATGCTGTGTGTGAGTTAAGGTTGCTCGTCCCTTTCACAAGCCTATGAGTAGATTTTGCCAAGGGTAGGTTTGACAGTAGAATACGCTTCTGGCAACACTATGTAAGTTACTTTGTGTCATCTACGCGTAAAATCTGTATTCAGAATAAAAAGAAAATGAAAACATTCGATTCCATGAAAATGCAAAAATCTTTGATTTAAAAAAATAACTGTTTGAGCTGCTCCATGGAGATATGCATACCATCTTTGATTTCTGGATTTGAGGCTGGAGATTACTTTTCAAATTAAAACTGCTGTATTTGGACACTCTAATTGTCAGTAAGCGTGCCTGAAGTCTGGGCACATTGCATTTTTTTTCTCGTAAGATTTTTTGTGATTTTTTTTTTCAAGTACGGAAATCAGTTCTACACCACAAATACTGGCTAAAAGCTGAATCTAACAGCTGACTAATCTAACATCGCCTCAGTATATTATAAACAATTTTGTTTGAACTGAGCTATAAGGAATGCGAGACAGAGTAAGGTGAGTGGACGTCACGACTTTGGAACGCGGTGACGTAATTTGGCATGTCGTCACCCTTTTGCCATTGTTGTACTGTGGACAATTGTTTAGTTCTGCTATTCTGCACTTTATCAATGGCTTTGTTTCCTCTCAATGAACTGGAGACTGTCTCTACTGTCAAATGTTCCTTTCAATGCAAGTCTGCTGCGCGGTTTGTTGCAAAATACGAACTCACGGTCGGAAAATTTGTTTTGGACAACAAGACAAATACAATCTTTCAGTTTACGATTGTTATCCAGAGCGACATCGTCTTCCATGCGTGTAAGCGTAATAGTACGTGTTGATTGCTGCGTTTAGTCAGCTTTGCGTTAGGGGGTTCACGGAGGCGCAGAGGGTAGTACAAAGGGACGGACAACTTTAACTGATTAGCCCTGTGCTTGCCTGTGTGAGCTCAGTTTTCTACACACATGCCCCAAATGAATGACCAGGGTGTTAAATCCAACCAATAGGGTAGTGGGAGTGCGAGACCACGTGACCGGACAGACTCGCTACGTCTGGACAGCCACCGAGCTTCAGGTCAAGTATCGTATGGTTTACGTCATTGTCATGGAAACCATCATGTCAGTATCCATACCTGTCATCAACTTTGTCGTGGTGGGCGTGGCCACAGCCATCACGGTCATCAAACTCAGGACGGCCATCGCCTGGCGGGCCACCACCAGCTCGGGAAGGGGAGACAACCACAGCCAACAACAGCAGGCGGCGCTGACCAAGATGCTCGTGATCCTCTCGTGCGTCTTCATGGCGTGCTCGCTTCCCATAACGGCCATCAGCCTCGTGCGAGCGTTCGTACCTGGCTTCAGCCTGGATGGCCGTTACTCTAATTTTGCTATCGCTTCGCATGTCTTTAGTGTCCACGTTATCAGTGCCGTTAACAGCGCCATCAATTTCTTTGTCTACTACTCCCGGTCCTCACGCTTTAAGAAAGACCTGTATAAGCTTTGTTCAACACTGTTTCCACAAATAGAATGGTTTCGGCGACGACAGTAAACAAATCTTCCGTCATTTAGTAAAAGAGTCTGGGCGACTTGGCTTTGGTAAGCACTCAGACCTTTTTACCGTTTGGCGGTAGATATTGAAACGCATCCGGTTTTATAAGTTAGGTCAAGTGATCCAGCTTCCGAGCCCTCCGTGGATTCCGACCATAACTTGGAAGGAACACTACTGAAACTGGCAAAAGAGTTGGGGCAGCAAAAAAAAACAAAAAAAAAACGTTACGTCAGGAACATGTCTTGTGTACGAAGGATTGGTGTTTTCAGAGCGAGAAGTAATCTCTTTTCCTGATATTTTCAAGTTTGCACAGCGAAATATAGTGATAGTTTTTTTGGGTTTTTTTTTCTAAATAAAGTCGTGATTTGAAACCAAAAATTATTCACTTGTTACCTTTGTTGTTTAACGTCTCTATGGTGTTTTGTTGTTGTTGTTGTTGTTGTTGTGTGTGTGTGTGTGTGTGTGTGTGTGTGTGTGTGTGTGTGCGCGCGCGCGCGCGCGTGTGTGTGTGTGTGGTTATAGTTGATGTTTGCACAGAAGGGCACATTTTTCTCTTTCATTTTTAGCCCTGTTTTTTAATACGTCTTTGGCCTAATTCACGTCGCAGTGTTAACTTCATCATTAGGATAGGCCTAACACCGTGTTAGCCATCCTCTGCCTATCACGTCTTTTTTGTTCCAATTCACGTCGGCTGGACAGGCCATGGGATTGCTATCACGGCTTTACAGCATGGCTATTTTTAACCGAGGGAACTCCCTTAGGAATGCGGTGGACTGCCCATGTGCACACTGCCCCGTCTTTCCTTTCGACATCCGCAAACAAAGAAAAATGGCATCACACGTGGTGACCAAGCGTGCCCGAGCGAATTTATCCGATCGAGAAATTACAGCAATGCTTGAAAAAACCGGGAAGAACAAAAAGAAACTGTTTTCGGTCTGCAACCGTGCAGTAAAAAAACAAAAAACAAATCCGAAATATGGCAGACTATCGCTGATCGACGAATTAAGGAGTAGCCACGCGGGAGCCAGGGGAGGTCAAAGATAAGTGGAAAGCCTTATAAGTTAGCTTTAAACTGCACGAAGCAACCAGGTTTCAGCATTATCCCGGTGTTAGGGAAGTTATCCCTCACAAAAGCTGTGAGTAATGTTAACACCAAATGGACCGGAGGATAGGTCTAACACGGGCTAGTGAATTCCAGAATCGCCCGCTAACACAAGGTGATAAACTTAACACCAGACTAGAGGTCTAACACCGCGACGTGAATTAGGCTCCTGTGAGCCGTACAGGAGAACCTTCAAAGAATCTGCACAGTAAAGTTTTACGCGAATCTCAGCAAGATCCACACACGAGATTAAGAAATGTGTGACTGTAAAAGGCTCATGATAAGGTATTCACCAGGGGGTGGGTGGGTAGGGGTTTGGGGGTTTAACGTCCTTTTCCACCACATACGGGTGATATCAAAGACGGGGCAACGATGAAACAGCCAGCACAAATATTTGGCCCCAGCCGGGGTACGAACTTATTCACCAGGGGGATCTTCCCCTTTCAAGAGATGTGAAAGCGTAATGTGGGTGTGTCCAATGTGGAGCCGACTAAGAATGGTCTCCTCGCCACGGTTAGGTCGGCAACGAGAGAGACTATCACAGATATTTGGTAAAACCATGTGGAGTTTTAGTTACCGTAAAAGTGAGTTAACGGTGTTAAGGATTTATGGAAGGATCGAGACAAGCGTTTGTGAACGAGACTTTTCAGCGTCGAGTTCAAGAGCAGTTTTATCTTTTGTCATAGTATTTCAGAGTTTGTGTCTTGACTTCCTATTGTGACAGAAAGGCCGTACACACAGTTTCATCAACGTCACGGGCAGCAACAATTCTTCACTGAGCAATGCAACGTTTTCCGGTTCGCAGAGCGTGTGGATTGTCTCCACTTTAAGTTCATGTTGCTGAAGATAGACACACCCTTTGCTGATCGGTGAATGCAATTCTACACATCAAAGGAATGCAGAAACATGTTAAAACCTTCTCCCCCTTAATCAGGATGAAGGATTTGAACCTTAGTGGTACAGTAACTCGTGTGTGTGTGTGTGTGTGTGTGTGTGTGTGTGTGTGTGTGTGTGTGTGTGTGTGTGTGTGTGTGTGTGTGTGTGTGGTGGCTATCGTTGCAAAGGCCTCAACGCTGGGGGTCTGAGGCACTGAGAAGAACTGGGACCAAAGTCCGAGACTAGCTTCACTAAGCTGAGACTAAAAGAGTAATACGCGATGTATAAGCAGAGATGATAGGACTATCTCAGGGACAAAACACCAAGAACAGTCCCGATGTAATACGCTTGAGACTACAGCTAAGACTTCATCATCCATAGCGGCGTTTTTCCCTTTGATCTCCCCTGTGAAATGGGTGTCCGTATTGTACCGGTGCTGGATAAATCATGTGACACACGACATCACATGACAATCAGTGAATACACTGGCCAAAAAAGGATGACAAAACAATTCCACACACACACACACACACACACACACACACCACCACCACCACCACCACCACCACCACCACCAAGCTGTTGTATATCGACTCGTATTTTGATCCAAGACGCATTCAAACCTTCGCTAAAGCTCAGGGTTGGTTTGCGTCTTTGGATCAAACTACTCATCGGTAAACAACAGCTTGATGGGGAATACCAGGTAATTACATGCACCAGACCCGTCTATCAGCATTTCCGTATTACCACCCTGGGCTCGCATGTAAAACTCGAGGTTAATGTAACCCATGGCTACGGGCCTAACTCAGACTAGGACAAAAGAAACCCCAAAACAATTTTTTTTTTTTAAAGCGAAGAAAGGCAGAAAAAATCCTTCTATAACGGCTTAGGCATCATGGTGAAAGTGACCCGCTTCCTGATTTAAAAAAAAAAAATAGAGCTAGTTTATTTCGAGGTTAGACATTTAGACATTAACCTGGGGCGAAAATCCCTAACCTTGACTTTTACATGCGGGCCCTGGGCCTAACCCAGACTAGGACAAAAGAAACCCCAAAACAAAATTACGTTTTTAAAAAAAGGAAGCGAATAAAGAAAGACAAAAATCGTTCTATAACGGTATACCCGCTTCCTGATTTAAAACAAAAAAACAACGGAAAATGTAACCATAGAGCTAGTTAAGTTCGAGGTTAGACTCTAACCCGGGGCTAAAATCCCTAACCTCGACTTTTACGTACGGGCCCTGATGTCTACAGATCCAGCGTGTCTGAGGGTACAGAGGGAAGTAAGCTGGCCCCCGCCGCTACCGTAGTCGATAAACACTGCGCGTGCCATTCGTTTCAACGACGTCGCGATATACGTAACTATTGATCGCGCTTGCATAAATCTACAGGAGAAGATGGTCGCTGCGCTTAGCATGGCTGCATAATGATATAGTAACCTTGCTGACACTGTGTGTGTGTGGGGGGGGGGGTGCCTGTGCTATGGTTATGTACACTTCTTTTTCTATCTTTCGCTATCGAACCTTTAACCGAACAGAAGAAAGAGGCGGTGTGTGTGTGTGTGTGTGTGTGTGTGTGTGTGTGTGTGTGTGTGTGTGTGTGTGTGTGTGTGTGTGTGTGTGTGTGTGTGTCTGTGTCTGTGTGTGTGTGTGTATCTGTTTGTTCTACATGATATTCTTTAGAGTAATATGATATGTCCGTCTATGTAGGTCTTTTGTCCATAAATGTTTGTGGCATGTATATGTATGTCCCCCCCCCCCCCAAAAAAAAAAATAATAATAAATAAATAAATAAATAAATAAAAAATAAAGTTATTGAGTGCAAACAACGTATTGCAGCTATAACACTATTCTGTTTAGTTCTGTTTGGTTCCAGGGAGTTGCCTATCGAAAGTGTGCACTATTATTTTCAGGACTATTGACACCGCTTTTTGCTCCTATCTCATCCATGAGCCAGTTACTATTGCTCAGTTTGTATAGTTCGCACCCCAGGGCCCGTATGTAAAAGTCGAGGTTAATTTAACCCACGGCTACGGGCCTAACCCAGACTAGGACAAACGAAACCCAAAAGCAAAATTAAATTTAAAAAATAAAAACAGGAAGCGAAGAAAGGAAGGAAAAAAATCCTTCCATAACGGCTCAGGCACCTTCCTGGAATGGGTTCGCTTCCTGTTTTTAAAACAAAAAAAACAACAGAAAATTTAACCTAGAGCTAGTTTAGTTCGAGGTTAGACTCTAACCCGGGGCTATAAAATCCCTAACCTTGACTATTACATACGGGCCCAGGGCCGTACTGGGCGACCTATACCAACACAGTCACGCTCATTTAGTAGAGTTCACCTGCTTAGATCGGTTCAGGGTTAGGTTTAAGGTTAGGGTTAGGGTTACCTTGTGGTAATGGCACAATCGCTATGTTGCTTTGACAGGGTGATTAGGGTTACGGTTAGGGTTACCTTGTGGTAATGGCGCAATCGTGGATTTGGTCTAGTGGTTAAGGCATCCGACTTCGGATCCTGAGCTGCCTGGTGCGAGTCCCCGGTGGGCAGGAATATTGTGGGATCTTTTCTTACCATATCGAGTCAAATCCATGTGCAGACTCGTTTTACGGTGCCTGTCTCGCCTTCGTGTACACACGCACGCACATACATTAAGTGTGCACGCTAAAAATCAAACTTTCATCTTTCGAAGAAGAGTAGGCTGTGGCCGGTGTCGTGGTAAACAGAAATACTGTCGCACGCACCAGAGTGTATAGCAGGGTGGAGGTTTGCACATAAAGTAGCGCTTAGCGGCAGCAGGCTGTCACTGCTTCGTCCTGCAGCCCCGCGGCGCCGTGAGCATTTCAGCAGAGATGGATATGTGCGCCGAGGAGAAGTCTGCCATACCATACCATACCATACGGTCGCAGTGCATTTACACGAGATGCAAATGACACAAGGGGGCGAACTATATCAACGCAGCGTTACTATTCGCTAGCTGCCCGGTGCTAAACGATGCGGTCAAGACACAAGCATGGGAATCACACTGTTATTCGGCGGATTGTCTGTCACTCACACAAACACCCATGTCATTGCGTTTACACGAACACTCAGTGTCTTGCAGGTGTTTGGGTGAGGGGCAGACAAGTGACATCCTCAGTCTCGGGTTTCTGACCGGAAATGTTGCTCAGTTGGTATAGTTCGCCCGTTAAGGTGTGTGTGTGTGTGTGTGTGTGTGTGTGTGTGCGTGCGTGCGTGCGTGCGTGCGTGCGTGCGTGCGTGCGTGTGTGTGTGTGTGTGTGTGTGTGTGTGTGTGTGTGTGTGTGTGTGTGTGTGTGTGTGTGTGTGTTGAGGGGGGGGGGGTGTATAATATATATAGTCTGTGATATACGTGATAATTAATGTGATGTGTGTTATGGTGATAATTTGTTTTTTATGTTTTATGTCTCTTTTAAGATTTCTTTTATGTCCTGTTTGTATGTTACCGGCAGACATTTAATTTCCCGGAAGGGATTAATAAAGTATTGATTGATTGATTGATTGATTGATTGATTGATTGATTGATTGATTGATTGATTGATTAAGGGGTGCAAATGTATATCAGCCAACCGAAGGAGGGGCAAATAAACTCCAGTCGTCCACTAACGGGGGCGACTGTATCCCCGCAACGCGGGAGGGGGTGCAAATGATCTCCGGGGTCTGACGAGGTGAAGTCACGTGGCCGCTGACTTCGTTCTACGACTTTACTTTATGCGAAATATCGACGGAATTGACTGGTATACATTTGCACCCCCTAGCGGGCGAACTATGCCAAGTGAGCGGAAATTCCGTTGCAATCGTCGTCAGTAAGTTGGACAATTTTGGCAGGCAGCCAGATTGCTGACCTTCAGAGACCTTTTTGAGTATTTTCCAAGAGCTTTTGGAATTCCAAGAACTAAATTGTAAGCACTAGATAAATAAAGTCACAGATAAGGAAAAATATCATGACTCTCCCTACGATAAGAAACATAACCAAGTGACATTCACTGACGCAGAAAAAGTGTAGTGGCTTGCATTATTTTCCGGAGTTTCATCTGCGCAGGAAAAAATGTAAATATGTATGTAAAGTTTGTAATTAGTTGGCTTGAGTTAAAGTTAGAATTTGCTTGAATGTTGCACAACCCGTTGCTGTTATTAAGTATTAAAACGGATCTTCACCACCTCTGCGTCAGTTACGTTTGTGTGTGAGATTGATTTCTTAATGTGAGTACGCTTGCGTGAGCGTGTGCTTGCATGAGACGAGAGGCATTTACTCTTGAATACAGTGAATTCTCTCTGCTTTGTATCCGCTTTTCCACAACTCCGAGACAAATATGGCGTTATAGGTCGTGATAAACATTTCTGTTACGTAAAGTTGCATCACGATTCACATTCTCTGCAATACACAGCAATGCAAAACAGAAACAAAATCAACAAATTGCAGATTTAGTGGTCATGACTGACTGCTTTGAACAAGAAATAGATATTGTATGTAAACAGCTTGTTTCATTGTTGAGTCGTCAATCCACACTTCAGTCCATAACTTCTCACGGGAAGCAATTTGCAGCGTGTTGCTTGGTTGTTTGTGGGTTAAACTTTCTTTTCCACCACGGACAGTATGCAATACCCTTTAAATTTTCAATGACAGAGCTAGGAAGCTAAACATAAAACTGTAGGAACTGAATGTGAGACACATAATAGGCACTTTTGACGATTAAAAGTATATTTTTCCTCAGCGTCAAATTTTCTCGGTGTTTCCTGCTTGCGGCATACTGCTCCTTAATTTTCCTTCGATCCGATTGCATCCCATACGGAAATTTGCGTTCTCTCCCAAAATTCAAAAACTACCTCCGATCGGGGTAGACAATATCAGCCCGGACAATATTGTGAAGGGATGCGTGTTTCCAGCTCCTTGAGCGAAATTCCGAGATAATGATGACAAATTAGGCTAATACAACTTACATTCAAAAGTCATTCTGCGAGCTTTAGAACAGGACACATTCAGCAGTAACGGTACGGAGTGAAATTAACTAGAGTGGTTGGGAAGGGAACATACCCGTTTAAATCTGACATGGTGATTGACAGATTGTGCAACAATTATTTAAATCTCCTCTCTGAAATTGTAAAGAAGTCTTACAAATTAGGATGACATGAAGTTTGGACAAAGAACTCTGTAGGGTCTCATTAACTTCTGATATTGTTTTTATTTGTTCTCAGTGACACTGGTAATGTATCTTATATAACTAGTCACAAACTGACAAAGGCAAATATCAGCGACATCATCCTGTCTGGAGATTTTCTACGCATGCGTAGCAAACGTATCATCTGATTTGTGGAGAATTAGTCAGTTTTGGGTCCGTATATTTCTTACTTCGTTATTATCTATCTTGTCTTTCTCTCAGTCCTGTTAGAAAACTAACTAGTTCATTTTAGCCACACTCTCATCTCACATCTAGAAGAGCATGTTTAGAAACGTATCACTGGATCTATTGTGGGGGGGGGGGGGGCAATACATTCTTGGCGTGCAGTATTATCAGTTCTTTATCTTTTCTAGTCTTATTGTTGTTTTTTTTAAGCAGAAGAACTTTCTCTGATATCTGATAGACGAGGACTGTAAATGCATTGAGGGTGGTATGCGACTGTACGGGATTTGCAATGAGAGCTGGCTTAATTGAGGCTGCGTAAGTCACTACAAGAAGAAACACTGCACGAGACAGCTAGCTGACGTGGATATGGTGCGCGCTCGCTACATCTCCATTCGTCCCTGATGGCTTTGGCCGAGCATCAGCTAGTCTGAAACCTCAGAATGCCTAATCCATAATAATGCTCGGGTCGTGAGTTCGTATCCCGGCTGGGGCCAAATATTTGTGTTGGCTTTTCATCGTTGCCCCGTCTTTGATATCACCCGTATGTGGTGGAAAAGGACGTTAAACCTCAAACACCCACCCCACCCCCACCCCCGCCTAATCCATAAGATCCTTAGCCTATAGGTTCACCCCTATTTGAATGCTTCAGTCGAGAAACAAAAAGACCACTGACCATTTGGGCACACACACACACACACACACACACACACACACACACACACCCACACACCGGCGTGACCCCTATCCAAAAGAATGCAAGATTGGCTGATAGTTGGCTTCTTTTGCCATCCCCTGACACGCACCTTGCCCAACAAACAAAAATCGGGAAAACTTAACGTTTTATACACCAGCAAAATCTCTTCGAGCGAGCGCAGTGCCCGCTCAAACAAGGGGAATGCACATATAGAATTCTTGAAGCGACTGACCACGATGCGGAAGGAAAAACGCTCGAAATATCGATAACCTGCATTGTTTGTTTTTGTCTTTTAACTTCTAACTGGATTAAGTTGAGTTGATTCGTAATTGTTCAAATGGTCATTGAAAGAGAAGTTTCGTGGTCAGTCTTATAAGAGCTTTGAGTACCAAAATAATTCATTGCAGTCAGCCAGGTACTTGCAGTTTCCCCGGATATGTATGAGAACAACACTTCAGCTGGCTGGTTCAGCGTCTCGGAAAATGCTCACGGGTCATCTGAAAATGCAAGATCTAACGACACAGCAACCGTCACAGGGGAACGCCCCTTCGTGCCCTGGGACAACCCTGACAACCTGATGACCCTGAAACAACGCGACCTGCTAGAAACTATCACCAACTGCGTGCTGAACCCCATCCTACTCCTGGTCGGGGTGCCCACCAACATCATCAGCTGCCTCGTGTTCTACAAACAGGGTCTGAGAGACCGCATGAATCTCTGTCTGTTCGTGCTGGCGCTGGTCGACACTGGTTACCTTCTTTCATATTTCCTGATGACCATTACCACTTTCCTCAAATTTTGGGACGAGGATTTCAGGGAGGAGTATGGAGTCAATGTGGGTAACGCGGTAATTCGTGTGAAATCAGTTCAAAATGGTATCTGCTGCGCTGGGAAGCGCCCATACGTACTCCACACAATTTCTCAGTTATCTCACCAGTGTCGTGAAGATGACATTGTTGTTGTTGTTGTTGTTGTTGTTTTAACAGTTTCTTATTTTGAAATCTTTTATGTTGACAATTATACATATGTATAAAGAAAAAAACACGAAAATACAATTACATACATGTATACAAACATACATACAAATCCATAAACAAAACACATACATGAACTGAAGTAAGCCATTTGCAACCAAGTCAACCAACAAACTAACAAAGAAAATTACATTACTGGTTTGGTTCACTCGTGTCCTGCCACGCCCTTTGAGGGCCTTTGCCTGGGCATGCTGTCTACGGTATAATGACCGAGATCTTCCTACACGCAACCCATCCATAATGCTTGCATGTGTAATTGTACAGCCAAATAAAGCTGTGGGTTGGGCATGGGGGTTACGCAAATTATGTCCACCGCGAGGGTAAGTGTAACTTTCAAGAGGTGGAATTTAATTGAAAAGTTAAGTGAATTCAACAGTTATTTGTTGTTGTTGTTTTTTGTTGTTGTTGTTGTTGGTTGTTGTTGTTGTTTGCCACACGTACTCGTTGCCAGCTGCAGTGGTGTTCCTCCAAGGTCATGGGTGGATTTCACGGAGAGCTCGAAAGTTGGGGCTTTTTTTTAATATTATGCATGATGATGGAGATGAGCATGTTGGTAAGATGGTGCTATAGAGGTCCTTGTGGTTTGCGACTGCGTGACAGGGCTGCATTCCACGCTTCCTGTCAGAGATATCCAGGCGTTAACTAGGCCTGGAAACTACGGTACCTGCGGTGCCGGCCGTGTAATCGTCCACATCATAAGGGAAGCACCCCCAAAGTCGCACGCGTGAAGTGGGTAAATCTCGGCTGTGTGGCAACAACCTCCCCATTGGGCCCATAGCACACCCGCTCTGTGTAGGAGCCGACCTAGGAACAAACAATCTCGCTTGCCTCGGCTGGGACTCGAACCCGGGTCTCCCGGTCCATGGTCCGAAGTGCTAACCACTACACTACGGGGGCCGGTTAGTGAGCTCTATTTAAGATAGTACGCCCGCTCGTGCTGTTGTGGAGGGGGTGATGGTATGGAGGTGTTGAACAGTTCAGTGGATAGCGACAGGTGTTTATCGTCTTTCTTCAGGCCGTCGGGTATATCAGCTTTCTTGTACCTGCAATGCGGGCAGCGTCTGCCTGCATCACCATGGTGATCGCTGTGGAGCGGTGTGTGTGCGTGGTCTACCCGCTGCGCGCCAACTCCATCATGCGGACACGGACCATGGGGGCTCTGCTGACGGCCATCGTCATCATCTCCAATCTAGGATATTCCATTGGTTGCATCAGGACCAAGTAAGTGTATAATCATTTACGTCATTTACTTCTTCTTTTTTTACGCCATTCGCACACAGTTAACAGTCAGCTAATAGTTTCCATGCACCTTGTGCCGAATTATAAAGCGTTACTTAGCATTAAACCCATACGGGGACAAAATGCTTGAGGAGGTTACTGTGCTGGTCAAAGAATACATATGCACAAGCCTCAAAGTGCCTATATATTTCCTATTAACCTCAGGCACTATAGTAACCTCTAAAAAGGCTTCAATTTAGATATTTTTAAATAAAAATACCATACACACACCATTCAAGGGGGCGTACCTGACAAGAGTTTTAAAAAATTGACTGTCTCCTTTCCGCTCAGGCCTCGCTGGAGTAATGTTAGTCTATTTTCAATTTAGGCTAGAAAGCCGCTTCATCCAAATCCTCTCATGTCACCTTTGCTTTGCGCGAAAAATGTCCCGGCTTCACTGGCAGTCTGCCTCCGCTTGTTGCCCCCTAGCAATGTTAGGAGAGGCTAAAACACCTAAAATCATTGAAATCACGCAACAAAATGTGAGTTTTGGGTACTGCCGGCGGGGAGAGGGAGTAGCGGGTATTCCTGCCAGGTCATAGGTGGAATCCACGGAGGGCTCGGAAGCTGGGTGACTTCAATGATGAGGAGGATGACGATGATGTTGTTTTGGGTACTGCCGGCGGGGAGAGGGAGTAGCGGGTATTCCTGCCAGGTCATAGGTGGAGTCCACGGAGGGCTCGGAAGCTGGGTGACTTCCATGATGATGAGGATGACGATGATGTTGTAGAGTTTAGGCTTTCAGTCCTGCCACGGTTGATGATGCTGTGGAGATCCGTGCGGTTTGAGACTGCATGGCAGCGTCGCATTCCACGCTTCCTGACAAATATCCCGGCGTTAACTAGGCCCGAAAACTACGGCACCTGCATTATCAGATGTGTAATAACAAGGGACGTAATGCGCCCGTGAGGTGGACGAGTCTAGTCTGGTGGCAACAGCCTCGCTCTAGGGTCCATAACACGCCCGCTCAGAGTAGGAGCAAAAAAAAAAAAAAAAAAAACACTTGCCTCGGCTGCGATTCGAACCCAGGTCTCCTGGTCCATGGTCCGGCATGTGAACCATTACACTACAGGAGCGTTTTGAAGAGCACGACGTCTACTACGAATTTGTTTTTTTAAACTTTTCTTCAACGTTGCTGTATATTAGGCATCCGCAATGGATATTTAATGTGGCTTGTCTGCAGACGTCACAGGTCATAAATAGAAGTTGGAAACAGTACGAGACACCAACCCACTGTGTTGTCAACACCTGGTGGACGAAAATGCGTATTATTTGCATTACACTGGTTGTACATTTTCGGAATCATGATCATGTCAGCAGAATAGAATACCTTTGCTTGCGAGATAAAAGCAAAATTTGCGACCAACTTTAAGTTTGTTGGTACAGTTCTAGGGCTCCATACCACTCAAAATTTTGTATCTGCACTAAAAGTGTGTGTCTTCATTCTGTGTCTGCCAGTGTGTGAGTGCGTGTCTTGGTGTCTGCCAGTGCGTGTCTTCCGTGTTGTGGGGTGTCTGAAAATGCAAAATTTCTTAATTGGATTAATGACTATATTTCTTCCCAACAGGGTAATCAAAGTGTACGACCAGACAACTGGGAAGACGTTCTTCATGCTGGACATTCACGATTTTTTCAAAAAATACAGCTTCGTCTTGCACGACATAGTCTACACCATTATCTTCAGTTTCCTCGTCCCTATCGTCACCTTCGTCGTGGTGGGCGTGGCCACAGCCATCACGGTCACCAAGCTCAGGACGGCCATCGCCTGGCGGGCCAGCACCAGCTCGGGAAGGGGAGACAACCACAGCCAGCTACAGCAGATGGCGCTGACCAAGATGCTGGTGATCCTCTCGTGCGTCTTCATGGCGTGCTCGGCTCCGATGACGGCTCACAGCATCGTGAGGCTTCTCGTGCGGGACTTTGCCACGTTTGGTCGATACTCCAACCTGTTTTCTTCAGCAACGGAAATATGTTTGCTTATTTCCCTCATCAACAGCGGCATGAATTTCTTTGTCTACTACAACCGGTCGTCTCGGTTTAAGGTTGACGTGCGCGCCTTGTTCTTGTGTTGTCATGACAATACAAGCAGCGCGGCTAAGTCCGGTGCTGAGACGGCGACAGCTGAAAGTCAGTAGCAATTCAATTCCCTTTTTTTTTCTAATGCTCGAGTCGTGAGTTGGAATCTCGACTGGACGCCAAATATCCGTGCTGGCTCTTTTATCGTTGCCCTGTCTTTGATATCACCCGTATGCGGTGGAAAAGGACGTTAAACCCCAAAGCATTCACCAACCCACCCATTTTTATGTTTAAGACGGGCTGGGCCCGCATGTAAAAATTCGGGGTTAGGGAGTTCAGCCCGGGTTAGAGTCTAACCTCGAACTAAAGTAGCTCTAGGGTAATTTTTTTTTTTAATCAGGAAGCGGGTCCATTCCAGCAAGGTGCTTAAGTTATGCCGTTATAGAAGGATTTTTGTCTTTCTTTCTTCGCTTCCTTTTTTATGTAATTTTGTTTTGGGGTTTCTTTTGTGCTACAGAATTTCCTAGCATTAATATGAATAAAACGCTTCTTCAAACTGATTTTCATGGTTTCCTCTTTACCAGTCTCTTCTGTAAAAAAAAAAAAAAAAAAAAAACAGAGGTCAAGAAAAGGTTACGGAAGGTGATACCATCTCAGCATTTGCAAGTCAAGTCAAGTTTATTTTTCCATCTCTCTGGGGGCATAGGAAAACAAATGAAAATAAAACTAAAACAACAAAAATATCAACAACAACAATAAACAATAACAACAAACAAGCAGGAAAAAAACACAAAAAACAACAAAACAAAACCAAAAAGAAAAACAAACAAGAGAACAACCGAACATGCATCCATATAATTAATTGTTCATCTCGAAGAGAATGCGATGTAAGAAAGATAAATCGAGTCAGGATCATATGAAGCGGAACCTTAAAGCCAGGGTGAAGTGATCTCAAAATTGCTTTTACATTGTGCAGATAAAAAAAAACAAATACCATCCCCACCCCCTCCTAAACAGGGGGGAGGGGGCAGGGTCGGGTGAGTCTTCATGTCAACTTAAAACAAATTGTTCTTGTCTCGGTAGTGGAGCCTACCTGTGAAAGATTTTCCCGACTGTGCAGCGTTCCCTGTTTTGCAAAGCATGTGTCCTATTTCCAGTGGCGAGAAATGAGGTCGGGAGATAGACGCAGTCTTCGCAGATCGGTGAATGCAATGCTGCATTTCATTTTGAGGCACCACGAGGACACTGGGGCGGTCGGTGGTCTAGTGGTTAAGAGATTTCGCCGCCAATGCGAGAGGTCAGGTTCGAGTCACACTCGGGGAGAAGAATTTTTCCTTCTCGTACGTGGCACCGTTCATTCGGGCCGATCGTCGGGGGTTCTCTCCGGGTACTCCGGCTTCCTCCAGCTCTGCTTTGGAAATGTTCTGCCCTCAAAATCTGAAAATCAATGCAATTCTTAATACCGAAACAAATAGTTGAGCTGACCTTTCGCACTACGTGGTCGTAATGTGTTCATGTCCATTGTGTGAGAGAATGCGTGTGATTCACGTGAGCGTGCGTGCTGGGTTCGGCTCGCGGCGCTTTGAGTCAGTTCAAACTTGGGTTAAGTGCCCATAAAATTTTTATTATCATTGTTGTTGTTGTTGTTGTTGTTGTTTGTAAATGATCATCCCACAAAATTAAAAAGAACAATCTTACATTCTCAAAATTGTAAAACTGAAGTGAAATTTCTACCACGTGATTGTATTGACGTCTGGTGTGTGAGAGAATGCGCGTGATTCGTGTGAGCGTGCGTGCTAGATTCAGTTCGCGGCGCCTTGAGCTAAGCAAGCAGTTTCAGCCCTTACATAATTTTTGTTGTTGTGGGTTTTCCTCTCTTTTGTAGGAATCAGAAAGAGGGTCCGAATGGGAACGTTTTGGAAAGTTTGATTTTTGTTTCTCTCTCTCTCTCTCTCTCTCTCTGTTCCTTATGACGCAACCAGAATAGAACAGGTTAGTAAGCACCGTCTGTTAGGGGTGACAGTGGATGACCAGTTCAAATGGCAGCCTCACCTCGACAATGTATGCAAAACCGTCTCGCAAAAACTCTTTTTGTTATCGAAGTTGAAGTCAGTTATTGACTTGAAGACACGGAAGCTATTTTTCAATGCGTATGTGAAGCCACATATTGACTACTCTTCAACTCTTTGGGATAACTGTGGTGATCTCCATCTCAAAAAATTAAATTCTTTGTATCGTCGCGCTTTCAAACTCATCCTTCCTGACACCTCCCTAACCACTGATGAAAAGATCACGGCTTTAGACTGTCTACCACTGGAAAAACACCTGGCCTTTAACAAATGCATCATGATGCACAAAATTATTAATGGTAAAGCGCCTCCTTACTTATCGAAACTGTTTAGACCTTGTGACAGCGGGTACAGCACTTCGAGGAACAGTCTCTTCGTCACACGCCCCAGACTAGACTTGTTCAAATCAAGTCTCTCTTACTCAGGGGCTACGTTATGGAATAATCTCCCATCTGTTGTTCAGTCTACGTACTCCCCTCATATTTTTAAAGCTAAAATTTATCATTATTTTTCCGCAAACTGACCTTTAACCATTCATTTATTACCTTTCTAATAGCTTCCTCATGCGTCCTATATATATGCGTATTCTATACTTCCATTACTTATGTTAATGTTTTACTGCTCAGTGTGTGTTACCCCTGTGCTGTATTGGGTGTCACGCGTTGTAGCTATGCTCTGTATGTGAGTTACTGTGGGCACTGCGTGTAGCATGTGCTATGTATGTAATTCTATGTATGCTCTGTGTGTGTGTGTGTGTGTGTGTGTGTGTGTGTGTGTGTGTGTGTGTGTGTGTGTGTGTGTGTGTGTGTGTGTGTGTGCGCGCGCGCGCGCGCGTCAAGGACAGACAGTAAGAGAGACCTGTGCGTCTATGTTCTCGTCCTTGGAAAATAAAGTTTCAGTCAGTCAGTCAGTCAGTCTCTCTCTCTCTCTCTCTCTCTCTTGGGGTGGTGGTGGTGGAGTGGGGGGGGGGAGCTCCATCGTGATCTTTCCGGCTTTGTTTTAATCTGTTCACTTTCTTTTTTAAAACAAATATTGCTAGCGACACTTTTTTCTTCTTCTTTTTTTTTTTTTGCGGGGGGGGGGGGGGGGGGGGGTCCTTCCATCATGATCTTTCCTTTGTTTTAATCTGTTCACTTTTTTATTTTCAACAAATATTGCCAGCGAAACTGTATATAGTTAATACAGCTTTCATGTAAGACACCTGCATAATCTTTATTATTTTTTCCTACGATTTGGCATGAATGATATCTCAATGTGGGGGGAACTCTGAAGGGAGTCGTCGACGCATCAGCCACAAGGGAAGTAAAAAACTTGAGCATGATGCGTCCATGGTTTCTTAACCCCAAGAATCCAGCAGGTCAAAGAACACAGACGCACGAAGCTTCAAAATGCCTTTATATTCCCTGTAAGGCTCAGGCATCATAGTAACCCCTAAAACTGCTTCAATCTGGGCCGCGTTTCTTAAGGCGAGCGTTCCGAAACGTTCCGGGGCGCTTTGCTATGAAACCGTTTGGACGCAACTTGCCCGGGGTGTGCGAAAAAGGCGCTCGCGGGCGCAGTCTGAAGCAAGTTCGCCACGAACAAAAGGTCACGTGGTCAGTTTCTATGTAAACAAAGATGGCGGCGCCCACCGAAGGCCTCGTTGAAGTGGAACTAAGAAATGGCTTAAAATGAGTTTGCGGGTGGATGGAGACCTGTCCCAATTTGTAATTGTGCAGAATAGTATACGAAAATAATTTGAGCTAACTGCACCGGGTCGTGGTCGCCAGTCATTCTGGGATATGTTGTGCGTGTTTGTGGGGAAGGAGTGGTCAAAGTGAGTACGTAAGGATGTCTTACGTCTCCGTTTTGCATCGAGCAGAACATGCATATTAGCGGTATATCATGCTCCAAGCCAGTAATTATTGCTCCTCCTCAAAGACGTCGTCTTCTGCGCTCAAAAGATGACTGATAGCTGCGAGCACTGGAGTTTTCTTCTTCCTTTTCAACCTTGCCAACACCCGTGTTCGTGATTTCGCCGCCATTTTGAAAGCGCCTTGTTCTAATTGGCCGTTTCCCAACGAGGCAGAGCGACCTCCGCAAGCGCCCGCGAGCGCATTTGCGTAAGAAACGCGGCCCTGGAAACACAAATTACCATGCACAGAACATTCCCCCGTGCATACACAGAACCGCAGCATGCATGCATTTTTCGTGGCAACTTTGTGCTCCGCCACAAAAAAATGCGTGCTTGTTGCGGTAAGGGAGGCATCCACAGCAGGCTGAAACAGGCTGAAAATGTACTGTGCTGGTGAATGCGACAGAACTCACCGCTTCTGTGTAGACTGTGAAATACCACGTTGACCACAAAGTTGTTCAGAACTGTCCACTCTTCTTGTCACCGAGTATTTTTGTGTTTTTTTAGATATTACGTCTCGGGGCAGGTCTCGGCGAGCTGAATTCGGGTCAGTGCAGAGAGTAAGCGGAGTGAAGCCTGATGGTACAGAGTTGGACGTGCGCCCGCTCCTCTCTGACACGTCACGCCTTAATCGAACCTTAATGCAGTAAACAATAGTTCCAAGGTTTGTGCGTGCGTGCGTGCTGTGTGTGCGTGCGTGCGTTATCTGTGTGTGTGTGTGTGTGTGTGTGTGTGTGTGTGTGTGTGTGTGTGTGTGTGTGTGTGTGTGTGTGTGTGTGTGTGTGTGTTCATTTTCAAATGTAACTAGCACAGGCAAAAACAACTCAATTGATATCCGTTTATCGAGTTGAAAGAAAGAGACTGCTTATCAACCATATTACGACTTAGCTACAATGTCAATGTGATGATATTACTATGTGCACGCTCAGATCTTAAAGATCTAAGCTCCCAACAAAAAGCTTTCCGAAGTGTGAAAATTTTTTACAGAGTCGACCGTGCAAGCACAGTCAACTCTGTCACAGTTGCAGAGTTTTCAGCGTCCCTGAAACCCCAATAAAAGCCAAGGACAGCCTGATTTCACAGCTCAGTTTACGTTTTGACACTGAGCGAGAAAGATCACAGCACTGAACACCCGCTAGACACTGTAGCGATATGTCTCGCTCACTGACCAAAAGCCAAATAATGTCACGGCAAACTCGTGCTCTGATTTTACAAGGGTCCCCGAAGCGCTGAAGACTCTGCAACTGTGACAGAGTTGCCTGGATTATGCACAGTCGAAGGAGTCGCAGTTTAATAAAAAAAAATAAAAAAAACGCAAAAGTTTGCGTCTTTTTGCTGAGATTGCAGACCTTTAAACATAAAACTTTACTTGAGAGGAGTTGTCAAATCTTTTAAACTGGAGTAGCACATGAAAACTGCGACCATCTTGACTACTACCCCGTTTATCGTGTCTCGTATTCTGGAACAAGTTTGGTAAACGTAGTACAAAATGTATTAAGAATAAGAAAGAATAAGAAATTTATAAAATTTCCAAATGTGGAACATTGCTTTGTGGTCTCATAAAAAGCATGCCAAAACACTCACTCATATGGCCATACACACCCACTCTACTCATCTTCATGCTCGCACACTCACACCTAAAAACAGTGACCTGCCATCTGTCACGTATTGCATCACTATAAATTGTTATTACTTGGATACAAAAAAAAACTTCCCAAAGCAACAGACAAAACAAATTTATTCCCAATTATTGCATCACTATAAATATACTATTGTTCCTCAGATTTCCGAAATATACATCCATTTTGCGTACGACGGGATGTTACGTAATTAAAACAATCTCCTTAATATCTGTACCTAGATTTCCAATCGAAATCGGCTGCTCGAACAATAATTGTACAAGAAAATGTTGCCGAACCGATTTAGCCAATTAAATCTCCTTAAATATCTGTACCTAGATTTCCAATCGAAATCGGCTGCTCGAACAATAATTGTACAAGAAAATGTTGAGGTATCAAGTTAGCCAATTACCTACTGTTTCGAACTGAGCCATCGACTATTTTCACGCCGAAAACAGGCAGTTAAGATTCTCTAACGACAATTACCTCGGAGTATTATTTTGTTTTGCGAAGCCGTGTGTACAAAGCAAAGCATAATTGGGTGCATTTTTGTGTGTACATATTCACTGAGAACATTCACAAACGAAAATACATCTTTCGTCTTTTAATATATTTAAAATCCAGTAATACTTTACTCGTCACACATGAGGCAGCGAAGTTTCTCGTTCGGATTTTTCACTTTAGCCGGTAGTCTGTTCCTGGTTTTATTATGTGAACGATTAATTTGTACGTGTGAAAGAATGAAACTGGGATTAACTAATAGTAATTAGCTATTAAACTTTTCCACGTTTCCAGATATTTCCTCATCACCCCCCCCCCCCCCCCCTTCCAAGTATTTCTTAATCATTATTTCGTCGGTGTATAAATGTTAGAGGTATCCCCACTAACAGTCCACTATACCAAAATGGAAAAACTGTCAATAGATGCCGTTAGCTATGGCAAATCGGCACACCTTGATGCTATGTCTGTCACAGCGGTTCCATTCCAGAATTTTGAAAATGTGTCACAGTGGATGTTTGCAGGTGTTTCTAATGTCACGACACGTGTCTCAAGCTTGCACACGACTGGACGATCTCCCTTCCTGCCTTGGGACAACCCTGACAACATCATGACCCTGGAACAGTACGAACTGACTAAAACCATTGTCCACTTCGTGCTGAACCCCATAGTGCTCCTGATCGGGGTGCCCACCAACTTCATCAGCTGCCTCGTGTTCTACAAACAGGGTCTGAGAGACCGCATGAATCTCTGTCTCTTCGTGCTGGCGCTGGTCGATGCGACCCATCTTGTCTCTTCTTTCACAGTCAGTTTCTACTCATATATTCTTCTTTGGGATGAGCGGTTTGCGCGAGAATACCACGCCAAGGTTGGTTGACATATAAGATTTTTTTATCACACGTCATCCGCAATGGGGCCGTTGCAGACGCTAGCTGCGTTTGTGTGAAACAATAATTGGGAATACATTCGTTTTGTCAGTTGCTTTGGGAGGTGGGTTTTTTGGGGGGTTTTCTTTTCTTTTTTTTTTTCTTTTTTTTGTATCGCGGTCGCTTCCACCAGAGCCGAACCCAGAACGTTTTTGAATTCATCTATCGCAGTCTGATAACTGTTTTTATCACAGTGTCTTCAGTGACACGTTTGAAGCCGGCTCTCAACTGGGCACTGCGGAGCGCCACAGTGCTGTCCACAGTTGTAACACAGTTGTGATTTAGGGGGTTTCCGCCGCTGTGGCGTCTTCACAGCAACCTTGATTTCAAATAGCCACAGCTGTGACTGTGGTTTCCACAACAGATTCTGATTCGCTGTACTATGTCATTCGGCGCGCAAACATGGCGGACAGTGCATCTTCAATCGGTTTGTCACCGAGCACAGCTGTGTTCAGTTTTGTAGTTAGTAGACACACCGAGCGCAACGACTGTGATGTGCACATGTGTGTTTCGCGCGCTGTGCCCAGTTAAGAGCAGGCTTTACTCTCGTTGTTGTTGTTGTTATTGCAGATGTTGGTGAATTTTTCCTTTGTTATATTCGCCATGAGGGCGACCTCTGGCTGTATCACCATGGTGGTGGCGGTGGAGCGGTGTGTTTGCGTGGTCTTCCCGCTGCGCGCCAACTCCATCATGCGGACACGGACCATGGGGGCGCTGCTGACGGCCATCGTCATTGTCCTCACCCTGGGTTTCTCCATACCTGTCTCCATGAACAAGTAAGCAAACTATCCACTTATTATGGAATCTGGAGACCTAGTCTGAAGTACCGACAGCATTGAAAAACCAAAACAACCCCTGCTTAAAGCCACAACGACCCTCAATAATACCGCGAAGACCCCCGTTGTGGTATTGCTGATGTTCGCGTGGCAGGTAAGACCGGGCCTCGTTGTAATAACTGTTGGGTTCGTTGTAGTAAGTCGTGGCAAAGGGGTGGGATGGGTGGGTGTTTGGGTGATTAACGTCCTTTTCCACCACGTACGGGTAAATCAAAGATGGGGCAACGAGAAAAAAGGCCAGCACAAATATTCGGCCCCAGCCGGGATTAGTTGTTGCAAAGAGCAACGATCCGACGACCTTTTGCATCCGATCGCTCCGTGCTTCGCTGTATCCGTCGTTATTATCATTATTATCATTATACGTTATATCATTACTTTAACATATAAGGTAAACGTCATTACCCTGAGAACAGGGAGAGCCGGGGTGGTCGAATGGTAGAGCGTTGGACTTCTAATGCTCGGGTCGTGAGTTCGATCCCGGCTGGGTCCAAATATTTGTGCTGGCTTTTTCATCGTTGCCCCGTCTTTGATATCACCCTATGTGGTGGAAAAGGACGTTAAACCCCCAAACACACACCCACCCCACCCACCCTGAGAACATGCAGTTTGTGATCCAGCCTGAGTTCTCTTGTGATGCCACTATAACGTCTTTGAAACGTGGAAAGATGTGACAAAAAATAAGTCAGTACACGTACAGAAATATCCGCTTTACTCGTAATTGCGTGGATCAGAAAATTTACTACGATTCATCAAAACTAATATATAAGAGAGAATCGGATAATTCGATCGTAGCTCGCCAAAAGCACTACGAAGTTTCCGAGCACACGTTATCACACACACACACACACACACACACACACACACGACAAAAAAGGACCTAAAAGTAAAGAGAGAGAGAGAGAGAGAGAAGAGGAACGACTATAATCATTTTGGCATCTTGGCTTCTGTTTTGCTTTTTCTCCAAAAGAACGGTCGAAGTCTTCGACGAGGCTACTGGAGAGACACACTACCAGATAATTGTCACCGACTTCTTCTTTGAACATCGCGCACTGTACGACATCGTTTATGAAATTATCTTCTCCTTTGTCGTCCCCCTCGTCACCTTCGTCATGGTGGGCGTGGCCACAGCCATCACGGTCATCAAACTCAGGACGGCCATCGCCTGGCGGGCCAGCACCAGCTCGGGAAGGGGAGACAACCACAGCCAGCAACAACAGGCGGCGCTGACCAAGATGCTCGTGATCCTCTCGTGCGTCTTCATGTTGTGCTCGGCTCCATTGACGTCATTTAGCATCGTTCGACTTCTCGTGCCTGCCTACTCCGCATTCGGTCGCTACTCCAATTTCTACTACGCGTCGCATGCCGTCGGCATACATATCGCCCTTATCAACAGCTCTATAAATTTCTTTGTCTACTACTTCCGGTCGTCTCGCTTCAAACAGGAGTTGCACGTGCTGTTCTGTCGTAACACAAGCAAGAATGAAGACCACACTGAAAGCTGTGATACCAAGTCGATGACTACAGTAAGCGAATACTAGTGACCACGTATGGCTAGTTCGTCGTCTTGTTTCCGTAGTTTTGGTTTTGTTACTATTGCTTTGTGCATGACTTGATAACTACGGCAACCGAATACCAGGCTGCTAGTGGAAGGTATGGCTTTCATTTTGTTCATTTTGTTCATTATTCTCGCCAAAAACAAAATCAGTATGAATTGTTTTGTCAGTTTGAGTTTTCTTTGTTCGTGTTGCTCTTTTCTGCTGTAGTTTGTACCAAGACAATCATTGTAAAATTGCAACCGTGTGTAGCTTGTCTAATAAATGGGTGTCTAGCAAGTCCACTTGTTTTTACGTATTGTAATGTTTCAAAAACCAACCCCCCCTCTCTCTCTCTCTCTCTCTCTCTCTCTCTTGCTACTCCGGAAGTATAATCTGGACTTCCCTTCCTGATAAACATCAGAAACAGAACATCGCTCTTCTCTTTCAAGGGCAACCTTTCAGACACGTTTTTTTTTTTTTTTTTTTTTTTTATTCTCGTGTTGAACAGAAGTTTACATTTGTAAAAAGTACAAAGTCATTCAAAAATGTACAAACAGCACAAAGCATACCCCCCCCCCCAAACAAGCAAACAAACAAAAAACAAACAAACAAACAACTCACACACATACAAGGAACCAACAGCAACAAAGCAAATGCTGAAAAAAGAAAAAGAAAAAAAGGGAACAGTGAAAGGAAAAAAAAAGGACGTGTGTAGATGTGTACACTCTCACATGACCACATATTCAATTCTGATATACATGATTCAACATGCACACAGCATGTATGACATACGTGTATAAGATACACACTATTACACACAGAAAAGGACAAACAAACAAAAAAGCCCAACCCTTTGACTGTGTACAGGAATACCCACTCACACATATTCATTTCAGTTTAAAAAAAAAAAAGCAGAAGAAAAACAGGAAGAAGAAGGCCCGTAAGAGCCATGTCTTGTTCGGTTTAGAAACACACACACACACACACACACACACACACACAAGCAGAACATGTTTATATCCCTTTTTCAGCTTGGTCAGGCCCCAGTTACACATTGCAAGTGCAAGTCAGGTGAGAACAGGTCAGTACAGAAGCCATGATGTCTCAAACTCAATTCTTTTTGCCAGCGTGGAAACAGCAACCTCCTCAATACTGAGTCTGTACCTCAAGTGATGAATGAAAGTCTGTATGTTTGGTATGGTGCCCTGAAGTTTACATTTGTAAATAAAATATTTGGCAGACAGTATCATAAAGTCCATTGCCTTATCTGTCACTACATTTTCCGCAGCGCCAAAGAGCTCCAGGTCCTCTCTGAATGTAAACCATTCTGAGTGATTACATTTGGTAAGAAGAATGGAGAGAAAGTCATTCTAAAAATGTACAACGAAGGACAGTGCCAGAAGAAATGCTCAATCGATTCAGTGTCATGCATACAAACCTGGCAGACAGAAGAGTTAACAAGATTGCACCTGGCCAAGTTTCTCTGAGTTGGCAGTGTCCTGTGTCAGACACCTTTTAAGTCTAGTTCACCAAAAGACATCAGCGTATTTTTTGCTTGCTACCACATTAATCTTACAAATTGCCTTTTATACACTGTATTCGGTATGTGTTGTTTTTTGTTTTTTTACTACTGGCCTGTAACATCTTCTTCCTCCTTGTATGATTTGCAACTAGCTTAGTCGTTGTAAGAGAGGTGTGTGAATATGTGTGTGTGTGTGTGTGTGTGTGTGTGTGTGTGTGTGTGTGTGTGTGTGTGTACGTGTGTGGGCGCGTGTATGCGTACGGGTGTGCGCATCTGTGTGTGTGTGTGTGGGGGGGGGTGTTTGTTGTTTGGGTTTTTTTTTTTTGTTGTTGTTGTTTTTTGTTTTTTGTTTTTTTAACATTTCTTGTGTAGTATTAGCAACGGCAAGGTTGAAAATTGGTCTGACGACCAACACCTTTTTTACCGTTGTAAAATAAGGATTCGTTCGTTCGTTCTCTCGCACGCATGCACGCACGCACACACGCATGCGCACACACGCACACACAAGGTGGGCAGTAGATAAACCTGAAAGGAAATAGAGTGTTAACAGACAGACAGAAGAGGCAAGACTTTAAACACATCACACCAATATGACGACACACGCATTTTGCAGCTGTGAAAATGTCTTGATGGCAAAATCAGCATTACTTCACAAAGGTTCTCACGATGTACTCATCCTTCTTTTTAACAACAATACTCACGTTGATCAATACTACGTACAATTAATAATAATAATAATAATGAGGATTTGTCTGGCGCCCAACCTCCTGCTGGAGCTCTGGGCGCCTCACAATTGTAGGGTGGAGATACAGTACATACATATATATGAAATATGTCACATTACATACAGTTACACATGATATACACGTCACATACACGTTACATACACACAGCCATGATACATCCCGACACGACAACCTAAAATGACAATGATGATAGCAGTGATGATAAAGAAGTTAGTCTGTATAATATTGCCGGAAGAAATAAGACTTTAAAGCGATTTTAAAAGAGAATAGAACAACTATAGAACTACTATAATTAGTATATATAAGAATTATATACACTCACACAGACACACACACACTACTAATAGAACAATTATATAACTACTTCTACTGCTACTGCCACGAGGGGAAGGAGGATTAGGATGATACCTTCGATATGCTCCAGGCGCATAACACTAATATAACAAAAACAAAAACACATGCAGCAAAAGTTACAGACGACAAAATGAGAAAGGACACACACACACACACACACACACACACACACACACACACACACACACACACGCACACGCACGCACGCACACGTGCATACAGAGGTAAGCACGTACATACGGACATACTGATACACGACACAGTATGAAGCACAAGAAAACAGGACACTACACAGCATCACATCAAACCTGCAAACACACGGCTCGTACCATACCAGACTCTGAGGCGAAAACGACAGTTGTGGGATGGGGGTAGCTATCATGTAACATACTGATTATTATTATTATTGTGTGTGGAATTACACCCAAAACTTGACACAAATTTCTGAATCGTCGTGATTTCACATCTGGAAGGGAGAGGGAGAGGGTGGGGCTGGGAGGTATAGTCTGTCATGTTTGCTTACGACTGTATGAAAACAAATATATACAAAAAAATAATAATGACAATCTCCTTCATTTCTGTACGTACTATTTTACATTCGCAGTCAGCTAGTAGAACAATTACTGTACCAGGAAATGTTATCTGACCAATTTACCAATTACCAACTGCTTGCAGCCCGACCACCGCACATTTTCACGCTGAAAACAGGCAACATCTCCTTCAGGATAATTACTTTGGAGTATTATTGTGTGTAGTGAAGGCGTGGGTACAAATCGAGGGTTCCGTGCCAGACGGTACTATCGATACAGATAAAAAGAAGACAGATAGTACCTTCAGAACTATAATTGGGTGGGGGGATTATTTACACTGTCATTGAGAAGGTTTACACAGTAAAATCCTCTTTTTGCGTCTTTTATTTTTTTTCAAATCCAGTATCCGCTACACAAGGGGCAGTTAGGTTTCTTGGACGGACTTAGGACTTCAGGCGTGCCTTGTTCATTGTGTACACGATTAATTGCACACGTAGAATAATGAAACTGGAAATAACTGATAGCAGTTTGCTATTGAACTTCTCCCTTGTCCAAATATTTCTTTATCATTTTTTCCTCGCGTGTCTAAGTATTTCTACTTCATCATTTCTTTTCGCGTTTCCAATTATTTCTTCATCATTATTTCGTCTGTGTATAAAAGTCAGGGGAATCCTGCTAAAAGTGCTCCAGTACACCAAAATGGCACCCTGGTCAACGGATGTCGTTAGCTATGGTGAGTCGGTAAACCCTGATGTTATAGCTCTCACAGCAGCTCCTCTGCAGAATGTTGAAAATGTGTCACAGTGGATTTCTGCAGGAGTTTCAAATGGCACGACACATGTCTCAAGCATGCACGCAGCTGGATATCCTCCTTTCCTGCCTTGGGACAACCCTGACAACATCATGACCCTGGAACAGTACGAGCTGACAGACACAATCACCAACTGCGTGCTGAACGTCATCCTGTACATTGTCGGGGTGCCCACCAACATCATCAGCTGCCTCGTGTTCTACAAACAGGGTCTGAGAGACCGCATGAACCTCTGTCTCTTCGTGCTGGCGCTGGTCGATACGGCCCATCTCGTCTCTTCTGCTATAGTCGGTTTCTACTCATTTCTACTTCTGTGGGATGAACCTTTAGGGCGAGAGTACTATGCCAAGGTTGGTTCACATGAAATGATGATGATGATGATGATGATGATGATGATGATAGTTAAATATTGCTTTTATCAGAGCTGAACAAAAAAGCACCTTCAAGCCTGCATAAATGTGTCTGGTATACAACAATGTTGTGGAGGAAAAAAAGTCATCGAATGCGCTGAACCCCTTGCTTCAAAACATTGGTTTACATCAAGGTAAAACAAAGCGATTGTCTGGGCTGTCCTGTTTTGTAAAGATTCTCAACCAGCGATCGTATAAAGGCATCGCGCAAACTAAGCCTTATTTCTCAAATACCAGATGCCGCAAAGTTAATGACAAACAAACAAACAAACAAAAAAACAACAACAACAAAGGTTTCCATGCCCAAATAAAGCAACACCTCTTTCGGCAAACGGCCTTAAAGGTTCGCATTTCCCCCCCCCCCTCCCCCCACTCCATTCATCACCCTTATGTGGTGGAAAAGGACGTTAAACTCCCAAACACCCACCCCCTACTCCCCCCCACCCCACCCCCACTCCATTCAATGCGAATAATAATTATTTCAATGTATCTATCAGGAGAATATCGACTGCTGGAAATCTAACAAGCGTTTATCACAATGTCATCATGCTATGTTTTATAATGTTAATGCTATTGTTGCAGATGTTGGTGTATTTCGCGTTTGTGATATTCGCTATGAAAGCGGCGTCTGGCTGTATCACCATGGTGGTGGCGGTAGAGCGGTGTGTGTGCGTGGTCTTCCCGCTGCGCGCCAACTCCATCATGCGGACACGGACCATGGGGGCGCTGCTGGCGGTCATAATCATCGTCATTACTTTGGGAAATTCTATTGCTATCTTCAGGAACAAGTAAGCAGACTTTTTATTTGAAAAAAAAAAATGTGCTATTCATGCACACAAGAAACATCATGATCGGAGATTTACGCCTAATGGAATAATAAATAAACGAAATAGAGCTGACAATGCAAATGCTGTAGGGATTCGGGTAAGTTAATCAAAACCTGGCTGATTAAACGCATCAACATACGTCACGTGCACTTGTGCTGATGATCACTACTGCACAAGCCTAATGGAAAGATCTTTAAAAAGGTATTTGAGTTGGAAATCTGTGATCTGGCCCAGATGCTGCACCTGTGATCGCATCTACAAATATCGGTGACCCTTTGGCGTTTGTCTTTACTCAACAGGGTGATCGGAGTACACGACGAGATATCTGGAGAGACACACTATCAGATTGTGATCACTGACTTCTTTATAAAACATCACACTTTCTATGACATCCTGTACGACACAATCCTCTCTTTCGTCATCCCCATCGTCAGCTTCGTCGTGGTGGGCGTGGCCACAGCCATCACGGTCATCAAACTCAGGACGGCCATCGCCTGGCGGGCCAGCACCAGCTCGGGAAGGGGAGACAACCACAGCCAGCAACAACAGGCGGCGCTGACCAAGATGCTCGTGATTCTCTCGTGCGTCTTCATGTTGTGCTCGGCTCCGCTGACATCCCTCAGTATCGTAAGACTTCTGGTGCCTGACTACTCGCACTTTGGTCGCTACTCTAACTTCTTCTACGCGTCGCATGCCGTCGGCATACATATTGTTCTTATCAACAGCTCCATCAATTTCTTTGTCTACTACTTCCGGTCCTCACGCTTCAAACAGGAGCTGCACGTGCTGTTTTGTCGTAACACAAGCAAGACCGGAGAGCACACTGAAAGTTCTGATACCAAGTCAATGACTACAGCAACCGAATACTAGTGAGAAGTATGGCACCCTCTCAACTACCAGGCTTTAAAAAAAAGGACAATAACCCACCCCCACACAAACAGAACCCAGACGACACAGTTAAAACGCCAAAATACGCGATCTGGGAGCGTCTAAACGCCAGCAGCCGCCTGCACGCCTGCAAAATTTCACAGTCACTTTCTCAAAGATAAGTTTATAGTTTGGGTCGCCGTCGTACAACTACAGTTCACTTCGATAAGGCGACTAGAGCCACTAAGGACTGTTTACTCAATAGGTATAACTGATAGAGTAAAAAGCCAAAGTTACACGTGACGGGACCCGACTCAATAAAAATAGTTGGAGGTGAAGTCCGAAGTCGCTGATGGTCCGACAGGGATTTCAGAATGCCTCCGCCCCGGAGTTAAGTAGTGGGTGGGTTGGTGGGTGTTTGGGAGTTTCACGTCCTTTTCCACCACATACGGGTGATATCAAAGACGGGGCAACGATGAAAAAGCCAGCACAAATATTTGGCCCCAGCCGGGATTCGAACTCACGACCCGAGCATCAGAAGTCCAACGCTCTACCATTCGGCCACCCGTACCCCGGCTCCGAGTTCAGTAGCGAGCCAGTCCAGAACTTGCGGTAAGTGGCAGAGCGACTCAACCAGAACATGAGGTAGGTAGCCTCGAGAACACAAGCTCGTCCTTCCTTCCAGCTTCAAGACAACAAGAGTCCAGATCACGTCAAACAGTAAGAGTAGGAATATAAACAGAAGGACCGGCAAGAGTACATGTCACGTCAAACAGCAAGGCCAGAAAGAGTACATGTCACGTCAAACAGCAAGACCAGAAAGAGTACATGTCACGTCAAACAGCAAGACCAGAAAGAGTACAGGTCACGTCAAACAGCAAGACCAACAGGACAAACAGCAAGACCAGAAAGAGTACAGTCACGTCAAACAGCAAGACCAACAGGACAAACAGCAAGACCAGAAAGAGTACAGTCACGTCAAACAGCAAGACCAACAGGACAGACAGCAAGACCAGAAAGAGTACAGGTCATGTCAAACGGCAAGACCATCAAGACAAACAGCAAGACCAGAAAGAGTACAGGTCACGTCAAACAGCAAGACCATCAAGACAAACAGCAAGACCAGAAAGAGTGCAGGTCACGTCAAACAGCAGGATCATCAAGACAAACAGCAAGACCAGAAAAGAATACAGGCTGACGTCAACAGCAGGCCCAGCAAGACGTCAAACAGCAAGACCAGAAACGAATACAGGCTTTCTGCTAATATGTGGCAATAACGAGAAGATATCTTCATCAGCTGAAGTAACAAACTGACTACTACTACCACTACCACTAGAACAACTTATATGTGTACAGCGCCTAACCTTCAAAAAGGCTCCGGGTGCTGAACTGAGTAGAAAAAATGAAATGTATGATAATGACCAAAAGGAAAAAAATCAACACAGCCAAATCAGAGAAATTAGATTTCACAAAAGAAATAATTTTAAAAAAAATCTTTGCATAGCAGGTATATGCACGTTTGTATTTCCATTTTCTGTGTTTGTGTAGGGTTCACCTGTAAGCATGATCTTGTATCTCTGCCGTATAGTGAAACTGTGTGTGTGTGGGGGGGGGGGGGGAGGGGGGCTGGATGGCTGGGTGTGTAGACATACGTACACATCAATATTTCACAATGTGAAAACAAACAAAATCATATGGACAATAAGCTCCTTAATTATTGTATCGCGATTTTCCTCTCGTCGTAATCGGCTGATCGATTAGTTGTAGAAGGAAATTGTTACATAAATGTTTCAATTACCTACTGTGTCGAACTCTTTCAGCACAGTTTCAGGCTGAAAACAGGCAATTTAGCTTCTTCGTGATATTTATTTTAGAGTGTCTAATTTTGTGTTGTAAAGGAGTGAGTGTGTACGGATCAATACCATAATTGGATGTAGATTTCTTCTTCTTCTTCTTGATCTTCTTCTTTGTTTGAACACTGCCAGTGAACGTAAAATACAAGTCTTAGTCTTGAAATATCTTTTTCTAATCCAATAACACTTTATCCAAACGATGTTCAACTATTTCTTCTTCATTTTTTCCCGCGTTTAGAAATAATATTTTTATTGTCTTCGAATTTTTTTTTAAATTCAATGATATTAATTTTGGTCCAATTACTACCATGTCCAAATATTTCTTCACCGTTATTTTTTCGTGTCTCCAATTATTTCGCCAGTGTATAAAAGTCAGGTATCCCACTGAAAGCGGCCACTCTGCCGAAATGGCGATACTACCGACAGATTCCGTGAACTATGGCGACTCGGTGAATCCTATCGCTACCTCTCTCACAGCGATTCCTATGCAGAATGTTGAAAATGTGTCACAGTGGATGTCTGAAAATGTTGCAAATGACACGACACATGTCTCAAGCGGAAAACCTCCCTTCCTGCCGTGGGACAACCCTGACAACATCATGACCCTGGAACAGTACGAGCTGACTGACACCATCGTCCACTGTGTGTTGAACCCCATCCTGCTCCTGGTCGGGGCGCCCACCAACATCATCAGCTGCCTCGTGTTCTACAAACAGGGTCTGAGAGACCGAATGAACCTCTGTCTCTTCGTGCTGGCGCTGGTCGACACGGCCCATCTCGTCTCTTCTGCCATAGTCGGTTTCTACTCATTTCTGCTTCTGTGGGATGAACCTTTAGGGCGAGAGTACTATGCCAAGGTTGGTTGACATGATTATATTGTTATGAGAAGTTAGAACAAAAGTACTGCCTGTGTGGTTGAGAAAGATCAGTACACAAAAGCTCAATACACGCTTAGATGGTGACACCACTACCAACAACAAGAAGAAAAAACTTTCTGATTCAAAATTTCAAAAGCCTTCATCATATCGAGGACAAATAAATACAAGGAATGCTCGTGAATGATTCCGGAAATTTGGGAACAATTTTCTTTTCTTCTGTAGTTTCTTTGTGCATATCTTTGGCGTTTTGGCATCTTGCTGTGCGCTTTAACCGCGGTTGGTGGTCTAGTGGTTAAGAGACTTGTCACCAATGCGAGATGTCAGGGGTTCGAGTCCCACTCGGGGCAAAGAATTTTTCCTTCTCGTATGTGGCACCGTTCATTCGGGCCGATCGTCGGGGGTTCTCCGGGTACTCCGGCTTCCTCCCCCTCTGCTTTGGAAATGTTCAGACCACCAAATTTGAAAAATAATGCTATTCTAAATTCCGAAATTTAAATAGCTGAGCTGACCCTTCGCACGACGTGATTGTAATGTGTTTATGTCCTGTGTGTGAGAGAATGCGTGTGATTCACGTGGGCGTGCGTGTTGGGTTCAGTTCGCGGCGCTTTGAGCCGATTCATGGAATTGGGTAAAGCGCCTATACAATACTCATTATTATTATTATTATTATTATTATTATTGTTATTATTATTATTACTTGTTCCTGAAGGCAGGAATGGAGAAACCCAGAGTGAGAATGATGACGATGGCCGTCAGCAGCGCCCCCATGGTCCGTGTCCGCATGATGGAGTTGGCGCGCAGCGGGAAGACCACGCACACACACCGCTCTACCGCCACCACCATGGTGATACAGGCAGACGCAGCCCGCATGGCGAATATAACAAAGACAAAATAGACCAACATCTGCAACAAGAAGAATAAAAGCTGGCATCGATGACACTGTTGTAAATACAGTTATTAGGTACTGCACAAGCGTTCGTGCGATAAATAAATTCAGAATGCTTCTTGGTTCACTTACTTACTTAGGCCCTTGGCTCCACGTGGAGCATAGGCCATCGACAACCCTTCGCCATCGCACTCTGTTCTGGGCTAGTCTTGCCACTCCAGTCCAGTTGGTACCCTGCTTACATAGCTCTGCCTCAGTGTCCCGCCTCCAGCTGTTGCGAGGCCGGCCTCTCTTCCTTTTCCCCTGCGGGTTCCATGTCAGGGCTTGGCGTGTGGTGCTGGATGCTGGCTTCCTGAGGGTGTGTCCAATCCAGCCCCACTTCCTCCGCAGGATCTGCTTGGCCACTGGTTCCTGCCCCGCTCGCTCCCACAGCTCTTCATTCCGGATCTTCTCTGGCCATCGGATGTTGAAGATGCGCCTCAGACAGGTGTTGAGAAATGTCTGGATCTTCTGCTGCATCGTCTTCGTTGTCCTCCATGTTTCGCATCCGTAGAGCAGAACTGACTTCACGTTGGAGTTGAAGATGCGAAGTTTGGTTCTTATGCTGACAACTTTGGATGCCCAGACGTTCTTCAGCATGACCATTGCTGCCCTTGCCTTGCCGATTCTGGCTGTGACGTCTCGGTCTGTGCCTCCCTGTCCATCAACCACACTCCCCAGGTAGACAAAAGACTCCACCTCCCTGATGGGCTCTCCACCGACTGTGACTGGTGTGTTGGCAGTGGTGTTGATCTTCATGCTTCTTGGTTCAGCTCAGGTTAATTATTATTATATTAAAATGAGCATTGTATAGGCGCTTTACCCAATTTCTTGAATCGGCTCAAAGCGCCGCGAACTGAACCCAACACGCACGCTCACGTGAATCACACGCATTCTCTCACACGCTGGACATAAACACATTACAATCACGTGGTGCGAAGGGTCAGCTCAGCAATTTAAATTTCGGAATTTAGGATTGCATTTATTTTTCAAATTTTGTGGGCTGAACATTTCCAAAGCAGAGGGGGAGGAAGCTGGAGTACCCGGAGAGAACCCCCGACGATCGGCCCGAATGAACGGTGCCACATACGAGAAGGAAAAATTCTTTGCCCTGAGTGGGACTTGAATCCCTGACCTCTCGTAATGGTGACAAGTCTCTTTTACCCACTAGACCACCGACCGCAAAGTAAGCAGACTATCTAATAATTGCGGAATATGCGGGTCTAGTTTCAGTTATATTGCATGACCTTCTCCGACGTCTCTGGTTGGGTTTGTGGTTGGTTGGCTGGTTTAACTCGTAGGGGGTGAGTGAGTGAGTTTTTAGGGCTTAAAGCCGCGCAAGCACCAAAGACTAATTCACGGTTAATTTAACTCTTAAGAGCCGGAGCCTGACCACCCCTGCGCGCTATATGATAAAACTTGTTAGAAAGAGCAATCCACTGCACATCAGTAGGAGCCACTTCAAGCCAGTGTTGCGCACGATGTGCGCCTACCTTCTACGCCCAAGAGGGTGGGTGGGTGGGTGTTTTGGGGTTTAACGTCCTTTTCCACCTCATACGGGTGATATCAAAGACGGGGCAACGACGAAAAAGTCAGCACAAATATTTGGCCCCAGCCGGGATGCGAACTCACCACCCGAGCATCAGAAGTCCAACGCTCTACCATTCGGCCACCCCGGCTCCCCACACAGTAAAATTGTGATTTTTGCATGGGCTTTTAAGAGGGCTTGCCGCCACATGTTGTTGACATCAAAAACGGGACAACGAAGAAAACGCCGGCAGAAGTCTTTGGCTCTCAGTCGGGATACGAGCTATCAACCTGAAACACAGAAAGAAAGCAGTAAGTCCCTTGACGTTATTTGAGGAAAATGGTCATTACGTCAGTCTCTTTCATCTTGAAGTCACCCCTTTCTACATAAAATGACGTCATGGACGTACTGTTTTGTCAATGCACAGGGGAGCCGGGGTGGCCGAATGGTAGAGCGTTGGACTTTCAATGCTCGGGTCGTGAGTTCGAATCCCGGCTGGGGCAAAATGTTTGTGCTGGCTTTTTCATCTGCGTTGCCCCGTCTTTGATATCACCCGTATGTGGTGGGAAAGGACGTTAAAGCCCCAAACACCCACCCCCCCCACTCATCGTGAAATCACCCCTCTCTACATAAAATGACGCCTTAGACGTACTGTTTTGCCAATGCAGAGTAACGGGGCGGGACTTTAACTGGCCTCGTGGTTTGCGGAGTGGAGTCGTCTTTTTTTTAAAACTACTTTACTGAAAATCGGACTGTCTCCCCTGAGGGAAGCGCGTTGCCGCGGTGTAGCCCCACCCAATTCAAGATTCAAGATTCAAACGACTTTATTGTGTCCATCAAGAACAAATTTGTTTTTTTGTTCAGGGGCATGAATAAATAAAATAAAATAAAGGGTTAATAATTAAAGGTAGCTTCACTATGTATAACTAATATAAGACGAGCAAACTAAAACTGATAAGAAAGGACACAATGCATAAAATTAATTAACCACTAATTTACCAACTAACTAGTCTGAGGTTATAATACTGGTGGGTAAAAGTGGAAATTACGCTAACTAAATACACTCAAAATCCAATATTATCTACATACCACTTCCACCACCACCCCTCCCCTCCCCCTCTCTCTCCTTCATTACATACTTATTTAAATACCTACTTATTTACCTACAGAGCGTGCCACGTTGGACACACCGGTTCTCACTTGAAGTTAAGCAACGCTGGGCCCGGTTAGTACTTGGATGGGTGACCGTCTAGGTATAGGCCGGGTGCTGCTGGCCCCGGTCCGGGCAGGAATTTGGTGTGAGATTTCTCCTCACTAAATCGAGTCATAATCATGTGCAGACTCGCTTTCGGTGCCTGTTTCGGCCCGTGTAAACACGCATGCACGTACCATCAAGTGTCACGATAAAGATCCCAATTCCATCATTCGAAAAAGAGTAGGCCGAAATGGCTGGTGGGTTGGAAACACAAACACACGCATGAAGGGAAAAAAAAAATGGGCGGCGCCGGTTCATGGCGACGCGCTTCCCCCGGGGGAAGCAGCCCGCATTTCCCTTACTACGCTAGTGAGACGAATAAGAATTCCAATCCAATCCAATTCTAAAATTTGGCAAAACTTACGGACTCGTGAAATTCGTTCAGTTATTTCTATCGAAAATTTGGCATCTTGGATAGACGTTTTGGTTTATATTTTCTTTCTTTTTATCTCTCTCTTTTTTTTTTTTCAAAAGAGTGGTCGAAGTCTTCGACGAGGCTGGAGAGATTCATTATCAGATAATCGTCACTGACTTCTTCATTAAACACCACACGTTTTACGCCATCTTTTACGAGATTTTCCTGTCTTTCGTCGTCCCCATCGTCAACTTCGTCGTGGTGGGAGTGGCCACAGCCATCACGGTCATCAAACTCAGGACGGCCATCGCCTGGCGGGCTAGCACCAGCTCGGGAAGGGGAGATAACCACAGCCAGCAACAACAGGCGGCGCTGACCAAGATGCTCGTGATGCTCTCGTGCGTCTTCATGGTGTGCTCGGCTCCGCTGACGTCACTCACTATCGTAAGACTTTTCGTGCCCGACTACTCCCTGTTTGGTCGCTACTCCAACTTTTTCTACGCGTCGCATGCCGTCGGGATACATATTGTCCTTATCAACAGCTCCATCAATTTCTTTGTGTACTACTTCCGGTCGTCGCGCTTCAAACAGGAGCTGAACTCGATGTTCTGTCGTAATGAAACCAAGGTTGGAGAGCACACTAAAAGTTCTGACACCAAGTACATGCAGTAATAATGACAGCGGCTCACCTTATGGTAGGTCTGGGAGTTTCACATGCAAAAAAAAAAAAAACCACATATGTGCAGAAAAACAACATACTGGCATAACTGTTTTTTGGTTTGGGTTTTTTTTTTTTTTGTTTGTTTATTGTTTGGTTTTTTGTGTGTGTGTTTTTGTTTGTTTTTTTTTTTGTTTTGTTTTTTTTTTTTTTTTTGGGGGGGGTGTTGTTTGTTCGTTCGTTTGTTTTTAATAAATGGGTGTCTCGCATTTCAAGTTGCTTTGGGTATTGTACTTTATTACACTTCGCCTCTCTCTCTCTCTCTCTCTCTCTCTCTCTCTCTCTCTCTCTCTCTCACCCCCCTCACACACACACACACACACACACACGTACGTACGCACGCACGCACACAAGCACACATACACACGTATGGGAGACAAAGGAAAGACCTAAAAGTGAATAGAAAGAGAGACAACAGACAGAGTCAAAAGCAAAGACAATAAGCTAAATTACACCGTACAGCATTTTTATTACCAAACACACGCACCTGCGCATCAACCTGCTGCTAACGTTTTCAATTTTCTACTACTACTACTACTACTACTACTTTTGCTGCAGGTGCTATAACTGGAATAAGTTACATTTATACAGCGCCTAGTCTCCACGGATCTCCGGGAGCTGAACAAAGTAAACAAGAGTGAGTACACAACTGACATAACCAGACAAGAATACAGTCAAATCATAGAATTTTAGTTCTAGGTGTCTATGTCGACAACGATATGAGTACGGGTTACATACATACATACATACATACATACATACATATGCACCAAATGTACAATGCAGTACATGCAAAAACAAACGTCATTATGGCTCTTTCCATACATACATACATACATACATACATACAACAATGCACCAAATGTACAATACAGTACAATCCACACACACAAAAACACACACACACACACAAAAAATCAAAGCGTCAACATGTCATACCTTTAAACACGTGACTTTTCTCGGTCTTTCCTTCACCAGCCCAATCGCCTGTCTCTTTCCCTTTGAAACCTCCCGAATTTAGCCGCTCTGTCCTTCCTCTCATCTCTCATCTGATGTCTAATCTGGACCCTTTTATCCATATTAATTTTTTTCTTTTTAAACCTCTCACTCATGTCTGCACTACCAGTGGTTAGGAATAAGTAATGTTGGGCATATGCTGCGAACTGGTTTAGGAGATGATAAGTTGCAATATATGCTGTAGATGCGCTTAATATTTATCTTTGTTTTACCTAGTTGTACTTGTAATTTGTTTTCTACGCTGTTTTGTAACCGGGAGTTCGAAGAAAAGGCGTTGTCCTGAACTTTACAGAACAGGTGTGTCTGATTCATTATTTCCTCTCGCAAAAATCTACTCTTTCTGTGTTCACTGTTTGTATTAGTGCTATTTTAGTTCGTCCGGATAAACTCACCATACACTCTTATAAATGTTTCGAATATCAATTCGCCTAATTTACTTGGTGTTTTCTCAAGGAACCTTTACATCGCGAAACGATAATCGAGGTAATTATTTCACGTGGAATTCTACTGTAAACAGAACAAATTTCTGAATCGTTGTCATGATTTTAGGACAAGGGAGGAAATTGTCTGTTATTTAGTATCACAGTATCTACAAATTTTCCATTGCCTGAAACATGATTAGTGGAAACGTGCAAATTGTTTGGCAACGTTTTCTTAAGATCGCCACAGGGCTTGAATTATGTTCTTAATGGGATAATGCATTTAAAAAATAGATATGTACACATACGTATACCGATACATCAACACCTTAAGTAATTGGGCTGATTATAAGCTCCGTACTATATTTTCCGTAACTATAATCTCTTATCATAGCCGTCGGCTATTCTAAAAGTTGTACCAGGAAATGTTATACCGAACCGATTTCCAATTTTCCAACGCTGCTACAATAAAGTTTCACGCTGAGAACAAGCAAGTTTGGTATCTTCAGAATTTTTTTTTACGGTGTTGAGTGTCTAATTTTGTTTTGTAGAGGGTTACGTACAATTGAAACGATAAATGGATTTACGTTTTTGTTCACTGCCATTAAACTTTTAGGCAGTGAAGAGCATGGTTGTTGGTTGGTGTGTATTAGGGTTTTTTTTGTTTTGTTTTGTTTTGGGGTTTTTTTGCTTGGCTTGTCTTCAAATAAAAAAGTGCTTGGCACGGTTAATTTTCTTGGACTTTTTGCACTTTGTTGTTTGCCTGACTTTACGGTGTAAACGATTACTTCTACACGTGAAATAATAAAACTGAAAAGTACATGTAATTTGTCATGACGATTTCTTCATCATTATTTTTTCTGCGTTTCTAAATATGTCTTATTAATTATATCGGGGGTTTTTTGTATAAAAGTCGAAGATACCCCCATTGAAGATGGCATAGGTGACCACTGGTATATGATATCCAGTGGCAAAATATACCGAAATGGCAGAACTGTCAACATATGCTGTTCTCTATGGTGATTCGGTGAATCTTGGCGCTATCTCTGTCACCGGGAGACCTCTTCAGAATGTTCAAAATGAGTCAAAGTGGATGTCAAATGACACGTCACGTGTCTCAAGCTTGCACACAACTGGAAAGCCTCCCTTCCTGCCCTGGGACAACCCTGACAACATCCTGACCCTGGAACAGCGCGAACTGTCAGACACCATCATTCACTGCGCGCTGGGTCCCGCCTTGTGCCTGGTCGGGGTGCCCGCCAACATCATCAGCTGCATCGTGTTCTACAAACAGGGTCTGAGAGACCGCATGAACCTCTGTCTCTTCGTGCTGGCGCTGGTGGACGCGGCCCACCTCCTCACTTCCTTCACACTTGGCTTGTATTCTTTCATTCTTTTCTTCGATGAGGCAGCCGCCCATGAGTACTATGCCAAGGTCAGTTTTACACGCCATGCAGAATAAGTATTGTTTCTTTTATTTTGTTTTCCTGTCATTTCTCAGTCTCGCTAGTCTGTGCTACGCATTTGTTTTTGAGACGAGAAGGCTGTTTTTGTTACATGGCTGTTTTTGTGAAGATCCGGCTGTTTGTTCTTTTGTTTGTTTTTTTGTTTGGTTGGGGTTTTTTGTGTGTGTGACGAGAAGGCTGTTTTTGTTACATGGCTGTTTTTGTGAAGATCCGGCTGTTTGTTCTTTTGTTTGTTTTTTTTTGTTTGTTTGGGGTTTTTTGTGTGTGACGAGAAGGCTGTTTTTGTTACATGGCTGTTTTTGTGAAGATCCGGCTGTTTGTTCTTTTGTTTGTTTTTTTGTTTGTTTGGGGTTTTTTGTGTGTGTGACGAGAAGGCTGTTTTTGTTACATGGCTGTTTTTGTGAAGATCCGGCTGTTTGTTCTTTTGTTTGTTTTTTTGTTTGTTTGGGGTTTTTTGTGTGTGTGACGAGAAGGCTGTTTTTGTTACATGGCTGTTTTTGTGAAGATCCGGCTGTTTGTTCTTTTGTTTGTTTTTTTGTTTGTTTGGGGTTTTTTATGTGTGACGAGAAGGCTGTTTTTGTTACATGGCTGTTTTTGTGAAGATCCGGCTGTTTGTTCTTTTGTTTGTTTTTTTGTTTGGTTGGGGTTTTTTGTGTGTGTGACGAGAAGGCTGTTTTTGTTACATGGCTGTTTTTGTGAAGATCCGGCTGTTTGTTCTTTTGTTTGTTTTTTTTTGTTTGTTTGGGGTTTTTTGTGTGTGACGAGAAGGCTGTTTTTGTTACATGGCTGTTTTTGTGAAGATCCGGCTGTTTGTTCTTTTGTTTGTTTTTTTGTTTGTTTGGGGTTTTTTGTGTGTGTGACGAGAAGGCTGTTTTTGTTACATGGCTGTTTTTGTGAAGATCCGGCTGTTTGTTCTTTTGTTTGTTTTTTTGTTTGTTTGGGGTTTTTTGTGTGTGACGAGAAGGCTGTTTTTGTTACATGGCTGTTTTTGTGAAGATCCGGCTGTTTGTTCTTTTGTTTGTTTTTTTGTTTGGTTGGTTTTTTTGTGTGTGACGAGAAGGCTGTTTTTGTTACATGGCTGTTTCCGTGATAACATAGAATAATGAGGTGAGAGCAGTTGCAATAACGTTTCTGTAGTTTGTGGATTCGTGTATGTCTCCTGTATTCCGTTGTTCACTTGCATGCTTTTTGTAATGTAATGTTTTGTCTGACGGCACCGAAGTTAAATAAATGGACGTATTCTACTGTCTTCTTCACGCTGGTTTCATACAAGGGTGCAGTAAACGCGCCGTTTCCATGTTAAGGTCAGTTTTACAGGCAATGCACAATCAGTTCAAGAGTCAGAGTTGTTGTTGTTTTTTTTTAGGACTCACTTGGCACATTTTAAAAAAAAAAACTTCCAAGCATCACATCTATCACAGCAAATCCATTCACACACAAATGAAATTATGTCAAATGAATTAATTTTACAAGATCTGCACATGAGAAAAATTATAATCAACACAACCGCACACATACACGAACCACCAAAACAAAGAGAATCGCAGAAATCCAAGCACGCTCCGGGTGGCAAAGACAACACCATTCAATATACCTCAATACCAAGCGGTTTCTGAGAAATCACAGCTGGGTGTCAGTGGAAGATTGAGTAACTCAACGTAGCTAGCTACGAAGTTGAGATTTTCGTCATTCATCAACCTTTCAAACTTTCAACCCATGTAAGCCGACATTTCGGCGAAATACATTTGTCTTGTTTACCGTCCTGTGAGCGTGTCTTAGTGTTCAAATCTAGAAAAAAATGTATTTTAATAAAAAGTTACTTAACTAATCAACCGTAAATGTCATCCCGGTTACACTTTTAGGAATCTGTAACAATGATTAAGATTGCAATGTTCGAGACAACGAGAAGGGTGGGTGGGTGTTTGGGGGTTTAACGTCCTTTTCCACCACATACGGGTGATATCAAAGACGGGACAACGATGAAACAGCCAGCACAAATATTTGGCCCTAGCAGGGATACGAACTCACGACCCGAGCATTAGAAGTCCAACGCTCTGCCATTCGGTCACCCCGGCTCCCCCGAGACAACGAGAAAGAACACTTTCACTCGACTGATAATCTAATCATACTTGAATGTAATCCCGTTTGGTTTTTAAGATTATTATGAACACATATATAATTTTTGTTACGACTTCAGGCGTTAGTGGCTTTCGTCTTCTTCGAGTTCGCCATGAGGGCGGCGTCTGGCTGTATCACCATGGTGGTGGCGGTAGAGCGGTGTGTGTGCGTGGTCTTCCCGCTGCGCGCCAACTCCATCATGCGGACACGGACCATGGGGGCGCTGCTGGCGGCCATCATCATCTTCCTCACTCTGGGAAATTCTATCGTGTCCTTCAGGAATAGGTAAGCAAACTATTCATTCGTAATATGTTTCGAAAATTTGAGGCGATGTTGTTCTCGTCTTCGTTGTTGTTGTGAAGATGGGTGAGTGTTGGGGAGTTTCACGTCCTTTTCCACCACGTAAGGGTGATATCAAAGACGGGGCAACGAGGAAAAGTTCAGCACAAATATTTGGCCCCAGCCGAGATTCGAACTCACGATCTGAGCATTGAAAGTCCAACGCTCTACCTATCCCGGCTTCCCTGTTGTGAAGATGACAGACGACAGTACATATATAAAGACTCAAAGGGAAGGAACTCGGTAATTGGACTATGCAAAGGAGAGAACTGAATCTGTATTGAAAATGTGATCACTACTTGCTGAGTTTTATGGTACACAGAGATACAATCGTTTAAGCTCGCAATTTTTCGGTCGAAATGAACAAACGTGGTGTACTTTCCGTAACCAGGAGCACCTCATTGTGAAAACTTCATGACTATCAACAGTCTCTGGTTGTACGAGTAATGCTGATATCATGAACGTATGGTGTCATAATATCTGAATCTACAAACGTACTCACATTATTATTATTATTATTATTATTTGGAAACACAAGATTGAGGCGGTCGGTGGTCCAGTCACCAATGCGAGAGGTCAGGTTCGAGTCCCACTCGGGGCAAGGAATGTTTCCTTCTCGTACGTGGCACCGTTCATTCAGGCCGATCGTCGGGGGTTCTTTCCGGGTACTCCGGTTTTCTTCCCCTGTGTTTTGGAAAGGTTCGGCCCACAAAATTTGAAAACAAATGCAATTCTAAATTCCGAAACTGAAATTGCTGAGCTGACCCTTCGCACCAAGTGATTTCATGATATCCATTGTGTGAGATATGCATGTGGTTCACGTGAGCGTGCGTGTTGGGTTCAGCTTTGAGCCAGTTAAAAGAAATAGTGTAAAGCGCTTACACAATACTCAGTTATTATGATTATTATAATTAATATGATTATTATGATCAAAATTTTATTTCCATTCCACAGAGTGGTCGCCGTGTACGACGAAGCGACTGGAGAGACATACTACCAGATAAGTGTCACTGACTACTTCATCGAACATCACAAGTTTTACGACATCTTTTACGACATTATTCTCTCTTTTGTCGTCCCGATCGTCACCTTCGTCGTGGTGGGCGTGGCCACAGCCGTCACGGTCCTCAAACTCAGGACGGCCATCGCCTGGCGGGCCAGCACCAGCTCGGGAAGAGGAGACAACCACAGCCAGCAACAACAGGCGGCGCTGACCAAGATGCTCGTGATTCTCTCGTGCGTTTTCATGGTGTGCTCGGCTCCGATGACGTCACTTGGTATCGTCAGACTTCTCGTGCCGGATTTTTCAACCTTTGGTCGCTATGCCAACATGTTCTTTGCTTCGCATAGCATTTGCACGTTTATTGTCCTTATCAACAGCGCCATCAATTTCTTTGTCTACTACTCCCGGTCCTCCCGCTTCAAACAGGAGCTGCACGTGCTGTGTTGCCGTGGTAACGTCAAGAAGAAAGTGCACTCGCAAAGTTCTGACACCAAATCGATGACTACGACCACGGAGTAAGCTTATAATAGTGCATTTAGTAATTCAGTAGCCAAAGCTTTTGGGGGATTTTTAATTGTGATTTTCTGCATATTTATTGGAAATAGATGTATGCAAACATGCGACCCTACATTTTATTGATGAAATAGCTGACGACCGCGGCGTAAATGGACATTTGGGAGAAAATGTGAGGTGGCAAAAAATAAGTATCGAAATGACCCTAAAATATACATCCCGAAAACCTCAATTGACAATTATCATAAATTGTTCAGAAATTATCGTGTACTCTAAAAACCTTCATAAGACAGTGGAAATGTGTAAGTCAGAGAATGACGTCAAAGTGCTATTTTGGAATAGGTTCACTCCTTGAAAAGGGCTTGTCGGGTTTTCAAAAAAAAATAATAATAAATATATAAAGGCAATGAAAGTACCGATTTAGGCTGGTTTTACTTACTCCGAGAAGAAACACAGAGAACACTTGCTGTTTAAAAAAAATATATTAGGTCACAACTTCCTGAATAAGCTTTCCTCTCTAATAGGTCTACAAAAGTGGTTCCATAAAAAGTAATCGCCGAAGATCATTGGCAACCGAGTTACCACACGCACTACAAGTACGGCGCTTTGGGGTATGTTTCTATGTTTTGCCCAATTTTCTATTTCTTTTCGATTTCTTATATTTTTGGTTTTTGTTGCCTTTTCTGTAATTTTTGTTTTGTTCATTTTGTTGTCCTGTCATTTCTCCACCGTTTCTGGGCATATCGGGCTAGTGTGTGCTAGGCTTTCGTGTTTGTGACGAGGCGGCTGTTTTTTGTGACGATAAGCCTGTTTTGTGGCAGTAAGGCTTTTTGTGACAAACAGGCTGTTTTTGTGACAAACAGGCTGTTTTTGTGACAAACAGGCTGGTTTTGTGACAAACAGGCTGTTTTTGTGACGAAAAGGCCGTTTTTGTGACGAATAGGATATGTTTTTGTGACCATAAGGCTTTTTGTGACGATAAGGCTGTTTTTGTGACGACAAGGCTGTTTTTCACATAGTTGTTTTTGTGACGATAAGTCTGTTTTTGTGGCCACAAGTCTGTTTTGTGACGACAGAGCTGTTTTTGTGACGACAAGGCTGTTTTTCACATAGCTGTTTTTGTGACGATAAGTCTGTTTTGTGACGACAGAGCTGTTTTTGTGACGACAAGGCTGGGTTTTTTCACATAGCTGTTTTTGTGACGATAAGTCTGTTTTTGTGACGATAAAGCTGTTTTTTTGACGATAAGGCTGTTTGGTGACGATAGTTATGTTGTTGTCACAGGGCTGTTTCCATGATAACATAGAATACTGAGGTGAGAACAGTTGCAATTACGTTTCTGTAGTTTCTGGATTTATGTAATGTTCCGTGTATTCGCTTGTTCACTTGCACGATTTTTGTAATGTAATGTTTTGTCTGACGGCACCAAAGTGAAATAAACGGACGTATTCTACTGTTTAATTCACGTTGGTTTCATATATGAGTGCATTAATCGCGCCATTTCTATGAAGCCAGCTTCAACTATGGGAACAGTTTCGCTCGTGAGGTCGAATGTACGCTCTACTGATTAGCCGCGAGTTAGTCTTTGCTGCTTGCGCGGCGTTAAGCCCTAAATAACTAAGTGTCATTCTCTCTCTCTCTCTCTCTCTCTCTCTCTCTCTCTCTCTCACACACACACACACACACACACACACACACACACACACGAAGATGACGATGCGGACGAGGAAACCAAAGATAACTGTGTACACTATGCCCCAAAGGATGAAGTCGTACTTTTTGAAATCTTCGTTCATGGTTATCTTGTGTGTCTTGATTCCAGCCGCTTTGTCATACACCATTTCCACTCTGGGGAAAAAAGCATGGATTGGTTCATGTATACGGTAGTTATAAGATCAGCTAAACGCGTTGTTTGACTAATAAATGGGTGTCAAAATCATGCAGGGCTAAATATGCCATTTCCATACTCCGTACATTACAGTGGCAACATGATCCCATAGGCATCAAATTTTGCCTCAACCTTTCACAGTTCACAAACCCAACATGTTCATACGTACGTGATCCTGAAGGTGGTGAAAGAAAATCCTAGAATCATGACGATGATGATGGCCGCCAGCAGCGCCCCCATGGTCCGTGTCCGCATGATGGAGTTGGCGCGCAGCGGGAAGACCACGAAGAGGAAAGGTTCTCAAACGGCTCTTTTCCAAGGGAGAACGATTTGCATGCTCTGTTCGATAGGACTGGAATTTATGTCGTCTCTGCGTTGGACAGGAGGCAAATATTGACGGTTCCTGAAGCCGCCATTTCGGGTTTATAGGCATCACAGCATTCTGCATGTCATAAACTCTTGAGAAGATTTTTTTTTATGTTCTGAGCTTTAATAATAATGACGAATAATAAGTGTGTATTGGGTAGGCGCTTTACCCAATTTCTTAGATTGGTTAAAAGCGCCGCGAACACACGCTCACGTGAATCACACGCACTCTCTCACACACTGAACACATTACAATCCGCTGGTACGGAGGGTCAGCTGAGCTATTTTAGGTACGGAATTTAGTACTACATTTATTTTGAATTCTGTGGGCTGAACATTTTAAAAGCAGAGCTGGTGGAAGTCAGAGTGCCCGGAGAGAACCCCCCGACGATCGGCCCGAATGAACGGTGCCACATACGAGAAGGAGAATTACTTTGCCCCGAGTGGGACTCGAAACCGACTTCTCGCGTCAGTGGCGAAGTCTTGATCATTAGACCACCAACCGCAATCAGCTTTGACAATGGCTGAGTCAAAACAACAACAACAACAAAATCAAAAAAAGAAGGAGAAATGTAGACAGTTCGACTAGCGGGCTAGAACTGAAAACGCCCAAAATGTCATGATGTAAGTGTGAAGATCTGCCTTCTTTGTCTGCTAAAGGTGGGATAATTAGTAGTCATGGTAAACTAGTTTGTGTGTTGTTGGGTTGGCTGTGCTGTGTGGTTGGTTAGTGAAACTGCTAAAATAGAAACAAAATACATGTGTGTGTGTGTGTGTGTGTGTGTGTGTGTGTGTGTGTGTGTGTGTGTGTGTGTGTGTGTGTAAAATAAGTTTGAATTTTAAGTATTTACACGGGAAGGGATTTTTTTAAACCCGGAGAATCTGAGATTTTTTTTTTTTTTTTTGACTGCTCGATATAGAACCAATTTATCTTGTACTTCCCACCGATATCCTCTAAACATGACGCTTGCAAAAATATCATTACAGTGAAAAAAAATTCAATAGTACCAAAATGTCAGTATATATATTGTTTTTATATAAGTGTGTGTGTGTGTGTGTGTGTGTGTGTGTGTGTGTGTGTGTGTGTGTGTGTGTGTGTGTGTGAAAATAAGTTGAAGAGGTTTCTTTTGGGATAAAGTCTGGCAGAATAGTATTTGACAGACTGTTTAATATAGAAACATATTTTTAGGTTTTTACTTTCTTCGTTTTCAATTTGTACTTTCCACCGGCATCCCTTTCTTAAATATCAATTTCTAAATACGTTTACAGCGAAAAATATCAATGTCACCAATAGGACCAGCTAGTATGGAATGCACGGTGAGTTTTTTTGTTTTTTTTTTAATCCCTCCTGTCTGAAGATTTGTCACCTGAAAAAAGTCAGTTTACTCAGGTGCGACAGAAAAGGTAATGAAAAGATTAGGTACATCTTTTTATTGACATAAAAAATTCACACACACACACACACACACACACACACACACACACACACACACACACACACACACGTGTTACCGAATGGATGGTATATTTTCGATATTCCATAATTGCCACGGGTGTAATAAATTACATCCTCTTGCAACGCGCTTTAATTCAATGTTTAAAGTTCTTACTGAAAAAAATCCAGAAGCTGCAAACAAACTTCGCTGAACACTCGCTTTCAGGCAGTACATGAAAAAAATACAACACGTGGTGAAATTCCGCATCGGGTTGCTGTTTTTCCGTGACCATCTTTGGCATGTATCAAAACATTACGCCAGTTTTGTGGACCAGTGTCTCGGAATACAGCGGCATTTCGACCGGAAATGGCAAAGCGTACAGCTCACCAACTATCCAAGCAGAGTCTGCTTTCTTGCCTTGGGACAACCCCGACAACATCATCACGCTGGAACAGTACGAATTCACGTCCACTATTCTATACTGCGCGCTGACCCCCATCCTGCTCCTGGTCGGGGTGCCCACCAACATCATCACGCTGGAACAGTACGAATTCACGTCCACTGTTCTATACTGCGCGCTGACCCCCATCCTGTTCCTGGTCGGGGTGCCCACCAACATCATCACGCTGGAACAGTACGAATTCACGTCCACTATTCTATACTGCGCGCTGACCCCCATCCTGCTCCTGGTCGGGGTGCCCGCCAACATCATCAGCTGCCTCGTGTTCTACAAACAGGGTCTGAGAGACCGCATGAACCTCTGTCTCTTCGTGCTGGCGCTGGTCGACACTGTCTACCTTGCTTCATACTCCGTATCCGGCTATCATTCCTTCATCAGATTTTGGGACGAGGAACTCGGGCGGAAATACTTAGCCAACGTGGGTCCACACGATTTTTATCACAGATCATTGTAAAGGCATGGTTTACCTTTTTTTATACTTTGCCTCCGGCAGGGGAGCCGGGATAGCCGAATGGTAGAGCCTTTGGACTTCCAGTGCTCGGGTCGTGAGTTCGAATCACGGCTGGGGCCAGATATTTGTGCTGGCCTTTTCCTCGTTGGTTTTTGAGATAATAATAATAATGCATAGTTCTTATATAGCGCTGCTCTCCAAATACCAAGGACTCGCTGCGCTTAAAGCACACACACACACACACACACACACACACACTATCCACATTCCCTCTCACATACAATTTAGCAGTGCAACGACTCATGGCACAAACAAACAGACTCAACATAGGTTTAAGTATTGAAGGCTTGACGGAAGAGAAAGGTCTTCAGATGGGATTTAAACAGGGGCAGTGAAGACTGAAGGCTGAGTGTGATTGGCAAAGAGTTCCAGACAGTCGGAAGAAGCTGAATGAGCGCTCTCCGGCAGTTTTCATCTTTTGCATGGAGATCACCCTTACGTGGTGAAAAAGGACGTTAAACTCCCAAACACCCACCCCAAACACCCTTGCGTCCGGCTGCTGTTCTTTCAGCAAATGTTTAGACGAGGAACTAAGGCGGGAGTATGTAGCTGACGAGGGCAGGTACGATTTCATTACAAGCCACGATCCATTAAAGCAAAACAACTGGAACCCCGAAAAAAAAATCACATCTGCGTCGGCCGCAAAAACTCCGATTCATATGTCGACACCTTGCTTTAAAATGTGTCATTATTATTCCACGAAGAACCGAGACAGGAAGACACGCGCTACATCCGTTACGTGATCATGGTCGCTGACTGAGCTGTGCATGTATCGGTTTCGAATTCACCTCGCAAATTTACATTTCCTTCGAAGTGTTACCGTGTTCCTTTGTGTGTTTAGTGTTTTTTGTGTTTTTGTTTGGGTTTGAGCTTATGAGTGAATTGACACTGTCTTGCCAGCATAAAATGGTCCATGAGGAGGAAAGGTGTGGAGTACATGTAGTGAGTGACGAAGTGGCAAATCAGACGAGCTATGCTAGGAGTGTCTAGGGACATGCTCTTTGGATATCTTTTAAAAGACTAAAAATGTGTGCAATTTGTTGCATTTAGGCGAGATTTTATGTGCCTTTAAAGGTCTGCAAAAAGCCGCAAACATTGTGTTTTTTAAAAGTGCGACTCCTTCGACTGAGCATAATGCAGGCAACTCTGTCACAGTTGCAGAGTTTTTAGGGCTTCGGGGACCCTTATAACACCAGAGCACGAGTTTGCCGTAACATTATTTGGCTTTTGGTCAGTGAGCAAGACACATCGGTACAGTGTCTAGCGGATGCTGAGCGCTCAGTGTCAAAACGCAAACTGAGCTGTGAAATCAGGCTGCCCTTGGCTTTTATTGGGGTTTCAGGGACTCTGAAAACTCTGCAACTGTGACAGAGTTGACTGTGCTTGCACGGTCGACTCTGCAAAAAAAAATTCACACTTCGGAAAGCTTTTTGTTGGGAGCTTAGATCTGAAGGACGAAACACCTTTTTTGAGAGGAATGTTTTAGAATTAGACTTTTGCTGCTTTTGGTGGCGTGAGAGAGAGAGAGAGGAGGGGGGGGGGGATATTTCACCATAGGTGGAAATTCACGAAAAGGTGGAAGATGTTAAGCCCTGTTTAAAGCCAGTCTGTTCAGTTCACGATGATATATCTGCGCTCAGAAAACCCCATACGTGCTCGTCCCCGTCTGTCGGTAATCTCCCCCAGTGTCGTGTGGACACTTAGCTAGCTGGACTCCACTTAGCGGAGAGACTGAACTGGCATTTGTGGACCACAGGACGTTTTTATCATCGTTTCAGATAGTGGTGTATCTCACCCCCATCGTATTTGGCTTGAGGGCGGCGTCTGGCTGTATCACCATGGTGGTGGCAGTGGAGCGGTGTGTATGCGTGGTCTTCCCGCTGCGCGCCAACTCCATCATGCGGACACGGACCATGGGGGCGCTGCTGGCGGCCATCGTCATCGTCATGGTTCTAGGATTTTCTTTCACCATTTTCAGGATCAAGTACGTATGCATATATTGGGTTTGCGCACTGTGAAATGTTGAGGCAAAATTTGATGCCTATGGGATCATGTTGCCACTGAGATGTACGGACTATGGAAATGCCATACTTCAGGGCCCGTATGTCGAGGTTAAGGCTTTTAGCCCCGGGTTAGAGCCTAACCTCGAACTAAACTAGGGTTAAATTTTCTGTTGTTTGTTTGTTTGTTTGTTTTAAATCAGGAAGCTGACCCATTTCAGGAAGGTGCCTAAGCTGTTATAGAAGGAAATTTTTCTTCCTTACTTTGCTTCCTTTTTTATTGAATTTTGCTTTTGGGTTTCTTTTGTCCTAGTCTTGGTTAGGCCCGTGGCCGTGGGTTAAAGTAACCTCGACTTTTATATACGGGCCCAGGCCAGGATGATTTAGACACCCATGTATAATTAGTGAAAACAATGCGTTTAGCTGATCTTATAACTGCCGTGTACATGAATCAATCCATGCTTTTTCCCCCAGAGTGGAAATGGTGTATGACACGACGCTTGGAATCAAGACACACAAGGTAACCATGAACGAAGATTTCGAAAAGTACGACTTCATCCTTTGGGACATAGTGTACACATTTATCTTTGGTTTCCTCGTACCTGTCGTCACCTTCGTCGTGGTGGGCGTGGCCACAGCCATCACGGTCATCAAACTCAGGACGGCCATCGCCTGGCGGGCCAGCACCAGCTCGGGAAGGGGAGACAACCAGAACCAGCAACAACAGGTGGCGCTGACCAAGACGCTGGTGATCCTCTCGTGTGTGTTTATGGCGTGCACGACGCCCTTCACGTCACTCAGTATCCTGCGGCTCCTTCTGCCGGATTTTACCGCCTTTGGTCGCTACTCCAACTTCTTCCTTGCAGCCTATGAGACGTGTTCATTTCTTTCCACCATAAACAGTTCAGTCAATTTTTTTGTCTACTACACCCGGTCATCGCGCTTTAGGGTTGGGCTACATACACTGGGGCGTTGTTGTTACACCTCAGCCTTAAAATTGCAGTATGCGCGTTGAATAGAAGGGTGTGCACGCACGCACGCACGCCCCCCCCCCCCCCCCACACACACACATTATGCTTCTGAGTGTGAGTCAGTGGCAAAAACGAAACCCACTGAAATTCCCGCTTTCCACATGTCAAGTTGTAGAGATCGCGAAAAGATACTGCATTTCGATGCAAAATAATTTCTAGACCATCCCAGAACATGCTGGTGCAGTAACGTCAGTAGATTACGTCACCTTGGAAAGATTTCCAACCTTCCAGTAAGTTGAGGAATGTTCTAGATCTGACCTGTTCAGTAAGTAAGCAGCCCTGCACAGCGTTCTGGGTTCTTCTTCTGTCATGAATTTGTTCTGCGTGCATATTCTGTTCATAAAGTATTGGAGTTGTATTCTGTTGTATCCCGTGTCTTCTCTGCGATTGCACGAAGATGGCGACATAGTAGAAGTAAAATACACCACGTCTCCAATCAGAGGAATTCGGAAAGAAAGTGGCGAGACACCCCCAAGAAAAAACAGCATCACGTCAATCAAACATGACGCACTTACTTTACGTCAGTGCGCGTGCGTCTCTTCTTGGATGTGTCCTGGCAGGCGTGTGGCTTGCAGAGGAAATGTGCTGTGAGTACAAATTTTCGAGTCAACTGACGATAACGGCTGCAGTGAATTTTTCTAATTTTTTGTATATTTTTTATGGCACCCCAGGCTCATTATCTATGTATAGTAGGAGCGATTTTGAGATCTAAAGTGTGTTCACCAGCACTTTCATCAGGTACGGCTTACGCCAAAAGTATAAAAGCGACAACCTCCAAAATTCACTTATTTGAGAGTCCGTATTCATGCTATCTATGTCCAACAAATGGAGTGGTTTAGGTAAATATTACGCCTTTAAACGCCAGAAAGCCACTTTTTTTGAAAAGGGCGATAACTCGCAAATCATGTGTCCAATCGTACCTGGATCGGGCCTTCTGTTCAACAATCTTGATTCATTTAGAAGCCCCAAATTTGAAATCGATCGGTTTAGTATTTTCGGAGAAATAGGCATCTGAACTGGGTTCACATGCAATGTCAACTCAGGCTCGGTTTACATGAAAACTATAAGAGCGATCTAGTAGTGACTCTGTTCAGAGTCCGTATTCAAGCTATCTACTGCCAAAAAATTGAGTGATTTAAATAAATATTACGCCTGTACACGAAAGACAACCAACTTGTCTCAAAAGGGCGATAACTCCCAAATCACTTAAGCAATCATCACACGCTTGGTTCCTCTAATGTAACATTTTGATGTATTTGGATACCCCAAATTTGAAGCCATTCGGTTGAGTATTTTCGAAGAAACGGGCCTGGACACAATTCACACACACACAGCCGCACGCACACACATACGCACAGACGGCACTCACTGAGGAGGAGAAGCGCGTTCGGCGCACCGTACATGTCAGCATCGATGACGCACGTTTTCTACGTCATTGTCAGAGTTACACTTGCATAATCGTCTCTGCGGGAGATCGGCAGTGACGTGCGTTTGTACCACAGATGCTTGCCCATGAACGTGGAAAATTTAGCCCGTCCTATGATGATGTTTCCATTACTATGGAAACAACATAAAAACACAAGGTTTGCGGCTTTGTGTTCAGATTGCAGACCTTTGGTGTTATATTTTGACGTAAGTGCTTTTGGTGCGCATTCGGCGAATAGTTTTCCACAATATTCTTGTACGGGAGACAAGCGTGTTGAGACTTTCAGAACCCACCGTCCAACGTGCTGGAAACCGGTTTTACGCAGTTTTGTCACCTGGTTGACCAGGAGCGCTCTAAAAGTTCTCAGCGTTCGCACGGTAAGCGATAGTCAGTTACGCCTCTCTCTCTCTCTCTCTCTCTCTCTCTCTAAGTTAACATGAAGGCGCAGCGTCTCAGTCCTGCATGTCTTATGTTTATACTGCCCCGTAGACAGGTTTGAATCATTCGTCCGACGTTACATTTTTTTATGTAGTGTAGGCGCACTTAGCTACGAATTCGTCTTTGTTGGTTACGCGGCGTTAACCCATTAATGCTAGTGTCCTCATATGAGGACGCTGACGTTTTACGCATTTATTTCACAGAGGATAAAGCTGAGAGAAACACATTCAGATTGTGTGGTTCCAGGGTCACTATCGTTATATTGTCATAGTGAATTCAGGTGATTTCCCCCGTGCAGTTTTTTTTTTTTTTTTTACAGCAGCCATATTTGATCCTCCATGCGCTTTGCTGAGTCAGCAAAATGTTGAAACCAAAAAGGTAAGCAGATATCTTTTTAACTGTAGACTTTTTTTAATAGCAATATTTAAGTGAAAATGAAGGTAGATGTGTAATTAGAAAACGTGTTCTTCAGTTTTTCTCTGTGTTTGATATTTAAGCGTTGATGAAGGGTAAAAGTGCTGTCCTCATATGAGGACGCTAGGCACTAGAGGGTACAGGTTTTCATAGTCACTGAGCAAACTGTTTTGATTTATTTGTTTGAAGATACATATATATATATCACATTGTGTTTGTGAATGTGCAGCGAGCTTAAAACAAATAACACTGTAAGAAATAAAACATTTCAGACAAAGTTTGCACGGCGTTTGCTCATTTTGTTCATGTTGAAAACCTGTACCCATTTGTGCCTAGCATCCTCACATGAGGACAGTCCATATATGGTGTCTAAATCTCAACATACGCTAAAATGGTCAAATCAGGGGTAGATATGGAATACAAATGGTATTTGCCACTATGTGTCACATTTTGAATCAAAACAAAAATTCAGGCATTAATGGGTTAAGCTAGAAAACCTCACTCACTCACTCCACCCCCCCCCCCCCCTCACACACACACACACACACACACACACACACCGTGGCTCGTATAGTGTGCGACCTGTCTCTGTTAGATGCGACTGGGAGACTGGCGCATACTTTGTGGGATTTGGAAAACTAATTCAATTCTACACATAAAAGGAACAGATTGCAGGTGCTTGCTAAATCGGCGATGCATGCGCCTTTGGCTGTTGCCAAACCACACGATGGTTTCAATCTATCTTTCTCTGTCTGTCTCAGTATTTGTCTCTATAATAAACGACTCCACTCAGCCAAAGCCCCGCCCATTTAACTTTGCCGTGTATTAGCAAAACACAGTACGCCATGACGTCATTTTATGGACAAAGGGGTAATTTCAAGATGAAAGGGACTGACGTAATGGTCTTTTTCCTAAAATGACGTCAATGGGCGTACTGCTTTCTTTGCACGTTTCAGCCATATCGAAATACGTGTGTTTCCCTCGTTGTAGTGTCCGGCAAGAAAGTTTGCCAGATCATGCCATGTGTCGTGCTCATTATGCCGCGGCACGCGATTGACTGAATTCTGGGGGTTTGCCCCAAATGACAAGAGTGGAGCCGCCAGTTGCATAAACGTTTCACTGTCAGCCAGTCTTCCGGGGAATTCATGCGGAGCCGGGATAAAGCGTTGAACTCTCAATGCTCGGGCCGTGAATTTGATTCCCGGATGGGGCCAAATATTTTTGTTTCCCTCGTTGCCCCGTTTTTGGTATCACCCATACGTGGTGGAAAAGGACGTTAAACTGTCAAACACCCACCCACCCACCCACCCCACTCAGTCAGCCAGTATTCCGAGGAATTCATGCTACACGACACCAACACATCATCTTGACAGTTGGTTTTTACCAAGTGTTGAAAAATAATAATAATGATAATACAGGGTGTCGCCTTTATGGACTTTTCGAAAGCATTTGACTCAGACAGTCATCGACAGCTCATCAATAAGTTATCTGCTTATCAGTGATGACACTGTTGATTTCTTCCGTTACTCTCTGATAACAGGCAGCAGCTTGTGTGTGTGTGTCAATTGGTCTGTACTCCAGCGACATCCTGATTAAACATGGCAATCGCTAGGGGTTGATCATCAGTCAGTTTTAATAATTATTGTAAATTATTATGTCAGGCACATGGTAGTTCGGGAAACACACGGGGAGCCGGGGTGGTCGAATGCTAGAGCGTTGGACTCTCAATGCTTGGGTCGTGAGTTCGATCCCGGCTGGGGCCAAATATTTGTGCTGGCTTTTTCATCGTTGCCCTGTCTTTGATATCACCCTATGTGGTGGAAAAGGACGTTAAACCCCCAAACACCCACCCACCCTCCCTCGGGAAACACACACACACACACACACACACACACACTCTGCGGCACACGCGCACGCACACACACACACACACACACACACACACACACACACACACACACACACACACTGTGGTTGGTGGATGGGGGTGTTTGGGGGTTTAACGTCCTTTTCAACCACACACGAGTGATATCAAAGACGGAGGAACGATGAACAAGGAGGAATGGCCCCATCCCATAAAGTTGTTTCTCCAAATAATTTCAGTCATTTTGTCTGTTTATTGTTGCCGGTGGGGTTTTCCCCCCTTCAAGTCTGGAAGACCTACCAAACACACCACATCCGCTCCGCTATAGCGGATCTAGAATCTTAGGAGAGAGAGAGAGATGACGTCAATTCCGTGAACTAAACATTTGACGTCAGCTTCACGTACGTCGTCTAAAAGAGGCCGCTTGTTAAATAGATTGTCTTGTGATTTCCCTGTTATAGTGTTGTGACTTCCCCGACTGAATTAATTTTTACATAAAATCCGGAAAAGGTAGAGGGCTGGTGAAATGTCGGAGGCAGTGACGATATTTACAGATTTTATCTGTGAACTAAACATTTGACTTCAGTCTCACGTATGTCGTCTGACAGAACATGCTTGTTCATGTCTTGTGATATGAATTAATTTTTACATAAAATCTGGAAGATCTAGAGGACAGGTAAAACATGGACTTGAATTCCTTGGATTGTTCTTACGAAATCGCAAAATTGGAACACTTTGGGTCGGTGCTTCTCGCAGGAACCTGGTTTTTTGTTGTTGTTTTTTTTTTTTTGGTGTTTTTTTTTGCTAAAATATCTGTTATTCTTAACCCATTAATGCCTGAATTTTTGTTTTGATTCAAAATGTGACACATAGTGGCACATACCATTTGTATTCCATATCTACCCCTGATTTTGACCATTTTAGCGTATGTTGAGATTTAGACACCATACGTGGACTGTCCTCATGTGAGGACGCTAGGCACAAATGGGTACAGGTTTTCAACATGAACAAAATGAGCAAACGCCGTGCAAACTTTGTCTGAAATGTTTTATTTCTTACAGTGTTATTTGTTTTAAGCTCGCTGCACATTCACAAACACAATGTGATATATATATATGTATCTTCAAACAAATAAATCAAAACAGTTTGCTCAGTGACTATGAAAACCTGTACCCTCTAGTGCCTAGCGTCCTCATATGAGGACAGCACTTTAACCCTTCATCAACGCTTAAATATCAAACACAGAGAAAAACTGAAGGACACGTTTTCTAATTACACATCTACCTTAATTTTCACTTAAATATTGCTATTAAAAAAAGTCTACAGTTAAAAAGATATCTGCTTACCTTTTTGGTTTCAACATTTTGCTGACTCAGCAAAGCGCATGGAGGATCAAATATGGCTGCTGTAAAAAAAAAAAACTGCACGGGGGAAATCACCTGAATTCACTATGACAATATAACGATAGTGACCCTGGAACCACACAATCTGAATGTGTTTCTCTCAGCTTTATCCTCTGTGAAATAAATGCGTAAAACGTCAGCGTCCTCATATGAGGACACTAGGCATTAATGGGTTAATTAATTCAAGATATAACAGTGCAGTAGTTCCTCTCATACGTGCAGTTGTTACACGTGAAAAATGCCGGGAGGATGAGTAATCTGAAGGAGTCGTTTTCGTAGATAGTCTGCCTCATACGCAAACGACCCCCTACCTCAGATTTTTTTTTTTTTTTTTTTTGCTCAAAATCTGTCAGAGCTACAGAGCTGTGCTACGAAACTATTCAGTATTACTGGATGAACTTCCAAAATCTAGAAACTGAAGGCATTTGAACAAACGTTTCGTCCAAATACGTTACGTGACCGATTTCTTTAATTGGGCGATAACTCTTCTAAAAATGCGGCAAGAGAAAAATCGCGAAACCTACCTCTGGAGCAGGTGAATTCCCATTTTATCTCGGGAGTCGGGGTGGTCGAATGGTAGAGCATTGGACTTCTAATGCTCGGGTCGTGAGTTCTATCCCGGCTGGGGCCAAATATTTGTGCTGGCTTTTTCATCGTTGCCCCGTCTTTGATATCACCCTATGTGATGGAAACGGACGTTAAACCCCCCAAACACACACCCACCCACTTATTTCATCTCAGGCAAAAGCTCTTCGACGAGGTGGTTTAGGATACAGCCACAATTACATCACACACACAGGGCAGAGGTAGCCGAATGGTAGAGCGCTCGACTTTCAAGTTTCAAGGCTCGGGTCATGAGTTCGAATCCCGGCTGGGGCCAAATATTTGTGCTGGCCTTTTTCTCGTTACCCCGTCTTTGATATCCTTTGATTTCCGTTCTTTCTTTATTAATGTAATAGAAGATGACCTGCGGCGAAAGGTAAAATTTCGTCGGCTTTTTCCTCTTGAAAACTTTGTGAACTTTCCCCCAACGAACTCGGCTCCGCACAAAACAGTCACAGTTTATGTGAACTAAACTCTGGCGATGCCCACAGTTGTGTTCACTGTTTTTTTTTTTTTTGTTGTTTTTTTTTTGTTTTTTGTTTTGTTTTGTTTTTGTTTTTTTGGTTTGTGTTTTGTTTTTTGTTTTTTTTTTGGGGGGGGGTTGTTTTGTTTTGTTTTGTTTTGTTTTGTTTTGTTTTACAAGACAACAAATCAACCAAACACTCATTAATAAACCACATCATTGAAAAGAAGAAGAAGAAGAAGAGAACATTGATACACTTATACCTTTAGGAACATCTTTCAAACAACCCCTGCCTTGATACATATACATCTTACAATCATACATTCATCGCACATGCAATACAAACTTTTACTCCCCCAGCCCCCACCCCCACAGACACACCCACCAACACCCATACAGGAGATAAACGATCAACACGACATAAAGAGCACACACACATGCACAAAAAAACAGACAAGCCTTTTTGTGGCCTGTACATTGTCCCACGCCAAGCACAGTGTTTTCTCATGTATTTCCTCTTCGTGTTAAATTAACTTAAATTGAATAATAATAATAATGAGTATTGTATAGGCTATTTACCCAATTTCATGAATCGGCTCAAAGCGCGGCGAACTGAGCCCAACACGCACGCTCACGTGAACCACACGCATTCTCTCACACTTTGGACATAAACACATTACAATCAGGTGATGCGAAGGGTCAGCTCAGCTATTTTAAATTTCGGATTTTAGAATTGCATTTATTTTCATATTATCTGGGCTGAACTTTTCCAAAGCTCAAAATTGAAGCTGACAAACACCTTTCACGGAAGACATCGTCCAGCTGATCTTATAATACTAAAGCTGCCGTTCTTCAGGCAAAACTCTGGGAAAATGATTACCCCAACAACGTTAATTTCAGTCTCATACAAGCGATATTCATTCATTCTATGGACCTGCTGACAAGGAAACCATATTCATAAGTAATCCAGTTACACACGATGATGTTAATAAACATCCATTAAACTATACAGTCGAACACTGACCAAAAAGCATCCGAGGGGGATAATTACCTTTATTTCATGATCGTTTGCTGAAGACTACTCATATCAATTATTCAAAATTAGTCAGTCTGTCAAATAATTTGTACGGGAAATGTCATCCACGATTATGAAGAAATTCATGAACAGGAATAGGGAGTTTTGTATAATGTTCAACTGGGAAGTATTTTCTTGATTGGGGGTTTGGGGGAGGAGGGGCTGCGGTAGGGTGTGTGTGTGTGTGTGTGTGTGTGTGTGTGTGTGTGTGTGATATTGTTTTATTCAAGCTGAAATAGTGTGTCTGATTAAAGTAGAAAACAATAAATTTTTTTATTTTAATTTCCCTCCATTCCCATCTGCCTTGTCTCTATTTCGGTCACTTATACGGAACCGATTTTAAACAACTATTCTAATGTTCCCCTAGATTTTTGTTGTTGTTGTTGTTGTTGTTTTAAATCTCATTATTAAGTCAGAAGGAAGGACAAAGGTAAGTACAGATCATATTAAGATGGTGGAATCGCCGGAAAATCGTGCATAAGAGCGGTAGAGACTGCTTCTGTCGTAGGCAACTCGTCAAAGTGTTGAGGTATGTAAACCTGCCTAGTCGGTGTTATTGCCAAACTTTGGTCTTCTATATAGGTATCATCATACTTCTGTCGGATACCAGTTTTAAAGTCGGTACTGTCCTGGCAGCGGGAGCCGGGGTGGCCGAATGGTAGAGCGTTGGACTTCTAATGCTCGGGTCGTGAGTTCGTATCCCTGCTGGGGCCAAATATTTGTGCTGGCCTTTTCATCATTGCCCCGTCTCTGATATCACCCGTATATGGTGGAAAAGGACGTTAAACCCCCAAACACCCACCCACTTACCCTGTCCTGGCAGTGACAAGGGATTTTTGCCGAGTGGTTAAAGGTCTGCAACTTAACTCAATACCTACCGTAACTCAGTAAGTTTGGGCCCCAGTGGCCTCACTAAAACAAAGCATGATGAATTTATTTCTGTATGGAGTTAATTTTGGCCTACTGGGTGGGTGGGGGTTTGCGGGTTTAACGTCCTTTTCCACCACATACGGGTGACATCAAAGACGGGGCAACGATGAAAAAAACCAGCACAAATATTTGGCCCCAGCCGGGATACGAACTCACGACCCGAGCATTAGAAGTCCAACGCTCTACCATTCGGACACCCCGGCTCCCCTGGCCTACTGGGAATGCCCGGGCGCAATATTTGTTATGTACATGAAGCACAAACGCTTTTAGGATAAGAAGATACAAAAAGGTCATCTGAACACTGCCAAACGGCTTCATGATGTTCATGAAAACAAAGAACAAGAACAAGAACAAGAACCTTTATTTTACAACGGTAGAAGTTACAGGCATATTCATACCAATTTTAAAACTTGCCGTTGCTACACTACATGAGCTAATACTACTGAAAAATTAAGAAAGAAGAAAAAGAAAAAAAAAAAAAAAAAAAAAAAGCACACACACACACACACACACACACACACACACACATAACATCACGCATGAATTATTCGCACGCACCTATGCAGAACATAATCATAAGCGGAAATAATGTCATAATTTCTATAGAAGTGGACAAAAATGACGATGAGTTATCTCGCACAGATAAGAGAACGTTATTCATATTGCTGAAAGGTGAATGTGGGTACTTGGCGCTAAATAAAATGTAATGACGCATGTGCAGGTGAAAAGCAGTGACATAGCCATAGCAATGACAATGAGCAGCTCATGATCTAGGATACCAAAAAATTTATGAGATCCTTTTTAAACGATGAGAGTGAACTACTTCTTGTAATGAGAGTGGGCAAGCTGTTCCAAAGAGTGGCACCCGAGAATGATAAGCTAGTTTTAAATATATCTATCCTTGGACGTGGGATAATTAGGCGTAACCTGGAGTTTGGGTAACGGGAGTCTGAAGTAGTAAAGAGATGACTGAGGTAGTGGGGAAGAAAACCATTAAGGATTTTATACATGAAAACGCCTTTATTAAAAAGAAGTTGTTTTGAAAGAGGGAGTATCTCTAGATTCCGGAGCTTCTGCAAAAATAAAACATGGCACTTATAGCAACTATGCGTGTTCCGTTTTTCCCAGGACCAACTTCGACATGTATCAAAACAACACTTCAGTTTTTATGACCAGTGTGTCGGAACAATACACGGACATGTCGACCTGGAGAACTTACAACGCTACAAGCGCCCAAGAACCTCTTGTCTTGCCTCGGGACATCGCTGACAACTTTACCCCGCTGGAGATCAATTTCATCATCATCAACTGCGTGCTGAACCCCATCCTGCTCCTGGTCGGGGTGCCCGCCAACATCATCAGCTGCCTCGTGTTCTACAAACAGGGTCTGAGAGACCGCATGAACCTCTGTCTCTTCGTGCTGGCGCTGGTCGACATGGTCTGTGTTTCGTCAACCTTTGTAGTGGGCATCGACACCGTGATCAAATTTTGGAGCAGGGAACTCGAACAGGAGTATAATGCTCATGTGAGTAAATATAATATACTGTACTGTGCAACAAGTTGAGCTTAAAGGTCTGCCATCGCAACAAATCCTGCGACTGTGCGCAATGCATGCACCTCCGTCACAGTTGCAGAGTTTTCAGCGCTTCGGAGACCCTTATAAAGCCAGAGCGTGAGTTTGCAGTGACTTCATTTTGATTTTGGTCAGCGAGACACATCGCTTCAGCGCCTAGCGTGTGTTGTGTGCTGCATGAGAAGACTAGCCACTGCGATCTTTCTCGCTCAATGTCAAAACGCAAACTGTGATATGAAATCAGGCTGCCCTTCACTTTTGTAGGGGTTTCACGGATGTTGAAAAACTCTGTAACGGTGACAAGAGTTGGCTGTGCAAATGAAGAACGCATAGAGTAATGTATAATACACACTTCACATTAACAATGTACACCATTTAAAATAGCTATTAAAATACATCAAGCATACATTCATCACAGTCTCCTCTATCCACTAAACCCGGTCTGTATAAGTTGAGTAAAATTTGACTCTCTCTCTCTCTCTCTCTCTCGCGCGCGCGCGCGCGCACACACACACACACACACACACACACACACACACACACACACACACACACACACACACACACACACAGAACGGGCCAAGCGAGTGGACAGAAATAGATATATGAAATAATATCTGACAGTCGCTATTGATCTCTACGCTGAAGCGTCTACGACAACTGCTGTATCATCAGGCCTTTCCCTTGTTGTAAATCGTGTGGTGGAGTTGGCAAGGAGTAGATCAGAAAACGTTTGCATCATCTGTCCAGATGGTGGTGAATTTCAGCTTCCTCGTATTTGGCATGCGGGCGACGTCTGGCTGTATCACCATGGTGATCGCTGTGGAGCGGTGTGTGTGCGTGGTCTTCCCGCTGCGCGCCAACTCCATCATGCGGACACGGACCATGGGGGCGCTGCTAGCGATCACCTTCATCATTATGCATCTGGGATTCTCCGTTATGTTCTTCAGGAACAAGTGAGTATACACTTTGGGGATGGTACTCCACACTCTCACACTCTCACGACCGCTTGTTGATAAAACGCAGCAAAAGATAAAAAATGCCACGTCAAGCGACTGGCAAAGCTCCTTCGTCCCCATTTCCGTACGAAGTCGAACTACGTCATGTATGGATTTTATACCATGACTTGTAATAGCGGTAGAGTGGTATATATATATATACTTTGGAAATTTCGATACTTTCAGACCAGCTGGATTAACAAAACGCCGAGATCACCGATGTGTTTAAGTCCTTTGAGAGACACTTCCCTTTTTTTCAAAATTCACATGAGTAACTGGAGCAAAACAGCTAAAACTACATCCCATTTCCTACCATTTAAAGAAAATGTGAATTGGTGCTTTTGTTCAGAAGATACAAAATATTAAATACTAGAGGTGTACAAAGGCAGCAGTCAGCAAAATAAAAATAAAAAACACCTGGCGCTGAGCAGTGCTGCATTCTAGAGTGGCCGGCGATGATAGGGTTAAAATTATGTCACACTTAAAAACTTCCAATTAAAAACAAACAAACAAACACCTCCCCCCCCCCCAACCGTTTGTTGTTGTTGTTGTTGTTGTTGTTTTGTTTTTGCTTTTTGCGCTGAATTCTGTTTTGGTTTGGGTGGGTGGGTGGGGTGGGTGTTTTCCGTCCTTTTCCATCACGTATGGGTGATATCAAAGACGGGGCCACGAGAAAAAGGCCAGTACAAACACGTTGCCCCAGCCGGGATTGGAACTTACGACCCGAGCATTGGGAGTCCAACGCTCTACCGTTCGGCAATCCCGGCTTTTTTTGTCTTGGTCACTGAGCGAGACACATGGGTGCGGCGGGTGTTGTGGGGTGCACCAGATGTCTCAGTCAGTGCCCAAAGGCAGACTGAGGTGAATTCACTTTGGGCTCCGCTCTTTACTGCCGGGCTGAGGGGCGCTGGAAGCTGAGAAAGAGTTGACGGTGCACTATGCACAGTCGTCAAGGTTTTAAAAACACGTTGTTACGGCAGATCTTTAAGCCTTTGTAAGTAATATCAATGTCTGAATAATAATAATAATAATAATAATCGCATGAATATGTTATGCACTTTATCCCAGATATTTAGCTCAAAGCGCCGCAAGTTAAACCCAACACGCACGCTTACGTGAATCACACACATTGTCTTACACACTGGACATGAACATACAACAATCACGTGTTGCGAAGAGCCAGCTCAGCAATTTAGGTTTCGGAACTTTAGAATTGCATTTGTGTTCGATTTTGTGTGAAAAAATAAGGCAGGTGGAAGCTGAATCAAGGGGAGGCCATTGGCCTGGTGGGTTGGTCCACCGCCTGGCAGTTTGTGCGAAGCGGTGCGAGTTCGACCCCGACCCAAGGAGGGAGTAACAACTTGTGCTTACTCCATAATGTTGCTGGCTTCCTCTAGCTGTATGATCTGCGCATGCGTGTGTAACATGTGCACGTACTCTTCGTTCTTCTTCTGAAAAACTTTCGAAAGTTCAAAGGCTTCGTTGCCCCGTCACTCTGGAACGCACTGCCTGCCGGCCTGAGAGACCTGATGGACATGCGTCGTTTCAAATCTGACTTGAAAACGTATCTATTTCGCCTGGCTTTCGACCAGGTCCGCTTACCTCCTTCCGATTCAGGTGCTCTGTTTGTGTGTGTGTGTGTGTGTGTGTGTGTGTGTGTGTGTGTGTGTGTGTGTGTGTGTGTGTGTGTATGTGTGTGTTGCATATTTCTTGGTGTGAATGCGGGAGTACGCGCATTGAGTCACTTTGTGACAATTTGCGCTATAGAATTTATATATAAAAGTACGATTCATTATTATTATTATTAGTAGTAGTAGTAGTAGTAGTAGTATTACAGTCATCAATAGTGACCGAACTAGCAGTCTGTCTGGATTGAATAGTGTACAGCTGGACTGTTCGGTTAGGGTAGGCTCACTCTCCACCATGATCTGCCGCCAGGGCCATCTTTCATAAGAATAACCTCAACTAACCAACCAGCCTCAATCAAGAAGATTCAGAAACTCACTCATTAGTCAAAACAACGCCCGTAGCCTACCCGATACTAATAGTCGACTATAAATGTTCATATGAATCACTCCGTGCTTTTTTTCCTCAGAGTGGAAAGCGTGTATGACAAGACCCGTAACCAAGTGCTGTACAGGGTGACCCCGAGGGAAGGTTTCCGGAAGTACAACTTCATCCTGTGGGACATAGTGTACACGATCATTTTCAGTTTCGTCGTCCCGATCGTCACCTTCGTCGTGGTGGGCGTGGCCACAGCCGTCACGGTCATCAAACTCAGAACGGCCATCGCCTGGCGGGCCAGCACCAGCTCGGGAGGAGGGGCAGACAACCAGAACCAGCAACAGCAGGTGGCGCTGACCAAGATGCTGGTGATCCTCTCAGGCGTCTTCATGGTGTGCACGGCTCCGCTGACGTCACTCAGCATCGTGCGGCTCCTTCTGCCGGATTTTTCCTCCTATGGTCGTTACTCTGTTTACTTCTTTACAGCCTATGAGATATGTTTTTTTCTTTCTGCCATAAACAGCTCAGCTAATTTCTTTGTCTACTACGCCCGCTCCTCGCGCTTTAGGACTGAGCTACGTGCAATGTTTCGTCGTGTTAACATCTCCAACTTAAATCCTGATATCACTGAAAGTAACACCAACAACACTCCCAAATATGGAGCAGACTCCCTTTCAAGCCAATTGTAAACTCTTCTTTCTGCGTCCGTTTACATTTCATCGTTGCCCCGTCTTTGATATCACCCGTATGTGGTGGAAAACGACTTTAAACACCCATCCACTCACCCACCCACCCACCCGCGTCCGTTTACAAAAATTAAACGTTTTTCTTAAAACGTTTCTATGTTGTTGTTTTGTTGTTGTTGTTGTTTTGTTGTTGTTTTGTTGTTGTTTTGTTTTGTTTTGTTTTGTTGTTGTTGTTGTTTTTTTGGGTTTTTTTTTTTTTTGGGGGGGGGGGGGGTGTTGTGGGGTTGTTGTTTTTTGTTTTTTTGCTGAATAAGATTCCCAGTCTCCCATGACCTACACTGAATTTTGCTTAAAGACCTAATACTTAAGACTTTTATGGTCACTTATCCTTCTGATCTGTGTTGATCAAGCATCACACCTGCACAGTGACAGCATCCCAATGGGGGAACCGGCACAGTCGAGCGGTAGAGCGTTGGACTTCCAGTGCTCGGGTAGTGAGTTCGATTCCCGGCTGGGGGTAAATATCTGTGCTGGCTTTTTGCTCGTTGCCCAGTCTTTGATATCATTCATATGTCGCGGAAAAATATGTTAAACCCTCAAACACCCACCCACCCGATTGCATTTCAAATGGTGGCACTGAGCCAGCAGAAGAGTACGCGCGACGCGACGCGACGCGCCTGACATAAGGACTGAGCGAGAGGCGTGCTGACATTAGTAAGTGAAATTGAATTTTCGACCGCCGCGCGAGGAGCCGGGGTGGCCGAATGGTAGAGCGTTGGACTTCTGATGCTCGGGTCGTAAATTCGTATCCCGGCTTGTGCCAAATATTTGTGCTGGCTTTTTCATCGTTGCCCCGTCTTTGATATCACCCGTATGTGGTGGAAAGGACGTTAAAACCCCAAACACCCACCCTCGACCGCCGCGCAAAGTGTAACCAGCATCGTATCGCATGAAGAGCTCTACTAAACAGCAAACTAGAATATTTCGAGTGAACAGCTCCACTTGCACGTGAAACTGTTCCAAAACATAAGCTGGCTTCTTTGAATCCCAGTAAACATGAAAAAAGCGCGTTTGTCTAGTGCTTTTGAGGTAGCAGTCGCCAATAACTATAACTTTAATTCGGTACGAGCCACGCTTCTATACCAGTACCAGAGGGTGTGTGTGTGTGTGTGTGTGTGTGTGTGTGTGTGTGTGTGTGTGTGTGTGTGTGTGTGTGTGTGTGTGTGTGTGTGTTTCGGGGTTTAACGTCCTTTTCCACCACATACGGGTGATATGAAAGACTGGGCAACGATGAAAAAGCCAGCACAAATATTTGGCCACAGCCGGGATACAAACTCACGACCCTAGCATCAGAAGTCCAACGCTCTACCATTCGGCCACCCCGGCTCCCCACCTACAGCAGAGAAAAAAGATTTCAGGAAGTATTAATTAATAATGATAATAATAGATTCGTTTGAATGTGACGCCTGTCCCTCGGTAGGGGATCCAGGCGCCATTTCAATTGCAATATAGACCTACTATATTTCGAAACAGTCAGTGTTTTGGTTTTCTGTTTCTTCTTGACATCAGCGAAGCAAGGCTAAATAAAGATTTTCACTTTTTGTAAATCTCTCAAGTCCTTTGTAATGTAACTATTCCATTGAAAAAGTGTGACGTCATTCGATGACGTCATTCTACTCTACTGACGTAATGGTTTGAAGTGTAAACGTCAGGTAATGAGCGAGGTTACCTTTGACGTCATTGTCACTTCAGGTTCTTGGGGAGATGCCTGACTAAATTCGATTTTTTTTTACAAAAAGTATCGATTATTCCGAGATCACCAGCCTGTTCAAATTCATGTTGTCTGTCACCGAAAAAAATCAGGATAGTATACCTATCTTTTGGTTATTAATTTCCTCCAATATATTAACAAATAAACAATTTTTGAAAGAATACACATTCACAGATCGTTGACGATTGCAAGTTTAAACGCAAGGTTTCAAGGCATACGCCCACAACAATACTGCAATAGAGATGCTGGAAACCGGAAAATACGTCTTGTGGTCTTGTGGTTCCATCCGCAAGCAGACAGGGTTGGTATGAATGGAGGTTTTGTCAGACTTCAAAGTTTCACTCGAGTCAATTCTTGTACGGACTCGGCATGTAAGCACTCTCCTTCACGTTATCACACATGACGTTAGTGGATTAAGTGTGTGTGAATAAAAATCCCATGGTCATATTTTGATGGAAGAGGAGAGAACCTATCCACTATCAAAGTTTCACTCGAGTCAATTCTTGTACAGACTCGGCATGTAAACACTCTCCTTCCCGTTATCACACATGACTAAAAATCCCATGGTCATATTTTGATGGAAGAAGAGAAAACTTATCCCCGAGCCGTGGTATCTCTACCGTCATTTCGCAAAAGGGCGGCGATGACATGCGGATTTTGTCAGCACTTAGGCGCTTTTACCACTCTCTCTCTCTCTCTCTCTCTCTCCCCCCCTCCCCCCTCTCTCTCTTTCGGGGAACCGGGGTGGCCGAATGGTAGAGCCATGCATGTTCAATGCTCGGGTCGTGAATTCGAATCCCGGCTGGGGTTAGGGTTAGGCTTAGGGTTTTAAGGGTTAGGGTAGGGTTGGGTTTAGGGTTAGGGTTAGGGCCAAATATTTGTGCTGGCCTTTTTCTCGTTTCCCGTCTTTAATATCACCCGTATGTGGTGGAAAAGGACGTTAAACTCCCAAACACGCACCCACCCTCTCTCTCTCTCTCTCTCTCTCTCTCTCTCTCGTGTGTGTGTGTGTGTGTGTGTGTGTGTGTGTGTGTGTGTGTGTGTGTGTGTGTGTGTGTGTGTGTGTGTGTGTGTGTGTGTGTGTGTGTGTGCGTGTGTGTGTGTGGCTTTATTGAGTTTAAATGTGTAACTTGTTTCTACATCCCCCCCCCCCCCTATATTCCTGTAGTTTATAGATTGTTCTTCCTTTGCTCATATTCTCGTAGTTTAGCAACGACAAGTTCGAACATGGTATTTCTGCCAAAACTTCTACCGTTCGAAAATAAAGATTATTGTCATTGTCATTGTCACTCTCTCTCTCTCTCTCTCTCTCTCTCTCTCTCTCTCTCTCTCTCTCTCGTGAACTGACAAGCTGTGTGACCGAATAAGATACGATGGTAAGTATGTGTATCATGAGAATAAATTATCAACAATTTAGCAGCAACCAGCAGAGTACCGACCACAACAAGGATAAAAGCGAAACACTCCAGCCTATGACTTGAAGATTGTGACAATTTGTCGGCTTTGAAGGATTATTAAATGAGATCTTTGATGGTGCGACACTTGTAAGAAATGATCGAGTCTCTACGTGAAATTTGACTCGACCTGCTGAGGAAAGGATATCTAGCCAAATTCCCATCAGGTGGCCAAATTAGATGCCAAAAAGCCATCAGGAAAATCGATTTCTTAGGCTCAGGATCCACAGGTGAACGCCGTTATCGCCTACTTTCTTTCGATGTACCTTAGATATGGCGCTAATAAAAAATATCATTCCGGCGAAAAACTGTCAATATCACCTAAATGTGTGTGTGTGTGTGTGTGTGTGTGTGTGTGTGTGTGTGTGTGTGTGTGTGTGTGTATGTGTGTGTGTGTGTGTGTGTGTGTGTGTGTGTGTGTGTGTGTGTGTGTGTGTGTGTGTGTGTCTTTCCAGCAGCACCGTTTTCTTAATGTGCCTCCTCGTTTAAGTCGATATTGATGTAAAAGTCCGCATTTCAAAGTCGGCTTTAGTTTGTAAATGAATTAAATAACACACACACACACACACACACACACACACACACACACACACACACACACACACACACACACACACACACCAATAATGTTTTATTCCACATGTTGTTCTCGAAACCAATAAATCCATCGAAACTTGCAGCAATACTCACTAACAAAATCCGTAGCATTTTCGCTCTGGGCAGAAAAAAAAAATGTTTCTTGATCTCAGAAAGTGCTGGATAAGTGCACTTTTACCAATCGTAAGATATACACACACCTAGAAAGAAAAGAAAATGCGCTTTAATGTGGTATAAAATCGACGTTTGTATTTTGAAAATTGTGATTACAGCAGGGTTGCACATTTAAGTCGGTCCCAGGACACTGACTTATAAAAATTTCAAATGTCCTATTTTTCCCACCTCAAGCGGACATTTGTCCTATTAACATTTTTATTGCCACTAAGTGGCCAGGACACTGTGTCCTATCACTTTGCTGTTTCCAGGACACTTTGTCCTATAGAAGCTGTGGAAAATGTGCAACCCTGTTACAGCGGTCAAGGGAAGTTGGTTGGGGTATTGGTGATACAGAGTGTCCCCCAGTATTGTTTTTCTGTATTGCGTAGAATGCCACAGCGCGACTTGTTCACCATTTAGTGAAAGCGAGTCGCGTATTTGGAAGAAAGTTGTGCAAGATTTTTGGAGAAAACACTGACATTTGAAAAGCAGAACGTCTGCCTGATATTTCTAAGACATAATTTCACACACGTAGAAAAAGTCATTGATCATCATCGTTTATTTTCTTTGGATTTGTTTTTGCTTGATAAGATAAGATTGCTCCTTCGTGAGGAAATTTCATATCTGCTCAAACGTACAGTGACAATACAATACATGAAAATTATGCACACACATACAGAAATTGTTTCATTCACGTGCAGGTTTTCGTCGAGGGCGACCCCTTCCTTTTCCTGAGGATGTATTTCTATAGAGCATTTAATTTTGTAGGGAAAAAAATCGCGATTCTCGACAGCTGATATACTTATTTTATGCGTTGTCAACAAAAAAAATGTACCTACCCCTGAGGTCCCCACCGAATTCTATTTTTGTTTAAAAAGGCGGGTGGGAGGTGGTGGGTGTTTCGGAGTTTATCGTCCCTTTCCACCACGTAAGTTTAAGAGGGCATCAGGGACGTTCCCAACAAATTTTCCAGTCTATTGCCCTGTGTCCAACTGGTCGTGAGATTTGGACGTGGCACGCGCATGTCCTGTGGGAACGTGACAGGCGCTCTGGGCTTCGCAATTCAAATCATAACAAGAGAATGTTTGACAAGACGACATAATTATGGCGCATTCTGTTTGGTGTCCCTGCTACACCTACTTTGCAACATAAGGCCTACTATAGGTACTATAGGTACGGAATGTGGACAGTGTGATCTATTTAGCACCAAAGTCCACATGTACAGAGCAAACACTGGAACAGATACAGAAAATGTTTATTTCCAGATGGGTTTTTGATGATGGCGGCATACTTTTTAATTCTGAATGAGTTTTCCAAAGCGTGTGGCTGTTGAAATAACTTAGGAAAACACTGTGCATTTTCCCTGACTATACTCGCTGCATTAACATGAATTCCGAATCAGGATGAGAATGTCATTTTTTTTTTTTTTCAAAAAACCAACCCCATTGTTTCGGGCGTGCGTTTGTCGGTGGTTGTTGTAGGTGGTGGTGGTGGTGGTATATTTTGCTTGGTCCTACGTACTTTACGTGTGACTTTGACCTTTTATGAAGGTACTTATAGAAGGTTGTTATCGGCATCTAATATTAACATATCCAAACTATGACGATTGGGTTTTCATTCGCACACATCTGAGTCAGTCGCGTGAAGTGTGCATGAAAGACAGTGCATGTACTCCGAGTCTGTACAAAAATTGACCCGGCTCAGACTTTGAAGTCTGCGAAAAGTACCTATCATCCCAAATCACAATAGACGAGGAGAAACCATAACGTAGGCATTTTCTCCGAAACAACAAACAGCAGCGGCAAAAAACGAGGCACGATGATAGACAGCAATGAGACCTATTTAGACATAACTTTTTGAATGACCTTGACCTTTGAAAAGCTGTCTGTTGTAAATTTTAACATTACCGTTTTCGCAGAAAAATATTAGAGGCGTCAAACTTGGCATAATGATAGACATTGATGAGATCTTTACTTAACAGGTCTCACTTGAATGACCTTGACTCAAGGTCAACGCCATGCAAACTGTTTTGGGGAAAACTGTAATATTGCCAGTAACTATGAACACAAGAGACACCTTACTTGGCATGGTGATAGATAGTGATAAGAGCTTTACAAACATACTCTTTTGAATGACCTTAAACTTGTCACAAGTGAGCCATGGAGGGCACCTGTCTAAGAAATACTGTAACCTATTAATTTTTATAAATGACTGATCTTGACTGGAACTTCGACTTGAAATGCACTAGACAAGTCCTGGGTTCATGAAAAGAGTGTTACGTGGTGGATGTTCGAGGAGCCCGTCATCTCACCGAGGGATATGCGGTGACTCAGGCACACACTATTCACGTAGCGAGTTCTTATATTGACTGCTGAAGAAGTGCACCAGAGAAGCTCATATGTGCGAAGCTTGAGAGTGCAGTGTGACACCAGAGAAGGGCCGTAATAAACTCCACACGGTTATAACTTTTCTACGCGCTCACGAGTCTTTTTGTGAGTGAAAGAGACTTCTTTAGCAGTCAGTATAAGAACTCGCTACGTGAAGAGTCTGTGCCTGAGTCACCGTATTCCTCGGTAAGACGACGGGCTCTTCGAACATACAGCACGTAAAAAAGAGAAACACTTCATAAATGAATGCCGTCCACAGCATTGCACGAATACAAAAAAAAACTCATTTCATGAAACTTCTTTGAGCAAAATTCAGTTTTGGTGTTGTGTGACTAGGTAATCCCATTCCGCAAAAAGGTTGAAAACGTTTCAAGAAACACATTTTCGGCACATCGCAACGCCAGCATTGCCTGTCCTACACAGTTGTGGATCGATTGAATTTCACTCCACTGCCTTCCCGTGAAATTCCGCTGCCACTTTAAGATTGCAACCTTTGCATACCGGTTCTTTGAGGGCTCTCTTCCTCCGTATCTGTCTGCCTTGCTGTGCGCTTACCACCCATGTCGCACACTTCGTTCCGCCGATGAAAAGCGCCTTAATGTCCCCAAGCGCAACATGAAAACCGCAGGCGAACGCTCCTTCAGTTTCCTCGCCCCAAATGTTTGGGACTCGCTGCCAGTCGAACTTCGTGAGCTTCCCACACTGTCCCAGTTCAAATCGGACCTGAAAACCCATCTCTTCCGTCAGGCCTTTCACACTTATGACTAGTCTGCCATTGTTTCAGTGCCTTTGACTGCAATCTGCATCAGGCTGGGTAGTGCATGTGTGTGTGTGTGTGTGTGTGTGTCAGTGCGTGTGTGTCAGTGCGTGTGTTTCAGTGTGTGTGTGTGTTTAGAGCTATGAGTTGCTTTCATGCGAGATTAAGCGCTAAACAAGTACTATTCATTATTATTATTATTATTATTAATTCCTCGCTTTCGTTGTGCAGGCACCATCACTTGGTGCTTTTCAAAATAGATTATATTTAGTCTAGCAGGAGCATAATCATGTACAGCATAGAGACATTGCCTTCAGTGGTTAAAAATATGGTATGGTATGGTAGACTTCTCCTCGGCGCACATATCAATCTCTGCTGAAATGCTAGCCGCAGGGCTGGAGGACGAAGCAGTGAAAGCCTGCTGCCGCTAAGCGCTACTTTATGTGCAAACCTCCACCCTGCTATTCACTCTGGTGCGTGCGACAGTAGTTCTGTTTACCACGACACCGGCTACAGCCTACTCTTCTTCGAAAGATGAACGTGGGATTTTTAGCGTGCACACTTGATGTATGTGCGTGCGTGTGTACACGAAGGCGAGACAGGCACCGTAAACGAGTCTGCACATGGATTTGACTCGATATGGTAAGGAAAAATCCCACCATATTCCTGCCCACCGGGGACTCGAACCAAGCAGATCAGGATCCGAAGTCGAATGCCCTAACCACTAAACCCAGTCCCCTGTCAAATATAGAAATAAAGTTTCCTTAGGCTCGATCAAAAGATCCATAGGTACGTTTGTAAGACATGTTTTAGGCGTGCAGGCCTGGTCAGAAGACCACCTTTTTTAGAACAACCTCAAGATTTTTAGGTGGTGACCATACCAGGGCCCGTATGTAAAAGTCGAGGTTAATTTAACCCACGGCTACGGGCCTAACCCAGCCTAGGACAAACGAAACCCAAAAGCAAAATTAAATTTTAAAAAAGGAAGCGAAGAAAGGAAGAAAAAATCCTTCTATAACGGCTTAGGCACCTTGCTGGAATGGGCCCGCTTCTTGATTTAAAACAAAAAAAAAACAACAGAAAATTTAACCCTAGAGCTAGTTTAGTTCGAGGTTAGACTCCAGCCCTGGGCTAAAAGCCCTAACCTCGACTTTTACATACGGGACCTGCACTTCAAACAGACCGGCGCACAGGGCGATCCGGTCTAATCATCATCACCGCTGATCAGCAACCATACTATTTCTCGAAAGGAAAGCAGAAATAAAAGATCAGAACTTGCAAACGGTTGCAAGGGACTCTGCTCCAGATTTGGGGGTGTTGTTGGTGTTACTTTGAGCGATATCAGGATTTAAGCTGGAGATGTTAACACGGCGAAACATCGCACGTAGCTCGGTCCTAAAGCGCGAGGAGCGGGCGTAGTAGACAAAGAAATTAGCTGAGCTGTTTATGGCAGAAAGAAATAGACATATCTCATAGGCTGTATAGAAGTAGATGGAGTAACGACCATACGAGGAAAAATCCGGCAGAAGGAGCCGCACGATGCTCAGTGACGTCACAGGAGCCGTGCACACCATGAAGACGCAAGAGAGAATCACGAGCATCTTGGTCAGCGCCGCCTGTTGTTGTTGGTTCTGGTTGTCTCCCCTTCCCGAGCTGGTGCTGGCCCGCCAGGCGATGGCCGTCCTGAGTTTGATGACCGTGATGGCTGTGGCCACGCCCACCACGACGAAGGTGAGGATCGGGACGAGGAAACTGAAGATGATTGTGTACACTATGTCCCACAGGATGAAGTTGTACTTCCGGAAACCTTCCCTCGGGGTCACCCTGTACAGCACTTGGTCACGGGTCGTGTCATACACGCTTTCCACTCTGAGGAAAAAAGCACGGAGTGATTCATGTGAACGGTTCAGGTATAGGCTAAGACATTGTTTTCATAAAATGGATTTCCAAATCTCCTTGATCCAGCAATCAAGCTGGTTAGTTCGGCTGGACGTCCCCCCCCCCCACACACACACACCACAGTCTGCGTTTGGACACTGAGTGAAACATCTCGTACAGCACACAACTCCCGCTACTCGCCGTAATTCAAATTCACATTCAAATTCAAATTACTTTCTTTATCCCAGAAGGGAAATTATAGGCCACCATAACCAATAATAATAAGACATAATCATAACAAATAAAATTTGCACTTACAGAAGCCTCAGTCACGCACACAAGTAAATCTTGCACACAAGTGTGCACACACACACACACACACACACACACACACACACACACACACACACACACACACACACACATCCGTATAATGCATGCGCGTGTTACAGGGAATCTCAGACGTGCTGAACAATCTGCAAGTGTAACCGAGTTTACTTGTTGTTTGTGCACTAGGCATGGTAGCAGAGGGGGGGGGGGTGTTGTTCTTTTATTGTTTTTTGTGTTGTTTTGTTGTTGTTGTTGTTTTTTTGGGGGTTTTTTTTGTTTTTTGTGTGGGTTTTTTTTTTTTTTTTGGGTGTTGTTGTTTTTTTGCCACAACTCTTTGCCGGCTCCAGTGGTGTTCCTCCCAGGTAATGGGTTGAATCCACGGAGGGCTCGGAAGTTGGAGCAATTTTTATTATGCATGATGATGGAGATGAGGATGATGGTAAGAGGTCCGTGTGGTTTGGGACTGCGGGGCAGGGCCACATTCCACGCTTCCTGTCAGAAATATCCCGGCATTAACCAGGCCCGGACCAGACCGTGTAATCATCCACATCATAAGACGTGTCATACCAAGGGAAGCACTCCCAAAGTCGCACCCGTGAAGTGGGTTAAGCTCGGCTGTGTGGCAACAGCCTCCTCATTGGGCCCATAGCACACCCGCTCTGGGTAGGAGCCGACCTAGGTAGGAAAAATCCCGCTTGCCTCGGCTGGGACTCGAACCCGGGTCTCCCGGTCCGTAGTCCGAAGTGCTAACCACTACACTACGGGGGCCGGTGTTTTGTGGGTTGTTGTTGGTTTTTTTTTTTTACACACTAGTGATCTGAGTTTTGTCGTTCAGCTGGTGCATAACCATACATATCGAAATTCACCTCCAAGTTTTTCACATACAGCAGGGTGCACTTATATCAATTGTTTACTGTTCACAGCGTGGGAATGCTTACTTGTTCCTGAAGAACATTATAGAGAATCCCAGATGCATAATGATGAAGGTGATCGCTAGCAGCGCCCCCATGGTCCGTGTCCGCATGATGGAGTTGGCGCGCAGCGGGAAGACCACGCACACACACCGCTCCACAGCGATCACCATGGTGATACAGCCAGACGTCGCCCGCATGCCAAATACGAGGAAGCTGAAATTCACCACCACCTGGACAGATGATGAAAACGTTTTCTGATCCACTCATGTCGACTCCACCACACTACTTACAGCCAGGAAAATGTCTGATGAACTGGTGGAGATGGGCCTGATGATAAAACAGTTGTCGTTAAGTCGACTACAAGGGTTATAAATCACTTAATTCCTATTGTATCTAATAAAGGTGTTAAAATGCAGTCTGTCCATTAACTCATTTATTAGTACATACTGGTACATTACTGAGAATTTTTTTTTTTTTTTACATTTGAAACAGTTTTTTCATACATATGAACATACGAACATAATTATATACATATACACATAAACATACAATCATACACACATGCCAGCTTGCTCACAAGCGTTTGCAAAAAAAAAAAAAAAAAAAAAATGCACCCATGTGTTCTGTCACGTTCTAGGTACTCGAACGTAGTAACATAGTGAATCCATTTTTTTCATAAAGTTCATATAATCCATTTTTATGCTTGCAATATACTTTTCTAATTCATATCTTTCCGTCAACATTGGGAAGCCGCGGTGGTCGAATGGTAGAGCGTTGGACTTCCAATGCTCGGGTCGTGAGTTCGAACCCCGGCTGGGGCCAAATATTGTGCTGGCTTTTTCATCGTTGCCCCGTCTTTGATATCACCCTTATGTGGTGGAAAAGGACGTTAAACTTCCAAACACCCACCCACCCTTCCCTCAACATTTTCTTAAACAGTGCGAAGTCAGGTTGTCTTTTTTCCATTTACAATAATTTTGTATATAAAGAACTTGGCTAACAGTTATAAAATCATATATCTCTTCGGTTTCCGATTATTGAGAAATCGTTCATTTTAAAGTTTTTATCAGAGCAGGCATGTAGGCTTAAGTTTGTTTTGTTGTTGTTGTTGTTGTTGTTTTCGTTTGCTTCTTTTGGCTCGGCGATAAACTTACTTACATTGGCATTATACGCCTGATAAAGTTCACTATCCAGATATCTGATGAAGGTATCGACGCCCACTACAAAGTTTGCCAGCACACAGACCGTATCGACCAGCGCCAGCACGAAGAGACAGAGGTTCATGCGGTCTCTCAGACCCTGTTTGTAGAACACGAGGCAGCTGACGATGTTGGCGGGCACCCCGACCAGGAGCAGGATGGGGTTAAGCACGCAGTTGATGACGATGGAATTGATCTCCAGCGCGGTAAATTTGTTAGGGGCGTCCAAGTGAGGTTCTTCTTGGACAGTCGAAGCATCGTAAGCTATGTAAGTTGACATGTCGCTGTATTCCGAGTATGTGACCCACCAAACTGAAGTGCTGTTTTGATACATGTCGAAGTTGGTCCTGGAAAAAGAGAACATCCACAAGCCAACTTTCTGCACGTGCTTGTTTTTTCGTCGTTGGGGTTTTTTGGGGGGTTTTTTTCTTGTCTTTTTTTTTTTTTTTCTCTTTCTTATTTTTTTTTTCGTGGTTTTCTTTTCATGAACCCTATCAAGGTGATCCCCCGTGCTCAGCAGACTGTGCTTAACTTCTTATCCTCATTTTTTTTTTTTTTTTTTTTTTGCATAGTTATTATAAACAGTTCCTACAGGGGGTAGTGTGGGTGTTTGGGGGTTTAACGTACTTTTCCACCACATACGGGTGATATCAAAGACCGTGCGGGGCGACGATGAAAAAGCCAGCACAAATATTCGGCCCCAGCCGGGATACGAACTCACGACCCGAGCATTAGTAGTCCAACGCCCTACCATACGGCCACCCCGGCTCCCCCAGTTCTCACTAATTCCCCCAGAATTTCCCACTAATAACGACATGTTAAGGATCACCAACCTTATCCTAAGGCGGCTCCCGCACCAAACCAGTCGTACTCCACAGAGGAAAATTCACGAGGGACGTGCTGAGATACACTGCTCAAGGACTGAAAATATCCTGCACAGTGGACAAATGAAAGTGTGTGTGTGTGTGTGTGTGTGTGTGTGTGTGTGTGTGTGTGTGTGTGTGTGTGTGTGTGTGTGTGTGTGTGTGTGTGTGTGTGTGTTGTTGTTGTTGTTGTTGTTGTTGTTGTTTAAATATATACATGTACATTTCGTCGGGGCAAAACCTGTGTTTTGGTGTTGTGAGGTAGGTCTGACCACAGATTTGCCGCTTTCATGACTGGGACGAAACAACATAAGACCTGGGCTGTTTTTTTTTAAGCACTCTTAATGATACGTTTAATCCGAAAGGCTATTCTTTTATTCAGATGTGAGAACAAAAATCGCTTTTACGCGGAAATTGTCTGATTTGAAATTGCTAGTTTCGCGAACTTTTTTTTTTTAATGCACTGCTTGTTATATTCTCAGAGAGTAGAGTTTTAAGCTTGTATGGTTTTAAGGTTTCCTGGCGTATCATCAAATATCTTGGAAACAAGGTCTTTGGTATCATGATAACCGTTAACAACAGACAGGTTTGGCATGCACACCGACTTTGGTAGGTATGCCTTCCTGAAATAAACTCAGCCCTACCTACCGGAACAAAGTTAGACCTCACAGGGACGATTCGGCTAAGACATAAGCAGCTTCTACCGTTCATGTGAGCCGTAAGCACGATGTTACGACTTCGCCTCAGTCTAAATCTGTTCTATAGTTGATCTTTGTCCTTCTGACTTAATGATGGGATCTAAGACAACAGCAGCGTAGCATAACGATACCTGTTCAATTTCTGTTCAGGTAAGTATTGTGGTTCATACATGTATATATATAAGGAAAGATGGCAATGGAAGAAGAGTAAAAAATTAATTTGTTTTAGTCAGACACACATTTGAAAAGAGACCCCCGTCCCTCCCTCCCTCTCTCTCTCTCCACCCACACACGCGCGCACACACACACACACACACACACACACACACACACTCACACACACACACACACTCACACACACACACACACACACACACACACACACACACACACACACACACACACACACACACACACACACACACACACACATATGACCGCAACCCCCCCCCCCCCCCCCCGCCCTATCGCCCGAATCCAGAAAATGCTTCCCAGTTTGACTCAATTAATAATTAACTTAACTTACGTTTAACTTAATTTAATACAATTATACTCCTTTCCCTATTCCTTTTCATGAATTTCTTTATTAGCTTCAGTGTCATTCTCTGTACAAATTAGAATATATTTTCTCTCGAAAATAGCATACTTATACATTTAAAAGACTACTTTGCATTTGCTGGTTTCAAATAATCGGGTAAGACTAGTCTTCCGCAAACGATTGTGAAATAAAGATAATTATCCTCTGTGGTTGGTTTTTGGTCAGTATATATACTTTAATTGGTGTTTATCACATTAGAATTATTTCTTCAGTTTTATTTAGAGGCACTGTTGAGTTTGTTAGCAAGCCCGTCGAATGAATGCATACCACTTTGTGTAACAATAGGATGTGCGTGCGTGCGTGAGTGTGTGTGTGTGTGTGTGTGTGTGTGTGTGTGTGTGTGTGTGTGTGTGTGTGTGTGTGTGTGTGTGTGTGTGCGTGCGTGCGTGCGTGCGTGCGTGTGTGTGTGTGTGTGTGTGTGTGTGTGTGTGTGTGTGTGTGTGTGTGTGTGTGTGTGTGTGTGTGTGTGCTCGCGTGCGTGCGTGCGTGCGTGTGTGTGTGTGTGTGTGTGTGTGTGTGTGTGTGTGTGTGTGTGTGTGTGTGTGTGCGTGCGTGCGTGCGTGCGTGCGTGCGTGTGTGTGTGTGTGTGTGTGTGTGTGTGTGTGTGTGTGTGTGTGTGTGTGTGTGTGTGTGTGTGTGTGTGTGTGTGTGTGTGTGTGTGCTCGCGTGCGTGTGTGTGTGTGTGTGTGTGTGTGTGTGTGTGTGTGTGTGTGTGTGTGTGTGTGTGCTCGCGTGCGTGCGTGCGTGTGTGTGTGTGTGTGTGTGTGTGTGTGTGTGTGTGTGTGTGTGTGTGTGTGCGTGCGGGTGCAGGCGTGCGTGTGTGTTCGTGTGTTACTGTTGTAATATTACATATTTAACTATTGTGACATGTTACATTGTATATGTGGTTGTTGTCTGTTTTTACTCCGCAACTAAATTGCCTCCCCTTGAGGACATTAAAGAATTATTGAATTGAATTGAATTGAATTGAATTGAATTGAATTGAACTGAATTGAACTGAATTATAGGAATTAAATAAGCATCGTTTGTGTGATTATTTTCTTAGACTTTGTTTTGGGAATGACAGCTTTAGTTTAGATTTTTTTTCCCGCCTAAATGATTCAGGGGTCCCCCTGAGTACAGCCATCAATTCTGATTTGATCATAATGTGAAAACTTATTGTGAAAATGTGAGAAGTTGTGATTTCTGGTCTCCCTCTTTGGCGATACATGATGGAAAAAGACATTAGACTCACACTGTTCGAGATTTTTTTCCCACCATAATGATTCCGGGGTCCCGCTAAATACAGCCACCAATTCTGCCCGCGATATGAGAACTCTCACTAAGATTTTATGTTGCACACACACACACACACACACACACACACACACACACACACACACACACACACACACACACACACGCACGCACGCACGCACGCACGCACGCACGCACGCACGCACGCGCGCGCACACAGACACTGTTCATTTACATAATCATATATATTTTGGGTGACTGGAAAATCTGATTTAGCCGAAATGGTGAAAACGATTTCAAGAAACTCGTTTCAGAAAGCCATCGAAAATGCTCAGGATTGACTAACGATCGTAACGGCCTCAGTTTTAGAATTCAGTGTGTGGTTTCTGTTACCACCATTGAGTGTCGGATTTTGGAGTTCGACGCCGAGATTTTAACACGAAAAAACAACGAGTGTAGCTCAACCCTGAAGCGTGAGGACCGGGTGTAGTAGACAAAGAAATTCACGGAGCTGTTTATGGCAGAAAGTAAAAAACACGTTTCGTAGGTTGCCCAGAAAATGTTATGATAACGGCCGTAACGAGCAGTGAACTCAGGCTCGATAAGCTGCGCGATACCCAATGACGTCATCGGAGCCGTGCACACCATGAAGACGCACGAGAGGATCACGAGCATCTTGGTCAGCGCCGCCTGCTGTTGCTGGTTCTGGTTGTCTCCCCTTCCCGAACTGGTGCTGGCCCGCCAGGCGATGGCCGTCTTGAGTCTGATGACCGTGATGGCTGTGGCCACTCCCACCACGACGAAGGTGACGATAGGGACGAGGAAGCTGAAGATAATTGTGTACACTATGCCCCAAAGGATGAAGTCGTACTTCTTAAAATCTTCGTTCAGTGTCACCTTGTGTGTCTTGAAGCCAAGCCTCTCGTCGTACACATTTTCCACTCTAAGGAGAAAAACACTGGTCGATTTATTAAGGGAGAACACCGCCCTTTGACGGGGCTGTCGGTGGTCTAGTGGTTAAAAGACTTGTCACCAATGCGAGAGGTCGGGGGGTTCGAGTCCCACTCGGGGCTAGGAATTTTTCCATCTCGTATGTGGCACCGTTCATTCGAGCCGATCGTCGGGGGGTCTCTCCGGGTACTCCGGCTCCCCCCCCCCCCCCCCTCTGCTTTGGAAATGTTCAGCCAACAAAATTTGTAAAATAAAAGCAATTCTAAATCCCGAAATTTGAGTAGCTGAGCTGACCCTTCGCACCATGTGATTGTAATGTGTTTATGTCCAGTGTGTGAAAGAATGCGTGTGATTCACGTGAGTGTGCGTGTTGGGTTCACTGTTCGCAGCGCTTTTAGCCGATTCAGGAAATTGGGTAAAGCGCCTATATAATTATTATTATTATTATTATTACACTAATGTTTATATTATGCACAATTCGGGGAAAAAGGGATGCATCATTATTCGGTTGGCATGCATGCTTAACACTGAAATTAGCATAATTATCAGCAAAAGCGTTAAACTGGCACAAATGAAACTAAAATAATTATCAGGAAAGATTTTTAAAATTACCTCACTCTGAAGAAGATTATGAAGAATCCCAGATGCATAACGATGAAGATGGCCGCCAGCAGCGCCCCCATGGTCCGTGTCCGCATGATAGAGTTGGCGCGCAGCGGGAAGACCACGCACACACACCGCTCCACAGCGATCACCATGGTGATAAGACCAGACGTCGCTCGCGTGCCAAATAGTATGAAGCTGAAATTCACCACCATCTGCTGTACAGATAATGAAAACGTTTTGAATCCACCAATGTGAACTCCACCACACGAGTTACAACCAAACAAGTCCCAACAAAATAGATCTGCAAAAAGCTGGCTCCGCATGTAGAAGTCGAGGTCAGGGATTTTAGCCCAGGGTTAGAGTCTAACCTCGAACTAAATTAGCTCTAGGGTTAAATTTTCTATTGTTCTTTGTTTTCAATCAGGAAGCGGGTCCATTCCAGCAAGATGCCTAAGCCGTTATAGAAGGATTTATTTCTTCCTTTCTTCGCCTCCTTTTTTTTAATATGATTTTGTTGTTTGGCTTCTTGTGTCCTAGTCTGGGTTAGGCCCGTAGCCTTGGGTTAAACTAACCTCGACTTTTACATTCGGGCCCTGGTCTGTGCAATGTAGTCCTGATAATTAGTTACTTTCAAGATAGTTGACAAAATCAGGAGACAATTGTCGACTGCGTGAGAGTACAGGTCGAAGGACACAAATACACAGGGCCTCACAATGCCTATATATTCCCTATTAGCCTCAGGCATCATAGTCACCCCTAAAAATAATAATGAATACAGTTTATATAGCGCCTATCTGTTTTCTACGAAACACTCTTTGCGCTCACACACACACACACACACACACACACACACACTGAGTGCTGATGAAAAGTGGTCGGACTACAGCTCGAAAGCTTGCCTAAAGAGGTAGGTCTTTAAATGGGCTTTGAATTGAGTCAGCGTGGGAAGATCCCTAATGGTGACAGGTAAAGCGTTCCAGACGGAGGGGGCGGCGTAAGAAAATGAACGACCGCCAGCTGACTTCAGAGTTGTTTTTGGAACCTTTAACAGTTTTTCTGATGATGAACGGAGAGTGCGGGAGGGCTGGTAGGTTGTAAGCATTGCAGACAGGTATAGAGGGAGAGAGCCATCGAAATGGCGGTAAGCCATTGTCGCAATTTTGAATTGGATGCGGAAAGGGATTGGGAGCCAGTGCAGCTGTTTGAGAAGGGGTGTGGCATGGTCTCTTCTGCGTTTTCTAAGAATAAGGCGGGCGGCGTTGTTTTGCACGCGCTGTAGCCTTTGCATTTGCTCAGAGGAGATTCCATACAGAACAGAATTGCAGTAGTCTAGCCGGGAAGTAATGCTAGCATTAACTAGCGTAGCGGCAGCGGTTTCGGACAAGTATGAACGGATGGAGGAGATCCGCCTCAACGCCAGAGAGCATGAGCGACAGACCTGGCTAATGTGGTCCTCCATAGAAAGCGTCTGGTCAAGAGTGACACCGAGGTACTTAACTGAGGGTTTGAACGCTATATTACCACCAGCTATGGACACCGAGTTGCTATCCACCTGCTTCAGCCTGTGCTCTGTACCTGCCAGCATGACTTCTGTCTTATCTGTGTTCAGCATAAGTTTGTTACTATTCATCCATGACAGGATATCGACAATACAGGATTGAATGCCATTTTGGACTGAGACAAAAGCCTCTGGTGTTTGTACACTGTGATAACTCTGTATCGTCTGCATATTTGTGGAAAGAACACTGATCGTGCTGATTGATAATGTCTGACAGGGGCTGTGAGTAGAGCGTGAAGAGAAGGATCGAGTGATCAAGGGTGTCGAATACGGCGCTCAAGTCGAGGAGAGCCACGAGAGAGACAAGTCTCTCATCCGCATTGGATAGCAACTCACCCACGACACTGAGCACCGCAGTCTCCGTGCTGTGACCGCTCCTATAGGCAGACTGACGGATTTCAAGCAAACTGTTTTCGCTCAGATGTTTCTGGAGCTGGGCAAGCACAACCTTTTCCAGTATCTTTGATACGAACGGAAGGTTTGACACGGGCCGGTAATGCTTTAGGATGTTACTGTCAAGGCTAGGTTTCTTAAGAAGTGGAGTTACAACTGCCTGCTTAAACTGACTGGGTACTCTGCCTGAGGAGAGTGACATATTGATAATATCTGTGATCAGAGGTACTAGGTCTGAGAAACATTGCTTCACTGTGTTAGTAGGAATGGGGTCTAGCATGCAAGACTTTGAAGGGGATTTGGTGATCAAGTCACTGATTTCCTTCTGGGTGACAGGAACAAAGTTACTAAACATGGGGCCATCGTATACATGAAATACAGGCTGGGCGCAGGTACGGGAGTCAAGCTCGTCACGCAACGATCGGATCTTGTTCGCAAAGAAGTCACTGAAACGTTGAGGGATTTCAGTACACGGAATGTCAGACGACAAGGGCTTGGTTTTGGATTTTCCCAAGAGTTCATTTGTCACTTGGAAAAGCTGTTTGCTGCTGGAGGCAGCGGAGTTTATCTTGGCGGCGTAGAACTGTCTCTTTGCGGTAGTCACATGAGACCGAACGGCGTTTCTCTAAAGATCAATCTAGAAACAATTACTACCATGCACAGACCATTCAAAGGCACGCATCTGACAGGATTCTTTTTTTTTAAAGAGTGTCTCCTTTCCGCTAAGGCCTCACTGGAGTAATGCACGTCTACTTTCTCTTCAGGCCAGAGAGGCAGTTCACACAAATCCGCTTGCCTCACGTGTGTCCCACCTCTGTGTAAAACGTCCCAGCTCCACTAGTAGCTTGCCTCTTTTTGCGACCGCCTGGCATGCATCTTGATCTATGTAACACAAAAATCACGAAAATCACGCTTTTTCATGACAACAAAAATCACTACAGACTAGCGCACTCGCCAAACAGGGTACTTCAAATAGCCACCAAACATGATCCCATGGTCATATTGTGTCCTTACGCCTGCATTAAGGCCCCGATCAACGATCCCTCACGGCCGTACGGCACTGCCCGTTCCCGTGGCAACGGGCAAAATGTGACGTTACAGTCCGGCGCTGCCGTATGCCTGATGGCGATCCAGCATGTTCTATTTCATCCGGCGTGAGGCATCCCTCAAGCGCCCGGCAGCCAATGAAAATGCTTTAAAATCGCAACCAAAACACGCGCCATGGAGCGAAAACTGTGTATTACGTACGTCCGTCCGGCAGGGCCGTATTGCACTGCCAAACCGTGTAGCGCCCCCCGCCGTACGGCATGCCTCATCAGGCAAAGTCATACGGCGGTGCCGTACGGCCGTGAGGGATCGTGGATCGGGGCCTTTACCCACGTTGGCTTTGTATTCCCGAAGGAGTTCCTCGTCCCAGAATCAGATGAAGGAACGGAAGCCGAGTACGAAGACTGAAGCAAGGTAAGGTGTGCCGACCAGCGCCAGCACGAAGAGACAGAGGTTCATGCGGTCTCTCAGACCCTGTTTGTAGAACACGAGGCAGCTGATGATGTTGGTAGGCGTCCCGACCAGGAGCAGGATGGGGTTTAGAACACAGTTAACAATAGTGGACGTGATCTCGTATTGTTCAGACGTGATGATGTCGTCAGGGTTGTCCCAAGGCAAGAAAGGGTTTTTTTCTCGGACAGTTGTAGCGCTGTACGCTTTGCCATTTTGAGTCGACGTGTCGCTATATTCAGAGACACTGGTTAGGAAATCTGACATATTGTTCATATGATACATACCGAAGATGGTCGTCCCGGAGAAAGAGAACAGCCGCACGCGAACTTCCTGCACGTGGTCTTGTTTTCATGTATTTCTTCAAAGCGACTGGCAGCCACGAAAGTGTTTTCCTGTTTAACCCTGAGCTGTTCCAAGTGTGCTGCTTTTCAGAAACTTCTTAATGATCCTGGATGACAATTCCTGTAAACATCGGCATACTTCTACATTTGAAGGATTGCTGATTGATTTCGAATTATCGGTAACTGTTTTAATTGCGAGTGTATCGCATAGTAAGTCTTGAGCACGTGACTGTGGAACAAAATAAACCAACCAACAAATACACAAACCAGAGAGAAACGAGAAGAACAAGAACAAACCTTTATTTTTCAACGGCAAAAGTTGTAGACGCACAGCCCATTTACAAAATCTTGCCGTTGCTAGACTACGAAGAAAATACAATAATTATTTTTGCAACTAAAACGTGAAATAAACAATCAAAGCCAGAGCTCATTCTCTTTCTCACTCTTTCACACACACACACACACACACACACACACACACACACACACACACACACACACACACACACACACACACACACACACACACACACACACACACACGCACGCACGCACGCACGCACACAAACCCCGTTCTTGGTCAGGGTTCTTGGTCATACTAAAGTCGTGCTGATAAAATGAGAGAGAGAGACAAAGACAGAGAGACAGACAGCGACAGACAGACAGACAGACAGACGGACATAGAGAAGAAGAAGAAAGAAAGAAAGAAAGAAATTGTCCTCTGCGATTCATTCGTATGGTCGGATTTATTTGTCTTTACTTTGAATTTTAATGAGTGTTCATTAACATTTGCTTGACTATTTCATTTAGAAATGATTTGGTTTTGTTTGTTATTATCATGTCCACGGAATGGAGAAATATACGATGTATCGGTCTCACATTAACATCGTTTGTGTGATATATTTTTTGATTTTTTTTTTAGAAGTTTACATCGTTTGTGTGATTCTTTTCTCTTTTATTTATTTTTTTTTAGAAGTTTACATCGTTTGTGTGATTCTTTTTCAGAATTTTGCTCAGGACAGTCAATGGCAGTTTCGATTCAGGACATCATTTCGATTTGGACGATAACTATCTACAGCGACTTGAAGCTGAAAGCTGATTGTGATGTTACAAAAAAGAACACATTTAATGATGGAGGCGGAAAAAAGAGAAGAAATTTGCACATGGAATACAGGGACATAAAACATTTGGGGGGGGGGGGGGATCAGCGTTGCACTCAGTATGTTTGATGCATTTCAGCCAGGACACAAATTGCTGCTGAATCCACTTTGTTGTTGATTCTCCACTGCAGTTGTTCTGTCCGCTCCCCTTTTGTTTGTAAAGTTGTTCCGGATATTAACTTCATTTTACCAATGTATAGTTTCCCGGATAAATAACCTGAAAAATGAAAGGTTGTTGCAAACGTCTAGAAACAGTGTGGGGTGCTTGATAGTCAGTGGCCTGATGCATGAAAACCCACTATGCTGGTTGGAGATTTCCTTCTCTTCTCATACGTGTAACGTCGCGATTATGATCAGCGTGTAATAATAATAATAATGGCGATGATGATGATGATGATGATGATGATGATGATGATGATGATGATGATGATTTGATATAGCGCACGGTTCCATCCTAACTGAGTGCTCACGGCGCTTAGGGAGAGGTTTTGAAAGGAAAGATAGTGGAGGGGGGGGGGGGGAGCTGGAGATGATTACTGGCGTGAGGCACTGAAGAGATGAGTCTTCAGGCGCTTCCGGAATGCGGTAATGGTGACTGATTCCTTCACTGTCTCAGGGAAAGAGTTCCACAATTTCGGCGCTGCATTTCTGCACCATGCCTGCCGCGAATTAGTCTTTGTCGCTGACGCGGCGTTAAGCCTTAAAATACTCACTCACACTGCACCATGCCTCTTCTTACTGCAGGTGTCGTCAGTTGAAGGGAGCCGCAGATGGAGAGAACTTGCAGACCGCAAGCTGCGCGCTGGCTGGTACACAGGAATCAGTTCCTGCAGGTACGTGGGGTCAGTCACGGTTGCAGTGTCACGGTAGGATCAGCTTATAGGTGTCACACCTTTGATTCCACCCCAAGTTGCCACCCAACCGATACATAATTATTCAAAATCCCCGCCGCCCCGCCACTCCGAACAGCCTTTGTAAATGTAGGAATCTGACCCAGGCCTCCTACACTAAGTCGGGTCAATCGAACTACACTTCTATCATTCCCGTTCCGGGGGCCTCGCTACTCTTGCCCCCCCCCCCCCCCCCCCCCCCCGGAACGGGAATGCACTTCTATATGCATCTCGTACTGGTTTAGTCTCAGCTTAGTCAGCATAGTCTCTTACGTCCTAGGTGAGTTGTCCCCCGTGCATACACAGACCCGCTGGATGCATGCATTTTTCGCGGCAGCTTTGTGCTCTGCCACGAAAAATGCGTGCTTGTTGCGGCAAGGGAGAGAACTCATGCTGGCAATAATCTCGAAACAGGCTGAGAATGTACTGTGCTGGTGAATGCGACAGTTTTCACCGCTTCTGTGCACACTGAGAAATAACACGGGGACCTCAAAGTTGTTCCCAACTGTCCACTTTCCTTGTCACCGAGTATTTTTGTTTTTTCCTTCTTAGGTATCACCTAGCTCGGCTCGGTCTCGGTTAGCCCGACGTGGCCGTCGTCGCACGGACCTAGAGTTTTCGACAGACCCGGAACAGGGTTGTCCTTACTCCTGCGTGAGCAGCACCAAACGGAAAACTCTTTTTTTTCCGTTTAGCAGGGCACAGTAAACTGTACACATCCAGGAGGCCCTCGACAAAAATACAGATACGCAGGCCCTGGGGGCTTGGGTGCCCAAGTAAGGGTGATTTCACGCTTGGTTAGTGTACCGTGCATTAAGTATTCGAAGTCATCAGACACTTCGGAACTCCCTAACGGTATCAAGTTTTGTGTACAAGTAATTTATGAGATAACGATCTCTGTGAGACTTCGCAGAGCTTTCTCCTGTCATTTTCACCGGCGAAGTTGCGTCAGTAGTCGATAGCGGACGGTCGGACGACTTTGTAAAGAGTAGTAATTGGAGGAAAGTACGACTGTAATATATATGGTCTTCTGTTTACTGGGTCTAGAACACGTATGTCGGTTTAAGGTTTACAGAGCCAATCTCCTGATGCTGTGTTTCGCGTGATATTCACTTCTGACTGATCAAACACATGGCATTCTTCGTCTCTTTTTTCCGAGGCACGACACTATACTACTGCTACTACTACCACCACTACTACTACTGATACTCATACTGCTACTGCTGCTACTACTACTACTACTTCTGCCACTACTACTTTTACTACTACTGTGACTGCTGCTGCTACTACTGCTACTGCTGCTACTACGTGCCACTGCTACTACTGTGACTGCTACTGCTGCTGCTGCTACTACTACTACAGCTACACCTGCTACTGCTACTACTGCTACTACTACTACTACTACAGCTGCTACTGCCACTACTGCTACTGCTACTGCTGCTACTACTGTGACTGCTGCTGCTACTACTGCTACTACTGCTACTACCACCGCTACTACACTGCGTGCTCTACGCGCTTACAAGGTTAAGAAATATAAAATGGCATGAAAGTACTGTCAGAGGAAACGTAAAAGATATAGCAATTATGGCACACACACACACACACACACACACACACACACACACACACACACACAGAGTTTTGTCAGTCCCTCATTACTGCTGCTGGGCTGAGGACAAGTGAGTGTTGACTGCAGTTTTAAAGGTGGGGGCCGAATTTATATGCCTTATATGTTTCTTTGGAAGGAAGTTCCAAAGGGTGCGTCCTTGGTGCGAAAACGACCGCTGCCCGCATGTCTTTGTTCTAACACTTGGAACACGAAAGACACGCGAGTCGGCCGAAGACCTGAGCTGTCTGGATGGTTTGTACAGAGTAAGTAACCTGGCAAGATATGCACGGCCAGTATCAGCGAGGGGATGGGTGGGTGTTTGGGAGTTTAACGTCCTTTTCCACCAGGTAAGGGTGATAACAAAGACGGGGCAACGAGGAAAAGACCAGTACATATATTTGGCCCTAGCCGGGATTCAAACTCACAACCCGAACATTAAGAGTCCAACGCTCTAGTTAAGATGGGGAGCCGGGGTGGTCGAATGGTAGAGCGTTGGATTTCTAATGCTCGGGTCGTGAGTTCGATCCCGGCTGGGGCCAAATATTTGTGCTGGCTTTTTCATCGTTGACCCGTCTTTGATATCACCCTATGTGGTGGAAAAGGACGTTAAACCCCCAAAACACCCACCCACCCTCTAGTTAAGATATCATTCGGCTGTCCTAGTGAGCTCCCCGTATCAGCGAGGGAGTTGTAGCACAGACACTTTGTACTGAATGAGGGACCGCACATGTAGCCAGTGGAGAGAATTGAGGATGGGGGGAAATGGGGGAGGGGGAGATGCGCTCAGATTTTCTGCCGTTCTTGTGCATTGAAAACAAGACTGAGACTAGCGAGAGCCAGCTCGTGGCACGCCGAGCTCTCCGCCTCCTGCATACAGCTCCTACACGCCTTGATATTATCGGCTGGAGAAGGTGATCAGACTGCTGCGGAGTGTTGTGAAGTGTCTTTCAGGCTGCCGCCACGCGCCCAGGGTTCGTCTGAGGAGGCAGCTCAGACGCGTTGTGGAATGCGAGAGATCTGATTGGTTTGTAAGCTCGCAGTGCTGTGATAGTATGACTGTGGCATTGCCTTTAAAACCACGAGCGACGTGTTCGTCCGTATCTTCTAGTTCTCAGGAGCCAAACGTTCTGGTAAGCGCATAACAATCAGAGACCATAATTATCGTGACGTATAATCATCTGGTGACGCGACTCTGTGGTAGATGATCGTATTAATCCAGTTTGTAAATAGGATGTGCAGAAACTGCTTCGTTCCAAGTCTCTAAACTACAACGGTGTTTTTCACCATTTTCTTAATGATGACGACAGGGAACCTGTTTTGTGTGTGCTGTAATTTTAATATGAAGAAACTGAGGAACTGTAAATAATGCATAAACGAAGTTAAAGTCAAAAAGTGTATTCCTGTAGCCCCTTCTGGGGGGTGTGTGGGGGGGGGGGGTAGAGAACGTGAATGCTCTGAATACAGGAAACTACAACTGTACAAAGGACGAGATTTAAAACACACACACACACACACACACACACACACACACACACACACACACACACACACACACACAACACACACACACACACACACACACACACACACACACACAACTGTACAAAGGACGAGATTTAAAACACACACACACAACACACACAACACACACAACACACACACACACACACACACACACACACACACACACACAGTACAATGACACTAAAAATAGTGCACAAATTCTGGCGTCAACAACACACTAGCGAGACCATGGCTATTTGCGAAATATACAAGTCATACCGTTTTACTGGTTTTGATAAACTTGGCTACGTTTAGTGTTGCTTTCTTTTACATTTCCGTGGACATCAAACCGGCAACAGTTACAAGCTAAACGTCGATACCATAGGTGACAAGACGGATTTGACAAGTGCATGAATTCATCGAAAGAAGTACAGGCGGGCAGAAAAGAAGAAGGGACTATGGATCCCCTGTATGATTTCTCTCTGTCGTTTTGAAAAAAGACTTTCTGCAGATCGCAGATCTATAATTTAGATACTACCCATGCCGATCCGGTTTCGAGACGACTGTATGGCACGCAACGGGCGTCATTATGACCCGCAAATGTATTCATACGTGATCAAAAGAGCCGTGTTTCGTTTTCAACTTCACGTCGCAGTTGAAGGGCCGAGGACAAAGAAGCAGCGTAACAGTGTACGCGGCGTTTAACAAAACGTTAGGACTTCTTGCAGACAGAACTGGGTCTTTGAGGAGAGCGTGCTCGGGCAAAGGCACCTTTTACTTTTATTCACACTATTTGTGGCTGCCCGTGTTATTTTCTTTTGAGCGCTTCGCTTATAGCATTTTATCGCGACCGATCTTTTGATCCTGATCGCTGCTCTGAGGGAGCCGACACCCCAGTCTTGTGTCGTGTTGTTTGTGTCTTCTGGGTGCCAGGACCGTTAGAGGTGGCGCAAGTGTGATTGTGTGAAGACGCATCGTGAGTGGGTGAAGACGAATGGGTGAAAGTGGAGACTTCTGAATTTCTGGTAATGGTAAAACTTCTTCTTTTTTTTGTATTTGAAATTTACTCGGAGAATGTATTGCCGGGGCTGCTCGCTGCTGTAAGAACAGTCAGGTGTTAGTATAGTAAAGAGACCAAGAATGCCATGTGTTTGATCAGTCAAGAGTGAATATCGTGCAAACACAGCATCAGAAGAGTCGTTCTGTCTGTAAAGTTTAAGCCGATATACGTGTTATTAGCAGCGGCACTGCTGTGGTTATGTTTTGTTCCAGCTTGTTTATGGGTTGGGTGATTTGTTGGTTTTGTTCAAAGCACTAGGTTACTGTGTTACCCATCTCATGTACTCTCTGAAGATCGCATTTAATTCTTATCTTTTTTGTTGTCTATTGCCTTGTGTGTCTCCCTTTGAAACAGGGGAGCCGATATGGCCGAATGGTAGAGCGTTAGACTTTGAGTGCTCGGGTCGTGAGTTCGAATCCCGGCTGGGGCCAGATCTTTGTGCTGGCCTTTTTCTCGTTGCCCCGTCTTTGATATCACCCATACGTAGTAGAAAAGGACGTTACACTCCCAAACACCCATACACCCCGACCCCTATGAAACACGATAATATGAACATACGGTGCGTTCAAAAGGAAATACATTCAAAATAGGCGTAAAACCTGCGTGATAACTGTGACACGAGTAGTCACTGTCGGGCAAAAACAAACGACAATACCCTCACCCCTATATATATATATATATAGTTTGACCCCTTGTGAGCGATGACAAATGGTGGGTAGGCACATCGAGGGCACATATGACTGTTTTCTGTTCTTTGAGGTAAGTGTTTGACTGAGTCTGAAGTCCGGAGTTTATACAATAAATCATTCGGGCGCGAACAGTGGCTTTGCTTCGCGTACGGGGAGCCGGGGTGGCCGAACGGTAGAGCGTTGGACTCTCAATGCTCGGGTCATGAGTTCGTATCCCGGCTAGGGCCAAATATTTGTGCTGGCTTTTTCATCGTTGCCCCGTCTTTGATATCACCCGTATGTGGTGGAAAAGGACGTTAAACCCCCCCCAAAACGCACCCACCCACCCTTTCTTAGCGTACTAGTCCCCGGGTCTATTGACGGTGGCCTGTTGGATTTGGTGGGGTTTTTTTGTTTTTTGGGTTTGTTTGGGTTTTTTTTTTTTACATATGCCATGGTGGTGGTGGTGGCGTTACGAGGCCATTCGCAGAAGCAACATCTGTACTTCAAAGCATAAATAATATTTTACAAAACTGGAAGGGAATTGTGTGGGAAAATAAATGCAAACACAGCTCAGACTATACACCGAACACTTTAAGTTTAGGTGGACACGGGGAGCCGGGATGGCCGAATGGTAGAGCGTTGGACTTCTAATGCTCGGATTGTGAGTTCGTATCCCGGCTGAGGCCAAATATTTGTGCTGGCTTTTTCATCGTCGCCCCGTCTTTGATATCACCCGTATGTGGTAAAAAAGGACGTTAAACGCCCAAACACCCACCCACCCACTCTTTAGTCAAATCCTTGCTGAATATGCGTACATATCCATAGTTCCTTAGATATAGATTATACTAAAGGGCACATGTATATATGTATTTATTGTTATGGTGTGCACAAGCTTGCTGTCCTCAGTCCTCCACATGTCCAGTAGTTTTCTTCGGTATGTGCGCCTGGTTTCTATTTGCCTCCATGGCCTATGACTGTGGCATTACTCTACTCACATGTCAAGTTATTTCATGTATGCGTATCATACATGCACAGTGTTCTTGTCCTTGTCATTGTATAGTTTATTTTTACCAAAAACAGAATTTAAAAAAAAAAAAAACTGCAATACTCCCACCAAGCCAAATTTAAATCCATGCAGACATGGGCAGACAGAAGAGGGAGAGAGAGAGAGAGAGCTGTTTTTCTTGTTAAACAGTTTTAGAGTTTGACGTTATGTATTGATTACTTGTTTTAAATTGTGCTGAAGTTTTGTTTGACCTCAACGTTTAACCCTGTTTTATTGTTTTTATGTTTTATATCAAGATCTTTAATGACTGTATTTTATCTTATCTGTGACAGAGCATCAAGTGAGTCGAAAGAAGATTTTCTGTTTTTAGAGTCCCTCTTAAACAGACAGTAAAGTATTTTGAATTGAATTGAATTGAATTGAATTGAATTGAATTGAATTGAATTGAATTGAACTGAATCATCTACGATTTTTTGTTAGTGAGGTCACTGGTGCACAACCCCAAACTTACTTGGAAGGAATTGAGTTAAGAAAATGTGGTCTTCTTAGACATGTGGAGTTAGACATTTAGGTATCATTTCACTATTTGAACAGTTTATTTGCAGGAATTAAAAGATGGTCACTTCTTAACAAGAGACTGTTTCTACCGCATATGTATCGTACAGCGTTGTTGTCTGTTTCTGTCAGACCCTTGTGCAATTACTTCTGCTGAATTCTTAGTCTCTTTGAGTGCTGTTTCGGCAATAGTCGTCAGATAAGGACTGTGCTGTGGATATCAAGCACTTCACTCGAGTGCACAAATATGAACATTCTGTCTTAATAAATTCAGAAGTTTATTTTCTTTTCTTTTATCCAGTAACTCTTAATCTTCTCCTAGTGGCGCGGGCTGTCCCCGCTTCTGTATAGACTTCCTACGACCAACTTGTTTCGTTTTTAAAAATGGTTTTCGAATTCGAATCGTCTTTTAATCCTATGATTCGCCGCGCTCTTTGTGGTAGGGAGGGAGAAGGTGTCCAACGGCCTGATTTACAGAGTGTACGTAAAGAGGTTATGGTGATTTACAGGTTGGGGGCTGTTAATTTTGATGTTTTTATAGAGTTATCTAGTTTCAGATTTACACAAAGCGAAAGGCACACACAAAAGCAGACGTCAGTCTGAGCTGCTCTCTCGATGCGTGTTGAGGTTGGTTTAGTGAACGTCTGTCAGCAATGAAGTCTTTTTTTTTTTCTTTATTTATAATGCATAAAATGTATTGCTGTTGTTACGAAAAAGGTGTTTAACTCATGTTCATGCGTTTCTACGCCAGTGTAAAGTCCTGTGTTTAACTCATGTTCATGCGTTTCTACGCCAGTGTAAAGTCCTGTGTTTAACTCATGTTCATGCGTTTCTACGCCAGTGTAAAGTCCTGTGTTTAACTCATGTTCATGCGTTTCTACGCCAGTGTAAAGTCCTGTGTTTAACTCGTGTTCATGCGTTTCTACGCCAGTGTAAAGTCCTGTGTTTAACTCATGTTCATGCGTTTCTACGCCAGTGTAAAGTCCTGTGTTTAACTCATGTTCATGCGTTTCTACGCCAGTGTAAAGTCCTGTGTTTAACTCATGTTCATGCGTTTCTACGCCAGTGTAAAGTCCTGTGTTTAACTCATGTTCATGCGTTTCTACGCCAGTGTAAAGTCCTGTGTTTAACTCATGTTCATGCGTTTCTACGCCAGTGTAAAGTCCTGTGTTTAACTCATGTTCATGCGTTTCTACGCCAGTGTAAAGTCCTGTGTTTAACTCATGTTCATGCGTTTCTACGCCAGTGTAAAGTCCTGTGTTTAACTCATGTTCATGCGTTTCTACGCCAGTGTAAAGTCCTAACAATTTGCGAAATTGAAAGGAATGTGAATTCAAGCACGTCTCAATAACGACTTAGTCTACATGTAGAAAGAACGAGAGCAAGTCGGTCTAGATCTTCCACCGTATATCTTCTCCTTGGTCTGCATTTATTAGCTTGTGGCAAAACCGCTGTTGCAAATTCTCATGATGAAGTACTTTGCCTTTGGCATATATTGGCAGTGTCACATCGTCATGGAATTTGGTGTAACTGCATTTTGAGGATAGCACATTGGAAGGGTACAATCATGTCATCCTGCGTAAATCTCAAAAATCCAGTAACGCCATGATGCCACCATTTTCTGAATCAGTGACATGTTTGGCAGATTCCAGACCCTCCTGCGTTCCGTTACTGAAGAGTTATCATGGATCTCCTGTCTCCCACCTACGTCCCTGGTGGCTCTACTGGTAGGCAGGAACCGAGCACAGAGAGAAGGGCGTCTCTGGTACCAGGTGGAGAACGCAGACGATCATCGGTAATGCTCAAAGGTTAGTAGTAATCCAGGTTTGTTTATTTGTTGTTGTTTTTTTCTGCTCCAACTCTTCTCCAGCTCCAGTGGTGTTCCTCCCAGCTCATGCGTGGAATCCACGGACGGCTCGGAACCTTGGGCAATTTTTTTTTATGCATGAAGATGATGAAGATGAAGATGATGGTGTGATGATGCTATGGAGGTCCGTGTGGTTTGGGTCTGCAAGACAGGGCCGCATTCCACGCTTCCTGTCATAAGAACTCCGGCCGTGTAATCATCCACATCACAAGACGTGTCATACCAAGGGAAGCACCCCCAAAGTCGCACCCGTGAAGTGGGTGAATCTCGACTTTGTGGCAACAGCCTCCCCATTGGGCCCATAGCACACCCGCTCTGGGTAGGAGCCGACCTAGGTAGGAAAAATCCCGCTTGCCTCGGCTGGGACTCGAACCCGGGTCTCCTGGTCCATGGTCCGAAGTGCTAAACTTTACACTACGGGGGCCGGTGGCAGTGAAAAAATTCAATCAGTTCAGCGGAGGAAAACGGACATAATAACACCCACCAGCCCGCTGCTAACTTGATAATCCTAACCTCTCAACGCTTTCTTCTTTTACTCCGTCCAACCAATCATCAGCCTAAGGACCTAGCACAGACGCAAGACACAAACAGTGGGAATCTCTGTCGGCAGCCATTGTCCGCTCGTTACACCTCTTTCACGATTTCCTCCGTGACTGCCCCCTACAGCGGTCTGCCTGACGCATTAGCAAATAGGGTTCAAGCGAACTGGTGACAGCTGTCGTCATGTTACTGATGTCTAAGTGTCAGTTACACATCCTGTCACGTTTTCTGGGACACCGCGAAAAGAACTAAGCAACTAACCATCGATCGGTTTGGTGTCCTGTTTCAATGGACTGTGCTTGCGAGCCGTTTTGTAGCTTTGTTTATGGTCCCACTGAAGTAGGTAAGATTTCTGAACCGTAGTACAGTATTGTAGCACTGGCAGGGGATGTGGTCCAGTGGTTAAGGCATCCGACTTCGGATTCTGAGCTGCCTGGTTCGAGTCCCCGGTGGGCAGGAATATGGTGGGATTTTTCCTACCATATCGAGTCAAATCCATGTGCAGACTCGTTTACGGTGCCTGTCTCGCCTTCGTGTACACACGCACGCACATACATCAAGTGTGCACGCTAAAAATCCCACGTTCATCTTTCGAAGAAGAGTAGGCTGTGGCCGGTGTCGTGGTAAACAGAAAATACTGTCGCACGCACCAGAGTGAATAGCAGGGTGGAGGTTTGCACATAAAGTAGCGCTTAGCAGCAGCAGGCTTTCACTGCTTCGTTCTCCAGCCCTGCGGCGCCGTGAGCATTTCAGCAGAGATGGATATGTGCGCCGAGGAGAAGTCGACCATACCATACCATATTGTAGCACTGTGGTGTGAAAGAACACCTTCCACAGAGTGAACAGTTCAAAGACCAACTAACACGGATTGGGAAAAATAGCGCCAAACTAGACTACTAGTACGGTACATCAGGGCTAGTCGGGGTTAGGGAGTGTAGCCCCGGGTTAGAGTCTAACCTCGAACTAAACTAGCTCTAGGGTTAAATTTTCTGTTGTTTTTTGTTTTAAGTCAGGAAGCGGGCCCATTCCAGGAAGGTGCCTGAGCCGTTATAGAAGGATTTTTTTTCTTCCTTTCTTCGCTTCCTTTTGTATTTAATTTTGCTTTTGGGTTTCTTTTGTCCTAGTCTGTGTTAGGCCTGTAGCCGTGGGTTAAATTAACCTGGACTTTTACATACGGGCCCAGGCTGTTACTCTCTTTTTTTTTTCTTCTTCTTCTTTTTTTTTTTTTTTTTTTTTTTGGGGGGGGGGTGTTGTTTTTTGTTTGTCTGTTGTTGTTTTATGTATTTTTGTTTGTTTTGCTTTTCTTCTTCTTAGGCAGATTGATGTTTTAACAACATGCTACATAGCCTAAAGTGATCGCACGTAAGAAGTGGCCAGCTCTACAGACCAGAACTGTGTAAACTAACAGACACGTCGGCAGTTGTTAGGTCTTTTCAAACTTGCTGTCACATTTCGAAAAGACATTGGAAACCATATTGAAGAGTTCTCTTCTGTCTTAAGCTCCGGACCAGCCGCGACTGTCGCTGTCAGTTCAAGATCAGACCGGTGCCGGACGGAGGAGATCGTCTGTTTCCCCCAACGAAGCCACCGGGAACCCACGCAGAATGTCGTCCTTCAGTCAAATGCTAGGCGTTCCAGGGGCGGAAAGGAGGAGGTCATCTTCACTTCACAGTCAAGGAGATCAAGGTCAAGGTCAAGAGCAAGGTCGCCAGCACCGGAGCGGAAGTCAGTTGATGGCGTCTTTCAGGAACATCGTCCGGTCCTCCCTCATGTTAAAGCGAGCGGTAAGAGGTTTAGGACTAAAGTTTTCTTGTTGGAGAGAGAGAGAGAGAGAGAGAGAGAGAGAGAGAGAGAGAGAGAGAGAGAGATGAAATGAAATGAAATGAAACTAGATTTTTAAAGGATAAAAAGATAAAGGCGCGCAGGCCTGTCTTCTGTCGTGTCCTTGCTATCCCACAGCACTTCTTGTTCTATAGCTACATCACTAGAACCACGGAAGAGAGAGAGTCTGACTGACTGAGTGACTGAAACTTTATTTTCCACGGATGAGATCATAGACGCAGAGGTCTCTCTAATTGTCTGTCCTTGCCACACACACACACACACACACACACACACACACACACACACACACACACACACACACGCACGCACGCACGCACACACACGCACGCACGCACAGAGAGAGAGAGAGAGAGAGAAAGAATCAAGAAAACTTTATTTTCCAACGGTAGAGGTAGTTAACGTAAAACAGTCAATTTTCAGACCTGCCGTTCCTAATTGTAGTAATATCTATCTAAACAGAAAATACACACACACACACACACACACACACACACACACACACACACACACACACACACACACACACACACACACACACACACATGTAATGCAACAGGGAAAAAGCAAAATAGCAATAAAACCATAGGAAATGAAACTACACTCTACTAAGACAGAAACAGTAATTTTAAAAAGCGTGATGAACAAACCAATTACAAGTAGGAATACATGTAGGAAAAACAATAGGAAATGAAACTACACTCTACTAAGACAGGAACATTTAAAAATCGTGATGAACATACCAATTACAAGTAAGAATACGTGTAGGAATGGGCGAGAATCAACTATGGGAAGATTAAACATCGTGTGACATAAGATATGTGAAGAAAAGCTCTTTGAAATTTGCTACAGAGCATGCGTGTTTAACATGAGCTGGAAGACTATTCCATAATGCCGCTCCAGAAAATGAAGAGAGAGAGAGAGAGAGCATACATAACATTACATACATAGCATAAGATACACATGATTACCCACAGTATCACACATACAGCACGTAGCTACAACACGTGACACTATACAACGCAGGGGCAATACACTAAGCAGTAAAACGTTAACATATGTAATGGGACTATAGAATATGCCAATATTAAATAGGAGAGAGAGAGAGAGAGAGAGAGAGAGAGCATACATAACATTACATACATAGCATAAGATACACATGATTACCCACAGTATCACACATACAGCACGTAGCTACAACACGTGACACTATACAACGCAGGGGCAATACACTAAGCAGTAAAACGTTAACATATGTAATGGGACTATAGAATATGCCAATATTAAATAGGAGAGAGAGAGAGAGAGAGAGAATGACAATGACAATTTCTGTTTTTGACAGCGTGCCGTTGCTTAAAAAAAAAAAAAAAAAAAAAAAAAGAGAGAAAAATACAAATATACAAATGATTCCAAAGTGATAATGGCAGTCATGCACATAACACACCATCACACCGTGTGCAGCACTGACTACTTAAAAGCTAAAAGTACAGCTGATGTCAGGCATTCTAGTGATAAGGCTGCTTTCGTAGACAGATCTGCCTTTTTTTTCTGGAGTAAGGGCCTATCAAACGCACATCAAATTACTAGCGCTAAAGCTCTTTTCCAGAGAGCGATACGGTATTACCGTTTTAACCGAAGGTGGTAACGATTATATATTCAGAAGATATTTCTGCTAACAGAGAAGGCTGCCTGACTGAGTCAGTGGAATTAATCTGATGGTTTACTGCCTAGAATACTGCACCCAATGATAGAGGATGATTTGTTGTTTGTAAGTTATGTGAGTGAATGTTTGTTTAATGGCACACTTTTACGATTTGCGGGACTTCGCTCTTGACTTGTTGCCTCAAAACGAAGACTGACAAAGTATTAAGCATCTCTGTACGTTTTCTACTTGTCTCCCACCCAACACCCCCCCCCCCTCCAAAAAGAAAATGCCAGTACGATGACCTACTCCGCTAACTGTGTAGACACGAAGGGTGGAAAGTTTGGAAAGTTACCGCCCTTACGCTGAAGATCTACCTTTGCACGCTGTCCCGTGCAAGCTTTACGTCCTGGGGCTTGTCAGCAAGTTTTTTTCCCGGCGTGTGTCATCGACTGCTTGGCTTTGCGGCTGACTTACTGGGTGGACATGGGCTGTTTTGCTTTGCTTTGGGCTTCATCAGAGGTTCTCTGCTAGCGGCTCAAGTGCCTGTCTGGGTTGTTTCTCAATGCCTTGGTCGTTTTCTGTAGTCCTTTCTTATGCCGTTCGGATCACTGGGGAGTCCTATTGGTCTTTGTTTAAGAATTCGTTGAAGGCCCATCGACGGGCTCATATGTAGTTACACAAATTGTTTGGGGGTTATTTTGGTGGTGTCTGGTATCCTCGTACATGATGGTAGGATGATGGTTTGGAGGTCCGAGTGATTTGGGGCTGCGAGACAGGGCCACGTTCCACGTTTCCTACCATAAACATCCCGGCGTTAACCAGGCCCGGAAACTACGGCATCTGCGGTGCCGGCCGTGTAATCATCCACAGCATGAGATGTGTAATAACAAGAGAAGCGTCCCCCCCCCCCCCCCCAAAGTCGCACCCGTGAAGTGGGTGAGTCTCGGCTGTATGGCAACAGCCTCCCCATTGGGCCCATGTGGGTAGGAGCCGACCTATAGGTAGGACCTCGGCTGGGACTCGAACCCGGGTCTCCCGGTCCGTGGTCCGAAGCGCTAACCACTACACTACGGGGACCGGTCGCTTATACATATAATTATATGCACAGTTAAAGCCTCACACAGGCTGGCATTAAGCAAACAGAATCCGAAACGCACAGCGTCTGCCACAGTCTCGTCACACGGCTGACTCGGAGAACGGGGCATTGTTCAACGTTCTCAACGTTCGCACGGTAGGCAAACGTCAATGTATAGGTTCAAGAATGCAAACGCACGAGGCCTCAAAATGCCTATAATTAGAGGATAAATTAGCCTCAGGCATCATTGTCATCCTAAAATACTTCAATCTAGAAACAATGCACAGACCGAACAAGGGATTAACGTAGCTGACAGGAGTTTAAACAAAATTTGAATGTCACCTTTTCGCTCATGCCTCACGAGAGTAATGCTAGTCTACTTTCTGTTGAAGCCAAATCCACTCGCGTCACCTTTGCCTCTCTTGTGTGCAAAACGCCCCAGCTTCAATGGCAACTTGCCTCCTCTTGCAACCCCCTGGCGTTCACCTTGCCCTACAAATACAAAAGTCACAAAAAATCACGCTTTTTGTGACAATAATAATAATAATAATAATATCAGGGACGCCCTCCCTCCCGCAGGAGCTCAGGGCGCCTTACAGTCAACACGCACTCACTCACACAGAAACGGAAACACTCACGCAACATTCCTTCACACATACAGTTAACTACAAACACATAATGTGCAGCATCATACACGGTCTCCGCTGCCCCCGGCACACACACACACACACACACACACACACACACACACACACACACACACACACACACACGCGCGCGCGCGCGCGCGACCAGCAAGATGATGATGTGGCGACAGCTATTGGTTAAGGGCAGTGAAGAGATGGGTTTTCAGATTTTGCTTGAAGGGTGGTTTTGTGTCTGCATATCTGATTGATGCTGGGAGATCATTCCAGCAAGTCGGACCCTGGTATGAAAAACTACGCTGACCAAAGGTCTTTGTTCTGACTTGAGGGATAGGGAGTTTCCGAGTGTCGGCAGCAGAACGAAGTAGTCTCGAAGGAGTGTAAAGCTGAAGCAAGGAAGATAGATATGGAGGACAATCATTACAAACTAGCACAATCGCCAAAGGTGGTCCTTCAAATAAAAAATGCACTTGACCCCACGGTCACTTTGTGTCGAGGTATTGAATGAAGAGCTTTACTAACTTTAAGAAAGACTGTTTCAAGCAAACGTGATCCGAAGCAAAAGTTGTCGTCTGTGAAGCCTATAAATATCGGACAGCGGGCCTTTAAGTAAAATCGCGAGTCCTCGTGTGTCACGTGAAGTATGCGGACACCTGCCAGTTCCCGCTGTAGTCGCCTGGTTATTGTGAAGAGGTGTGGATTCGGTAGCCGTAAGCCGATTTATAAAGTACAGTGCTCCCGGTAGACAGAAGAGAAATGAAGACCAGTTTCGAGTGGAAAGTCCTTACCAAGATCTTTATCGCATTTCGTTTTAAACTCGTGGGCTGTGCTCAGAATTAAGGCAAGACAAGATTTAAACACGTTTAGGGGGAGGGGGAGAAAGAGGCTGTGTACACTACAGCCCGGGGCTCAACCCGAGTTCACCTCGAGTCAATAGCGTTTACATTACATTCTCTGCAAGTCTAACCCTGACAATGACGTAGGAAAACTTACGTCATGCCCGCCGTCATGCTTTGACGAAAGCATCATATATCATGACGCCAGCTGCATGTTTAGATCTGAAATGCGAGTTGGCCCTGGACCCGGTTTCAACCCTGGTAAGTAGCAGGGTTGAACTCGGGTCGCTTTCAAACCGGATTGGTTAAATGTAAATGCACCAACCCGGGTTCAGCCCAGTTCAAGTGTATACATAAGGGTGAGCGGTGGTCTAATAGGTAGCGCGTCGGATTTAGCCGCTGCGCTACTGAACGGCCGTCACCAATGTCATGGCGATGAAGCGTGGGTTCGAGCCCAGGTCGAGCTTGTGATATGTGATACCGGTTTTTCCTGGTTGCCGGGCTGCTCATCGGGGGTTTCTCTCCGGGTTATCCGGCTTTCCTCCCCTAGCAAAATTGTATATTTAAAAAAAAAAAAAAGTTATTGGGTGGCGACGCGCTTCCCCCGGGGGAAGCAGCCCAAAATTCCCGAAAGGGATAATAAAGTAGTAAATAATAAAAATAAAAATAATATCTTCAACCAAAAAAAAAGGCGTGAAAATGAGGCCAGATGACAGAATGTGTATTTATTGGATTTCTCCCAATATTTCCCCCTCCGTTTCGTTGACGTGACAGAGACAGAAGAGGCCAAGTGACCAACCAACTCACGAACCTTTGCAGGGAACAAACTCTTTTGCGCTTGCAGTCTCATGGCAAAGAAATGTAGGAGATATACTCTCTCTCTCTCTCTCTTTCTCTCTCTCTCTCTCTCTCTCTCTCTCTCTCTCTCTCTCTCTCTCTCTCTCTCTCTCTCTCTCGTGTGTGATTCATGACATTTCCGACTGCCCCTTATCACCCATATTTTCTTTTCCACTCCATGTTCGTGCAGAACACAAAAGAACACTCAATCCATTATTGTCCTGCTTACGCAAACACACCTCCACCAACACTAGAGCACAACGAACAACTGTGGATGTGTTTTGCACCGACACAACAAACCACTATGGTCTGATTGTGATGTTTGACAACTGTACGTGACATCCGTAAAACCCTTGGAACATTATTAAAAGAAACGTATTGCTCAGGGAGGCATGTGGCGTAGTGGTCTCACACAGCGTGGCGGATCCAAGTCCTTGGTCTCACGTTCGATTCGATTTCAACCGAATCCAGAGAAAAGAAAGAAAGAAAAATTGTTCGCAAATGGTCGTACAGGTTCTTTACCGTGTAGCGACCAACGCCTCTTTTTCTTTTTCTTCAAGTCCATTCAGTTCTGCGTTGCTGAAGTCATCTATTTCGATTTTAAGTGTTGTTCGCGATCTTTTTTCATTTTTTTTTTTTTCACACAGACCCTCGTCTTTGAAATCAGCTCTAGGGATAGAAAGAAGTCCTCAAAATCCCCCCCCCCCCCCCGCGCCTTTTTCTTTTTTTCTTTTAACAGACCCTCGTCTTTGAAATCAACCCTCCTGATAGAAAACACCCACCCCCTCTCTCTCCCTCCACCCCCTCCCCCCACCCCCACCCCCACCCGCTGCCCCCGCCGCACGCCCATCCAAACCTTGAACGTGTTTGGCTGAGCGATGACCTTAAATGTCTCTGGGATATCTTCACACTCATACGTGATAGTTGTGAGCCTAACGCAGGGAGACAGGTCTTGCTGATAAAGATTTACACCTGGAAAACACTCCACCGGCTCTCCAACCCATCCTCGTTGTCACCAGCGTTATCAAAACGTGGTCAGGGGTTGAGCTGTCAGTTGCCTGGAGAGATGGTAAGTTGTGACACTGTAAGAGGTCTTTTATTTGTTTGTGTTTGGCGTTGTGAAATCACGTTTTCTTGCGCTGGCTAAATCTTTTGACGCTCTCTAGACTTTCGTGGTGCTAGGTGATTGCCATTAAAACTTTAAGTTGAAGTTGTTGCACTTTATTGGTTTTTAATGTGGGTGTAAAGAAAAGGTGTTGGTACATTTGTCCGCTGATCGATTGCCTCCAGTCTACTTACTGAAGGTCCGTAACAGAAGGGTTGGAAACGGTCGGTCAAGAAGGTGGATGATACTAGCGGATGGGGGGGTGTAGGTGGGGGGGGGGAGCCTCTATGTTCGTAACGCCGCTGAGATGGAAAACTGTCGCTTTCGAAATTGTAATGCTGTTTGCCGGATAGAAGGATTGTTTCATTTGATCATCGCGACCGTTTTGGTGACTTTGTGGCTTCTAATATTAGAGAAATACGACTTTCTTTAAGCCTACGGTCCATTCCTGGACAGCCTGGGACTCGACAGATCTTTTAAAATAGACACCAATCAGCGCTGTCTAGCTCCTCCACGGTCCGCAACCAAATAACGCCGTCTGCAAGGTACACTACTAGAACAACTTACACACCGACCAGAGTCATCACAATGGTTTCAGATGCTAGATTTGTGACCCACGTGACTGATTCTGATGCACAGAGTCAGCACATTCGATGAAAAGGTTTCCACACGATGTTGTATACCTGTCATACGTATTGACACTTTAAGGTGATGTCTTCGCTGAAAATGAACTAAGATCCGCTTCGCCGGGGGGGGGGGGGGGGGTCGGAGGCGGGAGGTGTTTCCGGGAAAATGTAATTTGTACTTTAGACTGGTGCACAGTGTGATGGTTTTAACGTGTCGAACAAAAACTGTAGCGTCTCTGTCACGTCTCCCTTCCTTTCGGAACGGGGAGAGGGTCTTCATTTTGAACTTTAAAAATTCGAGGGTACGAGACTGAAGGAACGGAGGAAGGGGTGTGTGTATGGGGGGGGGGATTCTATGTCCTTCCTGTCGTAGTGGTAATATTTAGTCGGCCGATCACCTGGTCAAGATAAATGTCTTCAAATGAGGTCTGTTTTGACGAACAGAAATCCCCAACAGTGACGCGAGTACCCTTGTCAAGATCATTAGCACTTTCACTCTCCTGCCAGGAGTGTATAAATGAGTTCTTCACTTCAGCTGCGACACTGGGTGGTTAAGAAAGTCCCCCCCCCCCCCCCCCCCCGCCCCCTCTCTCTCTCTCTCTCTCTCTCTCCGGCTCCACGGGTTGGGGGTCGATTCGGAGTGGCGTGTGGTTGGGACTCCTTACAGTTTTCCTCAGTGACAAATTATGACAGGTAATTGGTCGTAGTGGGTGTTGGAGGTATGAGGGAAAAGTCTGCTCAACAATAGTGACACCTGTGGGAAAGATTAGTCTGTTTTCAGTGGCCGAGTCCTGCCTGGGGTTAATTTCAGAGTTCATTAGCTCTGTGTGGGGGTGATAAGATTTGTATCCTGTTTCTAATAGACGACTCTACTTGGCAACCCCAGAGGCCAAAGCCCCGCTCCTTTACTCTGCCGTGTACCGTACGTCCATGGCGTCATTGTATGGGAAAGGGGGTTATTCCAAGGTGAAAGTGAATGACGTAGTGGCCGTCTTTTCCTCAAATGACGTCAAAGGAGTTACTTTCTTACTTGCCATGTTTCAGTCATATCAGACTACCTGTGCCTTCTCGTTGTAGTGTCTGGAAAAAAACGTTTGCCAGACCATTCCATGTGTTGTGTTCGTTATGGTGCCGGACCTCTGTGTGTGTGTGTGTGTGTGTGTGTGTGTGTGTGTGTGTGTGTGTGTGTGTGTGCGCGCGCGCGCGTGCGGTTAATGAGGACAGCTACGCCATAATATTTCACAGTTTAAACAGCAATCCCTCACTGAATACCTCCACCTATGTGTTCCTCCTCTGCCCCCCTCCCCTCCCCCCCCCCCCCCCCCCACACACACACACTTTCCCGCTCCCTCCTCTACACACACACACCTTTCTTCTCGCGTCTGACAGTTAACGCCTTTTGCATATATCGACAAGTCAACACGTACCCCTCTCAGAATTACCAACAGACCATGAAGCCACTCAGACGAGTCACAGAGACGTTCATTGGACGTTCAGCATGTGAGACACTCCGGTCATTATCTTCAGTGATAACCACATCCGGGACCTAATCTCTAGAAACGTTCTGAGGACTCAAGTAGACAGGCGTTATGCCTTCGGTAGATCTGTGTGTGTGTGTGTGTGTGTGTGTGTGTGTGTGTGTGTGTGTGTGTGTGTGTGTGTGTGGTTTCCCTTTATTTGTGTTTGTTTGTTTGTTTGTTTGTTTGTTTGTTTGTTTGTTTGTTTGTTTGTTTGTTTGTTTGTTTTACCTGCCCAACCCTTGGAAACAGCACTCCACTTGTAACAGTCACGTACTGTTGACGACTCAAAGTAGCCGGGTTTATTTGCACATGTTAGAAATCTTCCCGCAAGGTCGTAAAGTGAAAGTAAAGATACACGAACACTTAAAAGATCTTTAGACATCAGTGTTGTAAACCTGTCAGTACTTGCGGCTTTGCGTGCGAGCCACTTCATACACCTTGTGGGTAACAAACTATGCGAGGTATATAATTTATTACTGCCGATATTATGGTTTAGCCCTTCTCCGATTGGCCCTGAAGTTTCTTTGTAGAGTGCAATAATACGTCATATCTTGATATCTCGAAAACTCATTTTCTTGGGGCAGGCGTTTGTTTGGAACAGAAACAAACACTTTTTCTCTCGGCTCTTAAGTGTGAATCTGTTTTATTGACTGCACCCAGTTTTGTACAAAGTGTGCAGGTGAAACATATCATCCCCTATTCCCTTCCTCGTGTTCACGTTTCGGCTGTCCGCACGGGTTTGAAATACGTTGTACCGATATTAGTATAAGGATAAGAGTGATGTGCTTGTACAAGTACATAACTGCTAATAGACGGCTTTTTCCCTAGAAAAGGCAAAACTGCCCGCGTTCAAGAGACGGAACTCAGGTGTAAAAATTGGAAATGCAACAGAGGGAAAGGAGCAGCTCTATTTGAGATTGTTGCTGTTCTCTGCTGCCTTTTTGCGTACGTTTTGATACGGCTGGGAGCAAACATTTTGTGCTGACGTTTTTCATCGCTGCCCCGTCTTTGCCTTTGGCATCAGTTTTATGTGGTAGAAGAACACGAAAACATTTAATCAACCGATCTGCTGTTTTTTCTTGCTTTCATGTACTTTACAAAGTGCATAGTTCAACACTGGTAACAGACAGAAGTCCTCAAAACTCTCTCTCTCTCTCTCTCTCTCTCTCTCTCTCTCTCTCTCTCTCTCTCTCTCTCTCTCATACACACACACGCGCGCGCGAGCGCGCACAGACACACCCACCCACACAGACACACACGCACGCACACACACACACACACACACACACACACACACACACACACACACACACACACACACACACACACACACACACACACACACACACTCTTTCAACACTGCCTTGTTTCAACGATCAGGCATGAACGAGGTGTATCAATCTGGCACAAGTAGGTCTAACCACAAACCAATTGTGAGGTAACAGACCTTGTCACAGCACTCACACCTTTAGTCTAACATGTTGAGTTTACACTCTACTAGTCTCTCTCTCCCCATGTAGCGGCCGATATGTTTCACTGTGCATGTTGTATACCATGTAATAACACACCTCGATTGCCGGGGGACCTTTGACCCCCCCCCCCCCCCCCGTTCCTTCCCAACTTTCCTCGATTGCAAACGGACCTTTTGGTACCCTCCCCCACCCCCACCCCACCCCCCAACCCCCTCTCTACACTTCCACTGCCAAAGGACTTTTAGCACCCTTTCGCCCCCATTCTTCCTAGTTTCTCTCCTCGCTGTCCACTCGGACAATGGCCAGCTGTGATTAAAAGCAAGTTCAGCGGGCAAATTGGAAAGGTATCAGAAGTTTTATCAAACTCTCCGTCCGCTGGGGGGCTTTAGGCGGCCACCCCAGCACTACAGTGTGGCGGACTTTGGGTAATGCCGCGTCCGATAAACGGGGTGGTACATGGTGGCAAGATGCCGGTCAGATTGTTTTGCTAAGGGTGTATATTTCACGATTGGGGCTCTTCACCTCCTCCTTGGCTACCCGTAATAAATCTACCCGGAGCTGCGTGGTCGCCGGATGAGTGACACGGGTTTGTGCGGGTAGAGCAGGCTTACGGGTATGCCTTCTGACTTCCGGTGGGTCAAAGTGAGGCTCAGCGAAGGCGCTGAGACAAACGGGAAGCGACGAAAGCTGCCTTTCGTTTAAAACAAAACAACAACAACAAAAAACAACCGTAAAACATGCGAATGAAAATTGAAACACTGTGAGTCGTTTTCAAAGACTGTGTTTCTGTGTTTTACCGACAGCATATTTCCTTCATGAGCCTCTTTCTGGCCGGCCTCCGGAAGTGAAAAGTATACCCACACGGTGTTTCTACCCAAACGATCTGTATCATAATATCAGGGTAGCGAGGACGCAGGCTGGTGTGTATATCACTCACTTTCTGTCGCCTTCTTGTTGAAGGAGAAAGCTTGCGTGTAAAGCTGAAGACTTATCACGCTCTCGAGTGACTGGATATTATTTTCTCGTGGTGCACCGTCTCACAGACCAAACACGGAGCCGTCCATATCACCTGTTCGTTTGTTTGGAACGTTACCTGTGGAGTTTTTGCATCTGTGTGTATATCAATCAATGTCTGCTGGCATCTTCTGCAAGGCGAAATGTTGTGTGTAACTCAAGCTGAAAATAGTATGACGACATAGAGAGCACGATATTTGTTTTGACGTCACCTGTTCTGGAGCTCTGTGTGTTTGTTAGGGACGTGATCTTTGGAGTTTTCTGAAAAGTTGTGTGCATGACTTGATACCACTCACCCGTGCAAAGTTTCAGTGAGGTAACTACGAGTGGTTTACGTCCGAAAATAGTAAGGAAACAGAGAGCTAAAGTGTGCGTTACGACTTTTCATAACCCACTCAGTGGTTTACGAGTTCACGAAAACACATTCAAGTTACGTCATCAGTCAAAGACGCTCAGCAAGAGCGTCATTTCAAACATTTGGAACTCATACGTCACGGCCGGTGCCGGAGGCTCGGTAGCTACGGCAAAAACTTGGAACATCGAGTGGTTTGTTTTGTAGTAATCCACTCGAGCTAATCCTATAAGCTTCAAATAACTTACAAGGCTGAAGAAATATGGCACCGCACACTGCACGAGTTTTGCTTTGACATCATCTGTGCTTGTTTTTAGGCGATACCTTAGGATTTCTTTTGCACCTGTGTATATCAGTCAGTTTTTGCTAGCATGTTTACAAGGTGAAGGTTATTTGTGCAACCAAGGCTGTAGAACTATGACGCCATCCAGTGCGTGAGATTTTTCAAGTCGTGACGTGCTAGCATCGTCTACAAGGTGAAGGTTATTTGTGCAACTAAGGCTGTAAACTATGACTCCGTCCAGTTTCGTGAGATTTGTTGCGACGTCGTACAGGATCAATACTGGACTGTCGCTGTCAGTGGTTTTTTGTGTTGGGTTTTGTCGCTGGATTTCGGCAATCACATTTGTATAATTCACCATATCTCTTGAAAGCCCACGCAAAAGTCGCAGTTTTGCTTGAAATCTTCAGGTCACTAGGAGCCATTTCAAGCCACTAGTATTACACAATCCGCAGCGGTCTCGGACCTAGCGCGGAAGGCGTAATAGTGGCTTGAAGTGGCTTCTACTGGTGTGCATTGGCTTGTTCTTTTTAACCAGTCGTATCATATAGCGGGCAGGGGGTGGTCGGTCTCGAGCTCTTAAGAGTTATAGATGCTTCAGAAATAGACAGGTCAGCTTTTTGTATGTATGAATCCTTCAACAAGTCGCTGTCCTGATGAAATTGAAGTGTTCTGGTTGGTTGCTGGCCTAGATTTTAAAGCCAAGGTGCGATTTTGTTCAGGTGGTTTGAGAGCTTAGTGTCAGTAAGGTTTGACAAAGCCTGCTTCCTGACCTAGAAAATGATTAACCTTACTGTCCGAAACACTCTTATCAACAACGAATGATTCTCAAAACACCTGGTGGCTCAGAGACTTCTGATTACGACCCTGATTTCAATTTTGTGAATGAAGCGCGTCACAGGAAAATGTCCTGTTCGGATGACGTACGTCAAAGGTCTTCACTCCGACCCTAAGGGTATGACAGTTGAGTGCACACCAAAGATTTCAGTGTGACATATTTCAGTGAAACAGTGGATTCTTTCGAAAATCTCGCTGGCGGTATATATTCATAATTCTTTTGACACTCAACATTTATTGCTGGTTACTGTGTTCAAAAACAGCCCGTGCGTCGTGAACATTCACAGTCCCTGTGATGTTATGACTCGATACATCGAACAGTTTCTAAAGCACATATTTCACTCGGCAAACACTTCCTCCGCGTCGTTTTATGGTTAGACGAGCATATTCTTATTTCAAGGACAAGGACAAAATGGACGAAAAGTGACTACTTACCTTTCATGGTCTGCCAAAATTTCGCTGAGCGCTTGTGAGTGACTTGACTAGTGGCTCGTGAGGTTGCACAAGATGCTGCATTCCAAACAAGTGAAATTCCTGGCTCCTGATCAGGACCCCAATGAGGATGAGGATGATGATATACTGTTGGTCCCTAACCAGGTAACTGTCGGTCCGGTTTCGCTGATGTTTGTTTGTTTGTTTGTTTGTTTGTTTGTTTGTTTGTTTGTTTGTTTGTTTGTTTGTTAGGGGAGCCGAGATAGCCAAATGGTAGAGCGTTGGACATTCAATGCTCGGGTCGTGAGTTCGAGTCCCGGCTGGAGCCATATATTTATGTCGGCTTCTTCTTCGCTGTCCCGTCTTTGATATTCAAAATTCAAAATGAATGTAGTTCTGAGTTCCGAAACCTAAAACACTTCGCTGGCCCTTCGCATCACACGACTGTAGTGTGTTGATTCCGATATGTGTGAGAGAATGTGTGTGATTGACGCAGTCTACCGGACTCTTATGACACTACAGTTACATAGAAACTGTGCCTCTACCGTCATTCGCTTAAATGGCCTAACCACCATGGATTTCAGAACCACTTAGACTTTTTTATCGTTTGACGGTTCAAATTCAAATAAATCTTTATCATACCCAAATGGGAAATTCGGTTATGGTGGACACAAAACGAACAAGCAGACGATACATGCAGCAGACGATACACGCAGCATAAAATGAAAAACATGTAGACTGATATTTCACACACTTCAAAATTAGGTACAGATTTCAATTAAGTATCATCTAAATTACTTGTTAATATTGATAATGTGCACCATTTAAAATAGGTATTAAAAGACATCATAAGCTTATATACATTCATTACATTAGTACACTATCACAGACTCCTCTATCCACCAGACACGGTCCATATAAACACGGTAAGATCTGACTTTCAAGCACACACACACACACACACACACACACACACACACACACACACACACACACACACACACACACACACACACACGCACGCACACCGTAGACCTGGTCTTTTAGTTAACAATAGGATTTTGATGCCACGAATGAAACGACGCTAGCTAGAGAAGAACATGTCAGCAGAACTGTCGAAATTAAACACACACTCTCTTTCTGTAATTCCAGGCTGACGCCAAGGATGCTGGAGTGCTCAGCAAGCGACGAAAAAGCTTCTCAACGACAGAAAAGATAGAAAAGTAAGACTGTTTTAATTTTTGGGAAGCCTTGATTTATGTTTAATCTTTGTTTGTTTGTTTGTGAAATTTACCTAATCGTTGATACCGCTTTCAGCAATTTATGTTGTATACACTATTCTGTGCAACCTGTGTTCTTGCGGCGCCAATCTCTTTGAGTGTAGTAAATGCATAAAATCAGTATGCCGCACAAACTTACACTTTGCCTGCATAGCAAGCAAGTCTGTTTTTACCTACGTATCACCACAGCAGTGTACCACAAAACCAAGGGCGTTTACCCACCCTAATCTTCGGTTTGTGTCCCATCGCAAGTACCTGCAGTTTTCAGTGTTTCCGGCGACGAAGACAATTCGATGGTCTTCCCTGCTACACGTCAAGTATAATTTCTGAAAAAATACTGATATCTGTGATTGGCAAAAAAAAAAAAAAAAGCATGCACAGGAGACAAATGGCTGTCGAGGGTGTCTGCACTATATCCTAGACTCCAGAGTGCAGTCCCTTTATGGCGGGTCGTGAAAATGGTACTGTGACTTTCCCCCTGAAAGACTATGTGCCCCCAAAGACCTTAGATAATAAACTAGTGAGATTTAGTAGGATTTCGTACGGAGGACTTCGCTGAGCAGCGTAACCCATTTGCATGTAAATTAGGCACGTTACGGGTGCCATTACCCAATCGCAGTGCGTTAGCAGCTCGCGGCCTCTGCCGTGTGAGCCAAATTTACATGTAACTGGGTTACGCTGCTCAGCGAAGTCCTCCGTACGAAGTCCTACTAAATCTCACTACTATGTAAGGTCTTTGGTGCCCCAGAGAATGTGCATATCCCTGACAGAGTTCTGGCCCTTTATATTTACTGACGCTGGGACATAACAAGGCGGCGGATAAGGTGTATTTGGATCGAGTTGCTTCCCTTGAAGCACGTTCGGGCGGTCAGGTCTCTGTTGCCAGTATTACATCGACCGAGAGGGGGTTGAATGCGTGATAGATTAGGTAACTGAGCAGCGTTTTGCGAAAGGCACAGTTATTTCCCTTGGTTTAAACCGCCAGCTTGCCCGACGAGTATCAAAGTAGTACTATCATGCCACAAAGGACCGATACACTCAGTAACACAAAATGTTTGTTTCTCCTTTCAAAACAAGGACATGATTATAATCAGTGTCAAAAGATAGATCAGTATTAATCAACAAATTATTGTACATGGTCAGTATCGGCCGAAGTATGCTCCCGGTCCTGCGTGTGTGTCGGCATGTGTGTGTGTGTGTGTGTGTGTGTGTGAGAGAGAGAGAGAGAGAGAGGAGATACACGTCAGAAATAGAGGAAACTGCCAAACCATTTTGCTTTTGCATATATAATTCGCACTTGCCAAGGTCACAAGATTTAAAAAAAAAAAAAACCTGCGATGAAGCGTGGGTTCGAGCCCGGGTCAAGCTTGTGATATGGTACCTTTTTTTTTTCCTGGCTACCGCGCTGCTCATCGGGGATTTCTCTCGGGTTTGTCTGGCTCTCCTTCCCCAGCAAAAATTGAAAAAAATAGGATAGGTACTGGGTGGCGCTGCGGCTCGGCGACGCGCTTTCCCCGGGAAGGGACAATAAAGTTTAAAAAAAAAAAAGTTACCCATACCAAGACTAACAAGCCTCCACTGAAACACAAGAATATTCAGTTACAGCAACAGACGAAATTGAACTGAGCATCGTTCAGTGGCGACTATCAAACAGCGCGGGTTGCTAAGACGCCCGAAACACAACAGGAACTAATCGTTTTCCCCAGCCAAAGGGTCACGTGTTTGTTCAACACTTGCGGCAGGACGCTAGAAAACGGTTTGTCTTGTCAGAAAGATCGATCGGCGTCCTGCGTGACTCTGTTGTTTGTCGTTTCTGTTTTAGGGATGGGTGGAATGAGAGTGGGGGAAGGGGGGTTTGGTGGTGATGTCGGAAGGGGTGATAATTGATGCATATGACGACGTGTGTTGTGAATTGTTTTGACGTGTGCTGTTGTTGGTGGTGTTGTCGTTGTTGTTGTTTGGTATGAGTGACGGTGTGTCTTTCTGGTTTATCAGTGTGTGTGTGTGTGTGTGTGTGTGTGTGTGTGTGTGTGTTGCTGATGTAGTTATGTATGTTGTATGATGTATGATGTATGTTTTGATTGCGAGCGGACGTTGCGTCTGTGTCGAGGTTCGGGTCGTGAATTCGAATCCCGACTGGTGCCAAATATTTGTGCTGGCCTTTTTTTTTCTTTTTTTTTTCGTCTTTGATCCCTTACGTGGTGGAAAAGATGTGAATCTCCCCCCCACCCACCCCCACTCACTCCCTCCCTCCCTCCCTCCAATTTAGCTCACATAACAGACATGAAGGCAGTACATGGGTAAACATAAATGCACAAGGGAGAAGTGACTTGTGGGAGTAACAAAGACACAAAAATACAGGGGTAGCTCTTTTTTTCCCGTTTCTGATAATGATGATCATGTAACACTCGTCGCATGCTAGGAGAGAGAGCACACACACACACGTCTTGTCAATTCCAATTGCGAGAACAAGAATAGTGGTTTGGTCTGTGAACTCTCGATAACTCAGTGAAAAGGCAGCTTTCCCGAGCCTCCCCCGCAGGACCTCGATTTTCACGTGCTCTCTGCTTTTCACAACGCTCGCCTGAACCCGGCCGGCCAATCACGCGTCTGAACTGCTTGTGCAACTCGTCAAACCCGGCAATAAATTATTAACTTGGTTCTCGTCAAACTCGACACACTGACCCACACTTGTGACAAACCATTTTAGGACACTACTCAGTTTAAGTGTCCACAGGCTTTCGGCGCCGTTCTGGCTGGAACTGGGGGACCAGCAACAAAAAGCCTGATGAAGCCACTAGAACCTGATCGGCAGGCTTGGAGATCGATCATTGATCTCTCGTTTGTCAGGAAGCATCCTATTAGTCCGACGGCTGATTTCGCTAGGCGGCGCTCCCCCGGCCAGCCGACACAAGGCCGCTCCGGTATTGATAGGAAACCAATATTAGTGTGGTCGGCCGCGCTAGGGGAGAGGGTTGCTTTGGAGATCGTCAACAGCAATTGAAAACGCTTTGCCCTTTCACTTTTGTGGCCAGTTTTCATGGCTGTCAGGGTACTTTGTCGCGAGCAAACAGTGACTTTCTCGATCGACCGGAGATTTAGTATGGTACCTTGGAATTTTCTTCCATCTCTCTGTCGGCTGGTGCGTTGAGTTCCATACCTCACGCCTTCGCGCGAACTGGATTGACTATCTCGATCGACTGGGAATTAGTATAGTACTTCGGAATTTTCTTCCATCTTTCGATTTGCCTGCTGGTGCGTTGTGTTCCATTCTCACAGTCCTTCTCACGGAGAACTGGATTGACTATCTCGATCGACTGGGAATTAGTATAGTACTTCGGAATTTTCTTCCATATCTCGATCTGCCGGCTGGTGCGTTGTGTTCCATTTTCCATGCCTTCTCACGAAAGAACTGGAGTGACTATCTCGAGTGACTGGGAATTAGTATACTAACACGGCTCTTGTGTTGTGTGAGTACTGGGGATTGTTGTTCATTCAGCTCTAGTGGCCGCAGTGTGTGTTATGTTTGCACGGGAGGCGTAGTCTGTGTTTGTGCTGACTCTTCACCCATGAAATCGACATTGATTTAGTGGTCGGAATGGTTTCCCTTGATAAACACAACGCTGTTCAGTGTCGTTTTCCCGGGATCTCACCTTGTGCCCAGTTCTTGAACGAAAAAAATGAAGTCCAGGCGGTTTTTATTCATCGTTTGAGACAGCACGTCATTTGTGATGGATATTGTCCATTCGTGAACGGAGCCACCTTGCGGGGAAGTCATTTATAATTTAAAATCTCAATACGTATGACAGGTTTTAACAACATCGTGCGGAAAACTTCACAGAATGCGCTTAATCTGTACATCAGAATCAGTCACTTAGGTCACAGTAGAGCATCTGAGACCACTATGGTGACTCTGTCCGGTGTGCAAGTTGTTCGAGAAGTGTACCTCATACTGAACAGTTATTTGGTTACTAAGGACCAGCTCGACGGTGCTGATTGCTGGCTGTGTTTAGAAGCTTTGTCCAGTCCCAGTCTGTTCAGGAATGCACCGTAGGCTTAAAGTCATATTTCTTTACTGTTAGAGAATCAGGCACCCACTCTTCAAGTAGCGAGTTTTTATATTGACTGCGGAAGAAGCCTCATTCACTCACAGAAGACTTGTGTGCACGAGAGAAGCTCATAATATTGTGCGAAGCTTGAGAGTGCAGTGTGACACCAGAGACGTGCTGTAATAAACTCCACACAGCTACAACTTTTCTACGCGCTCACGAGTTTTTTTGTGAGTGAAGATACAAAGCGACAAAAAAACGGTCGCAAAGGCCAAATAAAACATCCTTCTATCTGGCGAACAGCTTTCGAAGGCGCCAGTTTTCCATCTCAGCGGCGTTAAGAACTTATAGGCTTTAAGCGGTGAGTGTTGGGTGTTCTTGTTCGAATCTGTTGAAAAGTGCGTGCGTGCGTTTTCTGACAAGACCGAGGCCTCGTCATTGCAAAAACACAGGAGGTCGGGACTTTACAAATCGACAGTCAAAGAGACATCATCGTTGGATTGCAAAACTCGAAGAGCAAGATGAAGAGATTTCGGATAGAAGCCCAGCCCCCGGGCTCAGAACGAGCAGCACTCAGTAGATCATCCACGTAAGTACGGCGCTGTGACAATGTTGCTATTCATCTTTTAGTTGCTTGAGATAGGGCCTAGGGGTCTGACTGTAATTGTGTATGCTGCCTCCTTTTCTCAAACGCAAATGTTTATTGTTTCCTGTATATATGCTCTGTGGTGTCATCTGTATAAGAATGATAGTGATGATGATGCAGTTGGTGTGTGTGGGTGTGAGAGAGAGAGGGAGAGAGATGATGGTGAAACTTGTTTTGTTTTTTAATTCAGGATAGAGCATTTAGGCATTGCTGCCGAGAGAGAGAGAGAGAGAGAGAGCCTCGATCTGTCTGAATAGGCGCTATAAAAGTTCCAGCTATCATTAATATCATTGTTGTTATTGTTATCTTTTGCATCCGGCCTGATTAACGCGTCACTAACATGTACTGGGCAGGCACCAGTTGATTACGTGCAATCTCTCACTGGTGACGCAATGAACACATTTTGCAATTAGCGAAGGAAATTCTCTCTCTCTCTCTCTCTCTCTCTCTCTCTCTCTCTCTCTCTCTCTCTCTCTCTCTCTCACACACACACACACACACACACACACACACACACACACACACACACACACGCACGCACACTATTTTGTTCCACCGAAACCACGCACGCAAATACATGCATATGGCACACTCTGATTGGTTATATTAATTTTTAATCGCTCAGCAAATATTAGGAGTATATTGAATCTTATCCTCCTCAAGCACGCGAATATATAACTCACATATAAATATACCAATCATAATGGGTCAGCTTTGACACGTGGTTCATGTTTCATGTCCTTTTGTTCGCTGAATGAAAGCGTTATTGATGGGCCATGTTCATTTTGCACGAAGCCCACACGTTGACAACTATCGAACAATTTTCAGCGCCGGACGTGAAAGGATCAGGTATCAGTTTAACAAACTACAGGAAGAGGTTGCCTGCCAGGCAGGCGGGTGACATGTTATGATGTAGGCATGTTGCTAAGCCGCATGGTTATGCGTGTGGCGCCGGTGTTGTCATATAAATGGATGATATACACCAACTTCACGATGACGCTGTTCCTGATTATGATGGTGGTTGTGGTGGTTGCGATGATGATGATGATGATGATGATGATTCAGTTTTTGATTCATTTTGTTGTTTGTCCGATCTGCAAATCAGCCACCAAGACGACATAATCACTGAATCTCCTAATGAATGTATTGACTCTTTAAGAACCCGATCCCGGCCACCCCCTGCCCGCTCTGTGATAAGACAGGTTTAAAGCAACAAGTCACTGCACACCAGTAAAAGCCACTTCAAGCCACTATTACGCGAGGCATGGGTCTTCCCTGTAGGCCCGGGGAGCCGGGGTGGCCGAATGGTAGAGCGTTGGACTTCTAATGCTCGGGTTGTGAGTTCGTATCCCGGCTGGGGCTAAATATTTGTGCTGGCTTTTTCTTCGTTGCCCCGTCTTTGACATCACCCGTATGTGGTGGAAAAGGACGTTAAACACTCAAATACCCAACCCAGTGGCCCACCCTACCCACTCACCCACCCCTGTAGGCCCGAGACCGCAGCGGATTGCATAACAGTGGCTCGAAGTGGCTTCTAGTGATTTGCAGATTTTGATAGTGATTTTGGCTTGGGCTTTTAAGAGTTAAGCACTCGCTTTTGAAAGTATTCAAACTTCGCTCATCCAGCAATTTACTTGCCAGTTTATTAGTTATAGCCGTCAAGTCACGTACATGCTACCGTCGGCTTGAAAATGGTCTAAGCGCCATGTAGTTGATAGCCGCTTAGGAAATTTCTCCAGATGGCTGTAGATATTTCATCGTTGTAAACCAACTATGACACCAGGGTCGGACCATTCACTCGCCATAGCCGCGTTCAATATGTGAGTCTTTTCCCCGATTGCATCGCGTCTCTGTGCTTGGGCAAGAATAGCTGGATCAACGCCTAGTGAGGGGAAAAGCTCACACCACGTAATCATTCCATAAGCTTTAAGAAATTCTCCCTCTGTGACCGGGCCCTCAAAAGCCTTTTGCAAATCCGTGTCAGCTTTGCCCAGACAGCTGAGCTGATTGATCGCGAACTAATATGAAAAGGGGACAGGCACGCGAACAATCAAGTCTCCTTGGGCGGTATGATCCCTCCTGTGTTTGTTCACCTGACTGTGAGAGTTTAATGAAAGTTTGATATGTGCGATTATGAGCGTTCGTTCTGTTCTATTGAGCCGAGACTTTGCCGAGAACATGCCAAAAAAAAGGTATTGATATTTATCGCAGGTCCATGATCTCCTTCCCCCGAAAACGCCAGACGCAAAGTGTGGGAAAGTATCTTGTCGTCTTTACCTGTACTTACGGTGTGATGGTCTGTTGGGACAGCAGACATGGATTACGTGAGCTCAGATTAAGTTGATACAGGCGTTTCCAAATCGTGAACGAAATCCTTGTGTAGATATTCTTGTGAACTCGAATTAGAATGGTGCAGGTGCTTATAAATCGCGAACACTAAAAAAAAAGTCCCTGTGTATATATACTGCCGGACACCTTCATTCGACGTAGCAGTTGAGATGTGAGTCCAGGGTACTCACTAGGTTCTTCTTGTACAAGCTTGACAACGAAACTGGAAGTGTATGTGTTCTTCTTCAGGAGTGCAAAGCAAAGGACATGCTGGAACATTTACGTAGTGGTCTTGGTGTGTATTTCGCATTGTAGTACCATGCTGGTTTCCTGCTCGATCACGTGTTAGCTTTGGTGAACTTCGATGCATAGTTTCCGAATGCAGACGCTCTGGTAAGCTTGGAAACGCTTAGTAATTTCAGCACTTCAAAGTACAGAAAGTTTGGAAGGTCTGAGTCAGCACATCGGCGGTACTAATGGAAACAAAAGTTCCACGACACGAAACGTTGTCAGATGTTCCATGAATGTCGTCACTGTGAAGATTAGGGGGGAAAGCGAAAGTGTTAACAACTAAAGTTGCGTCTTTAACACTTTTCGTATCGCGCATGAGTATCCCACGTATTTGGTGCTTTTTTTCGGTTTTGGCCCTGTCTGTGGAAAACAGGCAAGGATTACAAGTTCCTGAACGGCTGTTATTGCAGCAAACAAAGATGAATATAATCTAAGTGCAACACACCCAATGAACCAAATTTAAATCCATACAGACGTGAATTAATTATTATTGTTTTTAGTGAGGCCAGCGGTACGAATTGAGTTGAGTTATGAAGTGACTTCTCATTGCATACAGGCAACTCTACCATTTCGGATTAAAAATGCTAGTTTGGAGTTTTGAAACGATGCCTGAATTCAAGAGTGGCCGACAGGATATGTTCTTGTATGAAAATCTTTTCCTTCTTCTATTACTTCTCATTCTGTAAACGTATACGGGTATCAGCTTTCTTTCCGATTAAAAGCCCAGAAAAAGTTTGCTACTGACAAGCGAGGAATGTGTGGTTGCTTGGATAACTTGCAGATACTTCACCAGGACGGCTTTAAACTTCTAGTGGTCATGGCGTCAAACGGACATTTACCGAGCACGAGTGTGTCTGATATGTGGAGTCGTTACTTTATCCAGAGCACGCTACAGTCCTTCAGTAGAGCCGCAGAGTCGGTCGGGCAGGAGGTTGTTGAAAAGTTGCTAACGGCCAAATCCTAGGATTCGTGCCACTGCTCAGTTTCCGTTCCTGGCAATCAATCATTTTGTTGGTCAGTCTGACCTGAATGTAATTCACAATGCTTGGGTGCTATGTTTTTTTGTTGTTGTTATCTTCTGGAAGAGTTCGCGCCTTCAGGCGCAAGCTTACTTGAAATGAATACAGTCAGTCCTTTGTTGCAGTTTCTGTGCATTTCAATTCGGTTCAGTAACGGGCGATATCTTTGCAGTAGGATGAAGAACCTATAGGCAGCTCTCCAAAACATTGTCTGTGGTTCCGCTTTCAGTGGAATTATCCATGCTTTTTTCTTTTCTTTTTTTTTTTCTTTTTTTGAGGGGGGGGGGGGTGGGAGGGTGTGTGTGTGGGGGGGGGGGCGTTGTTGAATTCAAAGTCAGCTCTTGTTTCTTTCAATATGCCATGAGCACAAAAATCAATATGAAAAGCTCACTGTTTGAAATCCTCCCGATTAACTAACCATCTCATGGAGAATCTGATTAATGGGAACTATGAATGATCAGACGTGTTTTGTGTTCGAGAATGACCTTTAGAACAGAAATTTCATCAAGAGATTAGCACGTTGGGAGATGGGAAAGTCTGAGAAAAGAATAAAAACGGATTGTTCATGTCTGAATAACAACGGATGTCTTTGATGCCAAATTGAAAACTGTTTAACGAAGGAAGTGTGAGCAGGGGTAATATCTCAGATAAGGTGAAAAGTACACATCGGATCATCAATGAATGTCTCCGTCGTTTGATCTGTTTGTCGTCTGTAGCTGTTTCATTTGAAAAGTAAACATTCACACGTTCGCAAGGAAATTTTTTTCTTTAACGCTGCCGCCGTCGCAGGATTTCATGAATCACACCAGTAGCCCCACTGTCAAATTAGTTTCAAATGTTACATCTAGACTTTCCAGTAGTTGAGGAAGAAAGCTCTCTGGATGCAGTATAGGTTTTGATTCCTGTTTCCAGCAGAGTGACGTGAAGAGATGTTATCCGTGAGTGAACAGAAACGCGTCTGGCAGTTAAAGGGTTAAACAGTTTGAATCAGTCAATGAAGTGACGTAACAAAATCGTAACTATAATCCCTTTGAAGTTTTAATCTCAGTTTATATACAGAACATGCCAATCCTTATTAATTATCGTCTAAGCCTTTGCCAATACGCCAACTTTTCCTTAACTGGATTGCTTTGACAGTCCTGGGTCAAACACCCTCCAGTTAATCCCAAAGAAAACTTGCCATAAGTTCCAGTATGTGAATCCTTTGACTGAACTGCCTCTGTAGTTGGGTAATCACCCCTCAAGAGTTCTTACCCAAAATCAAACTTCGTGCGTTCGTATGGCTTGCTGTAGTAACGGGAAAACATTGTGTTGCCAAAGCTGGAGTGTCTAAACATGGCGTAAGGTTTCTTTGAAGACAGTACCCAGGTACAATATACTAGGGATCAGCTAAGCTGTTGTGTCAATATTCAGACCTCTTCTCGTTTCTCGAAACGTGTGTGTGTGCCTTCTTGGACAAGTCAACCCCGGTTGAATATAAACTGTTGTTTCACGGTGATATTGCGTTGGTCTGGCTTTTTGAGGGACAAATTAGCTGAAGATTTGTCGGTTTCTCTTCCTGTAGTTTTAAACAAACCTTACAAGCAGCAGTTTCTAAGCAAAATGCTTTGATCCTGACTGAAATAATAGGTTTAGCAGTGGTCTCATAGGGCAAAACATGATTGAGTCCACCACACCATGTTGAGAGTGGGGGAGCCGGGGTAGCCGAATGGTAGAGCGTTTGAATTTCAATGCTCGGGTCGTGTGTTCGAATCCTGACTGGGGTCAAATATTTGTGCTGGCCTTTGCCTCGTTGCCTCGTCTTTGATATCACCCATACGTGGTGGAAAAAGACGTTAAACTCCTGAACACCCGCCCCACCCATGTTGAGACTGTACAATGAAGTAGAGCTGTCATATCGCCGTTAGTTCACGATCCGGATTCGTATACCTGATAGCAACAAAATCAAACAGAGGTGTCAAAAAGCTGACTAGAAGGATTGAGAAGTCACACTGGTTCCATTTCTAGTCGGTCGATATGGACCTCTTGGTGGACATCCGTGTAAGTTTCTACCTACAGTCGGAGTACACTAACCACAGGTTTGCGCTCCGTGATGTCAACACTAAGTGAGTCTGGTGTAGGTTTGCTTTCATTAATTTTGCTCTAATGCTCGGGTCGTGAGTTCGATCCCGGCTGGGGCCAAATATTTGTGCTGGCTTTTTCATCGTTGCCCCGTCTTTGATATCACCCTATGTGGTGGAAAAGGACGTTAAACCCCCAAACACCCACCCACCCACCCGCTTTCATTTGCCAGCTCCCATTTCTCACAGTTATCTGTGATCAGGCCTTCTCTCTTTCTCAGTCACGTACTGGTCTTGCGTCTGTTTGCGATCTGTGATTGAACCGTACGGGCCATCAGTGATAAAGTTCTACCTGGTTAATCAAGTACCTGGAGACCAGTGTGAAGCCAAGAACGACTGTTGACTTTGCTGTGTTGTCACGTACGTACCGCCCTCAGCCACAACTCCGGAATACATCGGTTGTCATCTACCCAGACTTCTGGAGTAGCCATCGGATCAGCGACTGTCATGCTCGTCTGTGCGACACAAAAATTCCCTCATTGTTAAAAGTGACAAGTGCGGTTTCAGCGGGATGAATTAGATAACTACTCAACTCGACCTGATATCCAAAGGCTGTGAGTATATATAAACCAGAGAATATACACTCACCATGGCTCACAGGGAAAAGACAGTGATGTGGGCGGACCTGTTGGAGAACGGATCCGAACTGAGACCTCCTCATTCAGGGCGGGACAGGAGTAACTCTGACACCTACTCCCTGAGGTCTTCTGATGATGGGGCTTCGGCAGGTGATCTGTCCGAAGACGTTGACATCGGCTTGTTGAACGTGCTCGATTTGTTGTACAAGCATTTCAGTGAGTTCCGGTTCCCCAGGGCGCCCTCCCGGACCGATTCAGTGGCCAGGTATGTCGCTCACACACATGACGCGCTGTGTATCTGAACTACTTGCAGTTTCAATACTAATAAGTTCTCCTGTCTCTAGTAAATATCCCGACTGGAGCTAAATATCTGAGCTCGTTTTTCCTCGTGGTCCCGCATTACCCGTATGTGATGGGGGGGGGGGGGGGGCCGAATTGGAGAGCGTTGGACTTCCAATGCTCGGGTCGTGAGTTCGTATCCTGGCTAGGGCCAAATATTTATGCTGGCATTTTCATCGTTGCCCCGTCTTTGATATCACCCGTATGTGGTGGAAAAGGACGTTAAACCCCCAAACACCCACCCCACCCTTCGCCACAGGCCACAACATAACTGCAGTGCAGACAAAATGGTCTTATGTGCTCAGCTACATTAAAAGTCCGACTTCGCTCTGTTTGTAATGCATTTACTTTTAAAGCTTAGAGCACAGATCTTATTCTTTCTTTTTTTTTCTTTTTTTTTTTTTTTTCCTTCTTCTTTTTTTTTTGCGACACCAAGTACTGCTTCGGGAGTGGGAGGGAGCGGGGCTTCATACTTACCGTAGGCTTGGGAAAAATGTTGATCCTTACACAATTATCGACAAACCTGCACGTGGTTTAGCCCTTACCGCGTTGATAAGCTGTAAAACGTTGGGTCCTTGTTTCAAACTTTAGCTCAGGGAACTTGTCGAGCCCCGTGTGCGGTTAACACAACCAAAGGAGTTGGATAGCATGTCGCACTCTGCGGATGTGTCCTAGCACTATACCAGTGGCGTCGTTGTTTCCTAGGAAACTGCCAATAGCAGTGAGCTATTTGGCCTCCAACGCCGTTGCATAGACATTGTTTTCTTATTTTTGGGTTTGTTTGTTACCTTTGTGGGTTTGTATCGGGAGTTGAGTGGAAGGGTGGGTCCCGTAGATCAGTTTGCATCTTTTGTCGAACGTTACATTTTTTTTTTCATGTAGTGCAGGCACACTCAGCCGCGAATTAGTCTTTATGCCTTGCGCGGTTTTAAGCTTTAAAAACTCACTCACTCACTCTGGGTGGATGGGTGTTTGGATTTTAACGTCCTTTTCCACCACGTATGGGTGATACCAAAGACTGGCAACGAGTAAAAAGCCAGCACATATATGTGACCCCAGCCGAGCTTCGAACTCACGACCCTAGCATTGAAGTCCAATGCCTTACCATTCGCCTGTACACGAAAGACAACCAACTTGTCTCAAAAGGGCGATAACTCCCAAATCAATTAAGCAATCATCACACGCTTGAATCGTCTAATGTAACATTTTGATATATTTGGATACCCCAAATTTGAAGCCATTCGGTTGAGTATTTTTCAAGAAACGGGCCTGGACACAATTCACACACACACGCACACACATACGCACAGACGGCACTCACTGAGGAGGAGAAGCGCGTTCGGTGGACCGTACATGTCAGCATCGATGACGCACGTTTTGTTACGTCATTGTCAGAGTTACACTTGCAAAATCGTCTCTGCGGGAGATCGGCAGTGACGTGCGTTTGTACCACAGATGCTTGCCCATGAACGTGGAAAATTTAGCCCGTCCTATGATGTTGTTTCCATTACTATGGAGACAACATAAAAATGGGAAAGTGCCATATCACCTAACCCTTTCTATACTGACTTAGCGGCGAATTAGTCTCTGGTGCTTGCGCGGCTTTAAGCCCTAAAAAATCACTTACTCACTAAGTCTATACACTAATTCTTATTTGTTTTCTACGCTTTTTTGTAACCGGGAGTTCGAGAAACTGCGTGTCATAGGTTTATATTGCCCCGTACACCAGTTTACATCCTTTGTCCAACATTACATTTTTGTTTCTTTTTTCATGTAGTGCAGGCACACTCAGCCGCGAATTAGTCTTTGTGGCTTGCGCGGCTTTAAGCCCTAAAAACTCACTCACTCGCTATACACTGACACTTCCATCATAGATGTCTAACGCCAGCTGCCTGGATCTTGTGGTGACATTGCACCATGTGCGCCAAATAATATTATATTTAGGGGAAAATGTTGGTTAGATGTTGTATTTTACTTTGATATCACCTTCAGCGGGTTGCCAAGGTAACCTGACAGCAGACATGCTGGAAAAGGGAGGTAAAATGTAAACAAACTGTTACGACTAGAGTCCTAGCTCGGTTAGAATGAGTTAATAATAATAATAATAATAATAGGCATTTGTAGGGCGCATTTCTTTAGACTTCAACTCAATGCGCCGATCATTCATCGACACTCATGCACATTATTTTTGCAAAGATTGACAGACGTACACTGGTGAAACTGACAAGTTACACAGGAAATCACTGGAAGGCTTTCCTTGGGGGAAAAAATGTTGAATAGGAACGCTTTAAGATTACTCGCGGTCGGTGGTCTAGTGGTTAAGAGACCTGTCACCAATGCGAGAGGTCAGGGGTTCGAGTCCCACTCGGGGAAAAGAATTTTTCCTTCTCGTATGTTCATTCGGGCCGATCGTCGGGGGTTCTCTCCGGGTACTCCGGCTTCCTCCCCCTCTGCTTTGGAAATGTTCAGCCCACCAAATTTGAAAAATAAATGCAATTCTAAATTCCGAAATTTAAATAGCCGAGCTGACCCTTCGCACCACGTGATTGTAATGTGTTTATGTCCAGTGTGTGAGAGAATGTGTGTGATTCACGTGAGCGTGCATGTTGGATTAAGTTCGCGGCGCTTTGAGCCGATTCATGAAATTGGGTACAGCGCCTATATAATTATTATTATTATTATTATTAAAAACAGAGTCAAGTAAAACAGCTCTTTCTGGTTAGTTTGCTTGGAAGTTTATTTGGTTGTTTCATTTGGTTGGTTGGTTGGTTGGTTGGTTGGTTTTTTGGTTGGTTGGTTGGTTACTCACACTTTCCACGTAGACTCTTACCAGCATTTGCCGAATTCAACCGTGGTACCCTATCACTCCCGCCTTTACTTATCAACAAAGCAGACGACTCAACACAATACAGGCAACGGCCCAGAAACATTCCCATCCCGACACCGGTCCGGTTCTTTTTTTATCTGTAGCGCTAATCAAGCGTGACGAGTCACACACTCAGTTTCACTGGTTCCTAGGTCACCTGACCTAACGGTATTTTCTCGGCGTCACGGTTCACTGCACAGCGTCCCAAAACAAGATTGTGCCACAGTATGTATGTGTATACACAGAGAGCTGACTAGGACGGGTTTATTTGGAGTGAGGATTGTCGGGGGAGACCGCTTTTTTTGCACTGTTAGACGAGGTTGCGGGGAAAAAAAACAAAACAAGTATGCGAGCCTTTGTGTCTAGACCTTGTAGCGCCCAGAGCGTAATATGTGCGCCGAGGAGAAGTCTACCATACCATACCATACCATACCATACCAATATAAATCACCTCTCTTACGAAAACATACAAATTTAGTGAATTAGATAGAACTGAACAGAATTTGCAAAGATCCCATTGAATAAACAAACAGTTTTCGCTGACGTAGTCTGTGGTGGAACATAATGATTTTATTTTATTTCGTTTTGTATGTGTCGTGTGTTTACTGTCTGCCCTCGTGTTTCTGTCTCTCCATATATGGGCATTTTAAACGTCAACCGACGGTTTCTAATCTTTTCTTTTTTTTTTGACGACGCATTTTTTAAATCCGAATCGATTTGGATTGGTTTGGAGCAAAGGAAAAAAAAAAACACTTTATTGATGGTTCTGCTGATGGTGCTGACAGTTCTTTTAGTCTAACGGACAACGCCAGTAATAATAATAATTATAATAATAATAATGGTAGTAATGATAATAAAAAAAATCGCTTTAATATAGGTGCCAAATATTTGGCTCAAAGCGCTGCGAGCTTAACCTAACGCGCACGCTTACATGAACCACATGCATTCTCTCAGACACTGGACATGAACACACAACAGTCACGTGGTGCGACGGGCCAGCTCAGCAATTTAAGTTGAGGATTTTTTTGCATTTATTTTCGAATTTCATGGGCTGAACATTTCCAAAGCAGAGCGGGGGGGGGGGGGGGGGGGACGGAGTGCCCGGAGAGAACTCCCAACAGTCTGCCCCAACGGTGCCATATACGAGAAAATTCTTCGCCCTGAGTTAGACTCAAACCTGACCTCTCGCGTTGGTGACAAAGTCTTAACCACTAGACTACCGCCCGGTAGGTGATGAAAACTGTATATGATAATGACAATAATAATATAAGATTCTTGTATATATCTGGCGTGGGCGGGTGGGTGTTTGGAGGTTTAACGTCTTTTTCCACCACATATCAAAGACGGGGCAACGATGAAAAAGCCAGCACAAATATTTGGCCCCAGCCGGGATCGAACGCACGACCCGAGCATTAGAAGTCCAACGCTCTACCATTCGACCACCTCGGCTCCCCGTATATATCTGGCGCACTGGTTCCCTGCTAAACTCAACTTCTCTTCTTCTCCATCCTGTAGTGGAACATGAAAAAAAGGCCGTTGACTTGGCAGCAAAGTCAATAAACTATTGAACCGTAGTTATACTAAAGAACTCAGTGAACTCACTCTAAGCCGTTCGCACCATTGTCAGCCAGCGCTTTCTGTTTTTTGTCCCGTGCATTCAAACACACCATGGGATATTTGGTAGTGCTCAGGGCCGTCGTGGGAATGAGTTCTTTGTCAGTTTTCTTTCCAGTCGAGCCAAGGCGATCGGTGGGTTTGCAAGAATGCAGTTGGTCTTTTTTTTTTCTTTCTTTTTTTTTGCTGCCACAACTCTTTGCCGGCTCAGTGGTGTTCCTCCCTGGTAATGGGTGGAATCCACGGAGGGCTCGGAAGTTGGGGGGCAATTTCCATTATGCATGATGATGGAGATGAGGATGATGATAAGATGATGCTATGGAGGTTCGTGCGGGACAGGGCCGCATTCTATGCTTCCTGTCATTAATATCCCGGCATTAACCAGGCCCGGCAACTACGTGTAATCATCCAAACCATAAGACGTGTCATACCAAGGGAAGCACCCCCAAAGTCGCACCCGTGAAGTGGGTGAAGCTCGGCTGTGTGGCAACAGCCTCCCCATTGGGCCCATAGCACACCCGCTCTGGGTAGGAGCCGACCTAGGTAGGAAAAATCCCGCTTGCCTCGGCTGGGACTCGAACCCGGGTCTCCCGGTCCATAGTCCGAAGTGCTAACCACTACACTACGGGGGCCGGTCATGCAGTGGGTCTCGTTTCACTTCTAAAAGCAAGGATCAGACATGGTCTGAATCAAAAATATGGGCGGCTCTCCGTAGGTTCAACTTGTATGTTTTAAAAACGAAGTTGAAGGGGTATAGATAGATAACTGATAGAGCTGATTCAAAGGCCTTTCAAAATCCATGTTTCTGCTCCGTGAAAGAGCGGATTTCTAAGGCTTTCTCTGTACTGACTGTCTTTGTCACTTGCAGTCAGTCTCGTGTATAATAGTAATGATAGAGCTGCTTCAACTGCCTTTTAAAATGCATGTTTCTGCTCCGTGAAAGAGCGGATTTCTAAGGCTTTCTCTGTACTGGCTGTCTTTGTCACTTGCAGTCAATCTCGTGTATAATAGTAATGATAGAGCTGCTTCAACTGCCTTTTAAAATGCATGTTTCTGCTCCGTGAAAGATCGGATTTCTAAGGCTTTCTCTGTACTGGCTGTCTTTGTCACTTGCAGTCAGTCTCGTGTATAATAGTAATGATAGAGCTGCTTCAACGGCCTTTTAAAATGCATGTTTCTGCTCCGTGAAAGATCGGATTTCTAAGGCTTTCTCTGTACTGACTGTCTTTGTCACTTGCAGTCAATCTCGTGTATAATAATAATAATGATAAAAATAATAATGGATATTTATAGCGCGCTTATACTCAGAGAGCTCTAAGCACTTACAAAGTACAGAAAAATAAAATAAAATAAAATAAAATGGCATGAAAATAATGCCAGATAAAAGACACAGTAAAAGACACAGCAACTGTGGCACGCACACGCACGCACACACACACACACACACACACACACACACACACACACACACACACACACACTCTCTCTCTCTCTCTCTCTCTCTCTCTCTCTCTCTCTCTCTCTCTCTCTCTCTCTCTCTCACACACACACACACACACACACACACACACACACACACACACGGTTCTGTCAGTCCCTCATTACTGCTGCTGGGTTGAGAACAAGCGTGTTTTGACTGCAGTTCTGAAGGTGTGGACCGAATCTATATACCTCATGTTTTGGGGGAGAGTGTCCCAAAGGGTGGGTCCTTGGTGCGAAAACGACCGCTGCCCATTTGTCTTTGTTCAAACACTTACTTGCAACACAAAGGACTCGCGCGAGTCAGCCGAAGACCGTTATACACGTTACGCGAATCGCTATCGCTTGCCTGTGTGGATTTTGCACTGTTTACACTGCAGAGGTCTCGCTGGAGATCGATGTGGAACTCAAAGGCGCCAGATTTAATCAGAGAACATTCTTTACCTGCAATCAATTATTTCTAAGTAGCAGCATGGTTTACTTGAAGGGGAAAAAGACTTCCTTCGTCCCCGAAGACAAGCAACGGCAACCTGATCTACTTACCAAGGAGAAGTCGAACTAGTCCATTTCCATGCGTGGCCGGGCCTCATTCGTAGGCATGAGTGCGCGCAAATGTTTTCCTACTTGACAACGTGCTAAAAGGTTCACCCCGCCATAGACATGCGTCGCATGGTCACCTACCAACTGTGGGCCTGAAAGGAGAAGGCATTGCTCATTAATTGTTACTGATTCAGACCTCTCCTCTGGATTTTGAAAATTCTAAAGTTAATAAGAATATCAATAACTTATTTAGCGCTGTAACCTATGAATAAATAATAGTTCTAAGGGCTTAAAGATGAAATGAAATAACAAGTGAAAATGTGTTTGTAATGTGTTTGTATAGTGTATGTATTACGTATGTAATGTGTGTGTAATGCTACTCTGCTATAGTGTGGCGCCCGGAGCTCCAGCAGGAGGCTGGGCGCTAGACAAATCCTCTTTTTATTATTATTATTATTATTATTAAGTGCGGCAGGCCAGGCCTTATGCCTGCCTTGTCTTGTTACTATGTACTTTTCACGAAGTGCTACCTTCCTCTCTGAAATCAAAACAGGCGGGTAGGTGGGTGGGTATTTGGGAGTTTAACGTCCTTTTCCACAACATATGGGTGACGTCAAAGACGAGACAACGAGAGAAAAAAAAAAGGCACACATATCTGGCCCCAGCCGGGATTCGAACTCACGACCCGAGCACTGAAAGTTCAAAGCTCTACCATTAAGACAAGCAAAACTGAGTACACCAGCAGCATTGGAAATATCTCACCACGTTAACCGGCGCCTGTTTTGAAGTGGTCGCTAAACTCAAGTAGCTTACACCTGTGAATCATACAGGCCTGTGTTCTTGTTTGTTCTGACGCATGTTCTCGCTTTCTGCACCTGAAGTGGTCATGAAGAATTTATCTGTAGGAAGCCATTGCTTCGTAATACATCGTTCTGACATGGGACCCGGGGGCATGATTTCTCTTTCCCGCTAAACTACTGCCCAGGACCCATAGTACCGCTAGTGCTGATACGCATTATCGCAATCAACGTCGCAGCGGTGCAGCGACACCCAATACCTATCCTATTTTTCAATTTTGCTGCGGGAGGAAAGCCGGGTAACCCGGAAAGAAATCTCCGATGAGCAGCCCGGCAGCCAGGAAAAACCGGTATCACATATCACAAGGTCGACCTGGGCTCGAACCCACACTTCATCGCTGTGACATTGGTGACGGCCGTTGAGTAGCATAGCGTGTAGGTCCGACGCGCTACCTATTAGACCACCGCTCACCCCATTTTTCAAGTATCAAGTTTTCATCAAATCCTTGACACTAAAGACCTGAATTCTTCTTCGTGTGGAGTTCTGAACTGTGAAGTGCTTTGTAGTGTGTGTGTGTGTGTGTGTGTGTGTGTGTGTGTGTGTGTGTGTGTGTGTGTGTGTGTGCGTGCGTGCGTGCGTGCGTGCGTGCGTGCGTGCGTGCTTGCGTGCGTGCGTGCGTGCGTGCGTGTGTGTATGTGCGTGCGTGCGTGTACGCGTGCGTGTGTGTGTGAGTGTGTGCGCGCGCGCGTGCGTGCGTGCGTAGTAGTCCTCAAGAATAAAATTTTCTACGCAAACCTTCATGATCGCGTCAGCTATTCAGACTTGCCCTCAAGACAGACGGGAAAAGAAACCACGCGACCCTGCCTGTTCAGTTTACTGGTACAGTTCGGAAGAGCACCGCAATAGTAGGCTCGTGTTGTTACCCAGGTGTAATTGCTTCGCTTCCAGCTCGCGCGGCTTCGGAAACCCGACCACCATGAAGACATTTTCGCTTTAATTTATTGGTACCCGGGGACTTTAATAGTGGGTGTAGAGTGTGATCGGGGTGGATGGTGACGTAACAGTCGGTCCCGGGGCCGCTACGTGCTCTTTTAGATTGATTTACTAACGGTACGTTAGTGTAATCATGGTTAGAGTAAGGCTCGTGCCACAGCTGTATCGTTATCTGCTGAAAGGGCATAAGTACTATGCATTTGATAAGCGCATAGGGTCATTAATTTTCCACCCCCAGCCCCCCCCCCACCCCATACACCCCCCCCCCCCCCCCCCCCCCCACACACACACACACACAAGGGCTAAGTGTCGTGGATTTGGTAACCGCTAGGTTAGTTTTTCCGGATAACGATACAGTTCAGCATTCAGCCCGGCGAAGGATCACGCAGCAGCGCGGCACGCAAGGCACCTCAGTTTTGAGGTGGATTATTCGGGCTGAGTTTTGACCTGAATAGAGCCGAGCTGGCGGCCGGATTACCGAATACAATACGCATAATGCTCACTGATTTCCCGATTTCATTGTCCTTTCTGCAGATTTTGCGAACGCTAAATGGGTTAGACTAGAGACTTAGAGGTTGTTTACACGACAACGCGGGGTCAACTCGAGTTTACCTCGACTCGGATAGCACTCGGGTCAATAGCGTCTGCACTACATTCTCTGCACGTCTAAAGCCTGCTCTTAACTGGGCACAGCGCGCGAAACACACATGTGCACATCACAGTCTTTGCGCTCGGTGTGTCTACAAAACTGAACACAGCTGTGCTCGGTGACAAACCGATTGAAGATGCACTGTCCGCCATGTTTATGCGCCGAGTGACGTAGTACAGCCAATCAGAATCTGTTGTGGTAACCACAGTCACAGTTGTGGCTATTTGAAATCCAGGTTGCTGTGATGACGCCACAGCGGCGGAAACCCCCCCCAAATCACAACCGTTTCACAACTCTGCACAGCACTGTGGCGCTCCGCAGTGCCCAGTTAAGAGCCGGCGTAACCGTGACAACGACTGACGTAGGAAAACTTACGTCCTGCCCGCCGTCATGCCTTGATGCCTTTCTGATGAAAGCAACATGACGCCAGCTGCATTTTAGATCTGAAATGCGTGTTGGCCCTGGACGCAGGTTCAACCCTGCTCCGTAGCATGTACAGATGCGGTTTCGGGGCTAGACATTTAAACCTTTACAATTTTTCAATTTCATTGCTGAGCCCGGCAGTTTTAAAGTCTCTATGTTCCAAACGCCTGTGACATGGAAAGTTGTCGATGTCAAAGCTCTAACGAATATTTAGTTAGACATTGCGAAAGCTTTCGTCACGTTGAGGATTCTGCTACATTCCACACGCTGTTCCCTGCCTATCGGGGAGCCGGGATGGTCGAATGGTAGAGCGTTGGACTGCTAATGCTCGGGTCGTGAGTTCGATCCCGGCTGGGGCCAAATATTTGTGCTGGCTTTTCATCGTTGCCCCGTCTTTGATATCACCCTATGTGGTGGAAAAGGACGTTAAACCCCCAAACACCCCCCCCCCCCGACCCCCTTCTCTGCCTATTATGCATATTGAGACTTTAAGGGGGGAACCACAGACCGCATATTACATGACTGAATTGTCGTATTTGAATGAATGGGTTTAGTCTGACTCGCATACCCACCCAATGCGCCGGCGAGTGAAGCTGTGTACTAACGCGGTATGGCACCAAATGCACACGTGAAGAGCCCCAACTAGAACCCAAATTGCCAGCTCAGCAGCTGCCAGTCCGATTTCTCTGAAATTACAATTTAATGACGCTTTCTTGAAATTATAATAATAATAATAATAAATGGTATTTCTAGGGCGCATTTCTTTAAATAAAACTCAATGCGCCTATCACTCACTCACACTCACGCACATCATACAACGATGAACAGACATACACTGGTGAAACTGACTAGTTAAAATAACTGGTGTTAGTAGTTTGTGGCCTCATGCCGCTCAAGCAACAAGGACCAGCATGCGGCTGAGGAAATTACTGATAGGCTTTGCGGAAGAGGAACGTTTTCAGACTGCTCTTGAAAACAGACAGCGTGGGCGCATTTCTCAGATCTGAAGGCAGAGAGTTCCAAACGGCAGGAGCGGCAAAACTGAAAGAGCGCTCACCGAAAGATTTCAGGCTGCGCTTGGGGATTTTGAGAAGCCTCTCGGACGACGACCGGAGGGTTCGCGACGGTATATAGGTGACAAGTGAAGCTGAGAGGTAAGGTGGGAGAGTGCCATCAAAGTGACGAAATGCCAGAACAGATATTTTGTAGTGAAGGCGGAAATGAACTGGTAGCCAATGGAGCTCTCTTAGAAGTGGTGTTACGTGCTCTCGCTTCCGTTTGCCCAGCACTAATCGCGCAGCGCTGTTCTGGACTCTTTGAAGGCGGCCTAACTGTTCTGCTGGAAGGCCAGCCAGTGCTGAGTTGCAGTAGTCGAGGCGTGAGGTTATAAGAGCAGTAACTAATTTTGTGCAGGCACTTTGTGAAAGGAATGGTCGGATCGACGCAATACGCCTGAGTTCTAGAAAACAAGCGCGGCAGACGCAGCTGATCTGTTCTTGCATAGAAAGCGACCGATCAATCCTAACACCAAGATACTTGACGGATTTCACGAAGGGTATGTCGCAACCATCAATGGAGACTGAGTCACCGTTCACCAGACCGAGACGTGAAGGAGCGCCCACAGGCATAACTTCGGTCTTGTCTGTGTTCAACATAAGTTTGTTGCTGTTCATCCATGTCAGAACGTCGCTGATACAAGACTGAATACTTGTCTGGACAGAACTGAAATCTGCTGGTTGCGCACTCTGTGACACCTCGGTGTCATCTGCATACTTGTGAAACAAACAGTTATGGGACAGAATCACATCTGATAAAGGTTGAGAGTAGAGAGTGAACAAGACGGGGCCCAGGACGGAACCCTGAGGTACCCCAAAGACAAGGGGACTGGGGGCTGAGGACATGCCATCAATGACCACACACTGAGAACGGTTGTGTATATAAGATGAAAACCATTCAAGTACTGTACCCCTGACGCCAAAGGTAATTTCCAGCCGTCGCAGCATAACGGAATGATCCAGCGTGTCGAATGCTGCGCTGAGGTCCAACAAGGCAATCACTGAAAGAAACAAGTCTCTCGTCTGCTTTAACCAGGAGACCCTCTAGGACACTCAGCACAGCAGTCTCCGTGCTATGATCCTTCCGGTATGCAGACTGGTTCACTTCTACCAGGTTGTTGTCAGACAGGTGTTTCTGCAGCTGTTTCAAAACGATTTACAGCCTCAAGGATTCCAGAGAATTCCAGTAACAGTAAATTCCACAAGATTCACACCACCGCAACGCGCGGAAATGGCAATGATGTGTACCCGGTCACAAGTGGCACCCAATCTGCACCGGTCGGTACATTTGGTGCCTCCCGCGTGATTACCACGGCGCTGAGTATACTATACAGTTCGTCCCCCGCATATGGAGGCCAACCAACCATAGTCTTTGGGCCAACTCGGCGCTTGTCCGACCCTAGTTCCCACGTGCCCTGAGCGCGCGCGCCGAGAAACCGAAGACAAGTCTATCTCAAGTGTCTCACTGTTGCGTGAACAGCCAGACGACAATTATTGTCAGGTCTTGGCAATGTTCGATTAATGTGTTGGTGCATGTGTGCGAGCGTGGTGACTGTGTCTTCGTGTGTTGGGCGGAGGGAGTTTAATTGTTGGTGGAGTCAGTGTTGGTAATTACTGTGTGAATGGATTTATTCTCTGACGACGAGGGGAGTACAGCCGGCTCGTAAGTGTTTCATTTTGGTGTTTAAACATGAGCTGTACTTTTATTTCCTCTTTTCCTGGTTTGACTGGGAGCCCGATATTGAAGCGTATCGAAAGAAAAAAAGTATAAATAGTAATAGTAATCGCTTTCCTATAGGCTCTTTATCCCACATATTTTGCTCAAAGCGCCGCGAGCTAAAACCAACACGCACGCTCACATGAATCACACGCATTCTCTAGACACGAACTCATAACAGTCACGCGTTTCGGTGGGCCAGCTCAGCAATTTTCAGAATATTATATTTGCAGTTATTTCGAATCTTGTGGGCTGAACATTTCCAAAGCAGAGAGGGAGGAAGCCGGAGCACTCAGAGAGAACACCCGAAAAATGTGTGTGTGTGTGTGTGTGTGTGTGTGTGTGTGTGTGTGTGTGTGTGTGATCTTAAACCCGTGATAACGTCTTTAAATGGGCTAATTTCATTTTTGCTAAACCAACTTACGTTTTGGAACAGTTTCGCTCGTGAGTGTGCCTGTAAGCTCGAAATACTATATCTTGATGATTAGTACAGCTTTCAGTGCGATACAATGATGTTTACACTTTGCACTAGGGGTCGAATTATCAAATTCTGCGACTGTTCTTACACTACCGGAGCGATCAGTGTGGTCGCCGCGTCATCGAGTACGCTTCTGTTGGCTCAGTACCAGCATTACAGACGCTGTCACTGTCCAGGCTTCTAAGCGGCGTGATGACAGATACCACGAAAACAGAACGATCTGTGAGCATAAACATGGTAACATTAACCCCTTTTAAGAGTCAACATAAAGTCAGTTGTGGAGTCTTGTAGAGTCTTCCGACCCTGTGCCATATCATAATGAGCGTGAATTAAAAGGATCATACTGTTTTGTATAACACTGCTCTATACAAACACCGGGAGGTCTTCTGATTAATTACTGCTGGTGACAGCCAGGGTACACGCGGGGTGCACTGTCAGTCATGATACTAAATAGCTTTTCTTGTAAACGCACACACACACACACACGTATGAGACAAACTGAGGTTCAGCCATCCGAATAGCAAGTCACACGAAATCTGCCAAGCACTTGACGACTGATCCGAAGCGGTTATCGTCAAAGTTGTTAAAGGGCTTATTGTTGTTTTCTTTCTTATCTGCAGTCAGATTATCAGTCGGTCAGTAATTACGTTTGTTCATTCAGAAGAATTAAAAACTAAAATGCATTTACATTATCCATGTGAAAGAATTTTACATTACTGTGAATTGTGCTTGAATTAATTGTTGTCAGTTTCACATTTACGGCCACGGAGGCCTGGGCCCGTATGTAAAAGTCGAGGTTAATTTAACCCACGGCTACGGGCCTAACCCAGACTAGGACAAAAGAAACCCAAAAGCAAAATTAAATACAAAAGAAAGCGAAGAAAGGAAAAAATCTTCTATAATAGTTTAGGCACCTTGCTAGAATGGGCACGCTTCTTGATTTCAAACAAAAAACAACAGAAAATTTAACCCTAGAACTAGTTTAATTCGAGGTTAGACTCTAACCCGGGGCAAAAAACCCTAACCTCGACTATTACAAACGGGCCCTGGAGGTGAGATCGGAAACTATCTATAAACACATTTCGTATCGCGCACGATATCCTGCATTTGTTACTCTTTTTCGGTTTTGGCCCTGTATGTGAAAATCACGCAAGATTGGCGGTTCCTTAGCGCCTCTTACTGCAGCAAACACGAGTATAATTAAAGCGCAACACTCCCAGTATGACAAATTTAAATCCACACAGACATGATTTTTGATTTTTTTTTTGTGTGTGTGTGTAGGACCACTGGTGTACAGCGCCAAATTTACTAGGTAGTAATTGAGTTAATCCGGATTATGGTTGCATGGTCGGTTGGTTGTGGATTTGACTTCCTTTTCCGAAGTAATGTGATATCAAAGACGAGGAAGCGGTCTGTTTTTATGTGGTTTTGAAACAACTCCGTAATGCACTGCCAAAAATCTGAACATTTGAATTTGTTTAAATTTACCCCATACATGAGTCTTTGGCTGCTAAAATTTTTGTGTGTGTGTGTGTGTGTGTGTGTGTGTGTGTGTGTGTGTGTGTGTGTGTGTGTGTGTGAATTTTAAAGCATTTCTAGGGTGTACAAGTGCAGCGTTAAGTTTAATAGCAATATAAGCTTACAGCATTTTATTTGAAATCCGTATCTGTGGCGTGTAGCCTGCCACCTGTTCATACTGAAAGTACAATACGGCACAATACCTACCCGTCTATCAAAATCCAATCGAGCGGGGGGAATGAATGTTTGTTGTTTGTGTTACGCTGGTCGCCTAGCTCTTCCCTTGACTGGCAGCAACCGATCAGGTGGCGGGCGCCACAGACAGTGAAAGGATCCGCTGACCCACGCGGGCCGCGTTCAATAGCCTGGCCTTGTTCTTTTCTTGTCTTCTGGGTGCCGTCCGGGTCGCGTTACTTACTACACGGGTTGGTCTTTCTGTCTGCTTATCGGCTCAAGTTCCTGCCCATAGCAGAATTTCATGGAACTGTGGGAGCCGGAACTGTAGAATTAACAGAGGTGACAGGTGACATTCTGGACTCGTTTAAAGACGCGACACACATACCTGCCCACGGAACGAAAGCCCTGCGTGTTTGTGACGGGCCTATGATCTTATTGATTGATTGATTGATTGATTGATTGATTGATTGATTGATTGATTGATTGATTGATAAAAGTATTGTCAGTAAAACGGGAGTGGTTAGGGTGCATAGGATAGGGAAATTGACCGTAAGGGTGTGGGGAAATCGTGGAAGTTCTAGAACGGATGGTGGATAGGACGGAAGGGGGACCGGGGGGGGGGGGTAGGAGAGGAGGGGGGGGGGACTCATGATATTTGACATTCAAACCATGAACGTACAACAGCAATCGAACTGCAGACCATCTTGTCAGGATGATTCTGCCTTCCGCTGTCAGTACAGCCACCTTCAATCTCTTACACGTACAAGCTGATGGCGGTAGTGTAGGATAGCAGAACTCAAAAGAAAAAAATTCCCAGTCAACTGTGCTGTAAAATGACTACGCGTCGTATAGAGGAGAAAAAAATGGGAAAGCCCAAGCGGCAGACTAGGGAGTGTTGTGTGTTCAAGGCACCTGTTTCAATATGTAATTGCCTCGTGTTGTGATGTACTGTTAACGAGATCAGAGACTGATTACCCACCCTGGCTATAGCGTGTGTGCGTGTGTGCGTGTGTGTGTGTGTGTGTGTGTGTGTGTGTGTGTGTGTGTGTGTGTGTGTGTGTGTGTGTGTGTGATGATGATGATTTACTGTTTACTGAAGACGGACTACTCACTCCGGTTAGCCTCTGTGTGTGCGTGGATGTGTGTGCGTCTGTGCGTGCGTCCGTGCCGGCGTGCGTGTGTGCATGCGATAGGTCCAAACGAATGATATGGAACTGGAGCCTCAACAGGTTTTGGGTTAGGTTTTTCCCTGCTTAAGTAATATGTACTATAGTTGTCGTGAACATACTTTGCTTGCAAATAGAGCTCACCTATTCATTTCAGACTTCAAACGCAGAGAAGGATCGTCCCTACGTTAGAAGTAAACCAAAGGCAAATAACCAAATCTGTATAGAATGAAATTCCCACACTCAATACCACATACCGCTTGCAGCAGAAGATAGCACTGCCAACCTTGAAAGCGTACACAACCCCTCTACTCTCATTTGTAGACAAAGTTCTCGAGAACACTTGAACAGCAAATGCTCGAATCAAGTGTCGTCTTTTCAGAGTTTTTCGCTGAAGGCTTTAGTGTCCGCGAACTTGAAGCTGGGCCACTTATGGGATGATAACCTGGTTGTTGTTTGAGTCCAGTTGTCGTAAAAACCGCCCTTCATTCTGGACATGTTTGTTGACTCATTTTCATAACTTTCTCGTCTTGGAGAGAAGTATGACTCTCTCCGTTCTCGTTACAATAAAACAGAATTACTTTCTGTTAGTCATCATGAGACCACAGGTGGTTTGTTGTTGTTTTTGTTTGATTTTTTGGTTGTTGGTTTTGTTTCGTTTTGGTTTTGCTTTGGGGAGGGGTGGGCTGTTTGTTTGTTTGTTTGTTTGTGTGTTTGTTTTGGGGGAAGAGAGAGAGGATTGTGTAGTTAGTTGGATGTCCAGTGTATGGAGGTGACTCTGTAGTAAGAGTCCCGATCGTGTTCTATAGGATGAGGGTTCGAATTCGTGAGGGATCCGCTTTTGTTTGTTTGTTCAGAGAGGCATAACCACCATTTTGGCGGACGAGAATTTCACTCACACATGTCTAACACACTTTGTGTTGTTGTTGTTCTTGTTCTTCTTGAGACAACGTTGGCGTCAGCCTTTCACCGTGGATGGTTTCAGGGGTGTCAGTCCTACAAGACAACGTTAGATAGGCCAGTTTAACAGTCAAGAACAACTGATTATACCTCATGAAAATACCAGAAAGCCCGAAACCCGCTTAGATGAAACAGACAACAACTAAATCCCATGATTCATAATATTCTGGTCTTTTTTTCTAACACGCCTGCAACCTCTCTTATAACAACCACTCATCCGTGAAAAATTTCCCCACCTCTGTCCACAGCTTCGACAAGGGTTCCAACGTTCGCCTGGAGGAGCAGATCAAGCTGACCCACCTGGAACAACTCATGCGTGAGTTCTCGCTCCACCGGCCAGGGGACATCCTCATCCAGGAGGGCTCCGGCTACTTCCCTCCCAAGGTGCTAGGAGATGATACGTTGCAATATTTGCTGTATATGCGCTTAGTATTTATCTTTGTTTTACCTAGTTGTAATTGTTATTTGTTTTCTACGCTTTTTATGTTGTTTCCATAGTAATGGAAACAACATAATAGGACGGGCTAAAATTTCCACGTTCATAGGCAAGCATCTGTGGTACAAACGCACGTCACTGCCGATCTCCCGCAGAGACGATTATGCAAGTGTAACTCTGACAATGACGTAAGAAAACGCGTCATCGATGCTGACGCGTATGGTGTTCCGAACGCACTTCTCCTCCTCAGTGAGTGCCGTCTGTGCGGATGTGTGTGCGTGTGTGCGTGCGTGTGTGCGTGTGTGCGTGTGTGCGTGTGTGAATTGTGTCCGGGCCCGTTTCTTCGAAGATACTTAACCGAATGGCTTCAAATTTGGGGTATCCAAATTTATCAAAATGTTACATTAGACGATTCAAGCGTGTGAAGATTGCTTAAGTGATTTGGGAGTTATCGCCCTTTTGAGACAAGTTGGTTGTCTTTCGTGTACAGGCGTAATATTTATTTAAATCACTCAATTTTTTGGCAGTAGATAGCTTGAATACGGACTCTGAATTGATTGACTACTAGAAAATGGTCGCTCTTATAGTTTTCATGTAAACCGAGCCTGAGTTGACATTGCATGTGAACCCAGTTCAGATGCCTATTTCTCCGAAAATACTAAACCGATCGATTTCAAATTTGGGGTTTCTAAATGAATCAAGATTGTTGAATAGAAGGCCCGATCCAGGTACAATTGCACACATGATTTGCGAGTTATCGCCCTTTTCAAAAAAAAGTGGCTTTCTGGCGTTTAAAGGCGTAATATTTACCTAAACCACTCCATTTTTGGGACATAGATAGCATGAATACGGACTCTCAACTGAGTGAATTTTGGAGGTTGTCGCTTTTATACTTTTGGCGTAAACCGTACCTGATGAAAGTGCTGGTGAACACACTTTAGATCTCAAAATCGCTCCTACTATACATAGATAATGAGCCTGGGGTGCCATAAAAAATATACAAAAAAAATTAGAAAAATTCACTGCAGCCGTTGTCGTCAGTTGACTCGAAAATTTGTACTCGAAGCACATTTCCTTTACACAAGCCACACGCCTCACAAACATCGCAGAAAAGGCACACGCGCACTGACGCAAAACTGTATCAGCGTCAGTTTGCCGACGTCATGTTTGATTGACGTGGGGGTGTGTCGTCACTTTTCGGAAGTTCTCTATTTGTAGACGGGGAAAGCGGGAGTTTCATTGATGTAGTGAGCTTTGTTTTTCCCACTGACTCTCACTCAATAGCATAGTAGAGTGAGAGAACACCACATAGGTCTCAATGGAGCACATGCACAAACGCGGCTCGCGCAAGTCTGCGTGCGTGCGTGCGCGCGTATGTCTGTGTGTGTCTGTGTGCGCGCGCGTGCAGCAGACATAACACATAGTGAAAAAACGTTCGCCGCGCAGACTTGTCTGTTAAACACATTGAGCCGGTATAAATTCGATCTTTACACTGCGCAGCAGCAACACTTCAATTTTCATGGGGCTGCTTTCATTGCAAGAATTGTATCCGAGTCAAAGTTATTACGTCAAATGTATTATGCGTCATCCCAATGAGGAAAACGTCATAGATTTCAAAGAAAACAACTTGACGTCTCTCTTCCAAAACCAAGATTGGTCTGACAAGCCCGGTCAGTTGTTTCCATTCAGAGAGAGAGAGAGAGAGAGAGAGAGAGAGAGTGTGTGTAGTGTGTGTATGTGTGTGTGTGTGTGTGTGTGTGTGTGTGTGTGTGTGTGTGTGTGTGTGTGTGTCCTCCCGAATACATGGCATTACAAAAGAACGACCGTGACGACAGCAGGTGATTAAATGGAAACAACATATTGGGCTGGTCAGTGGCCATCTTGTTTTTGTAATCGGGAGTTCGAGAAATTAGCATGAAGGTGCAGCGTCTCCTGCATGTCCTAGGTTTATATTGCCCCTTAGATCTGTTTGCATCCTTTGTCCCACGTTACATTTTTGTTTTGTGTGTGTGTGTGTGTGGGGGGGGGGGGGGTTGTTGTTTGTTTGTTTTTTCGTGTAGTGCAGATACATTTGGTCGCGAATTAGTCTTTGTGGCTTGCGCAGCGTTAAGCCTCAAAAACTCACTCACTCACTCACTCACTCCCAAGGTGCTGAAGCGGACGCCCGGATGCATGAACCTAGAGGAATTCCAGAACACCATCGCCAAGGTCTTGGGTACCACGGAGTACAACGAGTATCTGGAGAATCTCTTTATGAAGGTGAGGGTTCGTGGCTGTGTGATCTGGGGCCTGTGTTGTCATTGTGTTGGACGTCCCCACTCCTGTCACTCAAAAGGGCTGAGTCTAAAATATTCAGCCAGTCGCTTGCCGTGACATAATGAGCACAACACAAATGGCATGGTCAGGGCCCGCATGTAAAAGCCGGGGTTAGGGAGTTTAGCCCCAGGTTAGAGTCTAACCTCGAACTAAACTAGCTCTAGGGTTAAATTTTCTGTTGGTTTTTTGTTTTAAATCAGGAAGCGGGCCCGTTCCTACAAGGTGCCTATGCCGTTATAGAAAAATGTTAGTCTTTCTTTCTTCGCTTCCTTTTTATTTTTATTTAATTTTGTTTTGGGTTTCTTTTGTCCTAGTCTGGGTTATCATTCTGATGTGTGTGTGTGTGTGTGTGTGTGTGTGTGTGTGTGTGTGTGTGTGTGTGTGTGTGTGTGTGTGTGTGCGTGCAGCTGGACACGTCGTGTGATGGCTACGTGGACTGGAACGAGTTCTGCACGTACATGTTGCTGCTGTACCGGGAGAACGACTACCTCCGAACCAAGCGGGACATCCCCTTCCAGGTGGAACCTGTCATCAGACACATCGTGCACAACAGGGTCAGTAGCTTGAGGATGATCATTAATCTTTATCGCATTCTTTCTTCTTCTTCTTCTTCTGCGTTCCCTGTTCTGGACTCCGCCTCAGATGACTCGGTTTGTAGTCTTTATAAAAGCAGTGGTCTTCGGGAGGTCCGTTCTGGTGCCCCAGAGTTTCTCTGCCAGTGTGGGGGGAGCTGGGATAGCCGAATGGTAGAGCGTTGGACTCTCAATGCTCGAGTCGTGAGTTTGACTCCCGGCCGGGGCCAAATATTTGTGCTGGCCTTTTTCTCGTTGCCCCGTCTTTGATATCACCCGTACGTGGTGGAAAAGGACGATAAACTCCCAAACACCCACCCACCTACCCTCTGCCAGTGTGGCTCCATTCGGCCAGTGCTGTGTCCTTGCTTCTTTCAAAAAAGGGTGCAGGACTGCAGACTGAATGTGTTCCGGGGTTTGAGGGGCTGTTCCGCACGGACAGTCTGGTGAGTGTGACAGCCCAAGGCGGCACAGGTGGTCACGCAGTCTACAGTGTCCAGTTCGTAGACGGAAGATGGTGGTCTGTTCATAACGCTGGAGCTGTGGCATCTGGTCGTCAGATGGGGGATTGTGTTGCGCTGTCCAGATTGTCTTGTACTGATGTTGTACCAGAGTAATAATCGCATTAATATAGGCGCTTTATCCCAAAGATTTGGCTCAGAGCCGCGCTGCGAGCTAAACCCAACACGCACCGCTCACGTGAATCACACGCATTCTCTCACACACTGGACATGAACACACAACAATCACGTCGTGCAAGGGCCAGCTCAGCAATGTAAATTTCGGTGTTTCAGAATTGCATTAGTTTTCGAATTTTGTGAACATTTCCAAACATTATTCTCGCACTACAGCGCTGATTATGGTCACTGGGATGGTCGCGTGTGTGCTGTTCGTGTGACACTTCTACGCCCCACCGTTTCGTCTCCAGCAAGGGAAAAATAAACATTAAAACGACTTAATGAGATTACATTAAAATACATTAAAGTGTCATTATCTCTGTTTATCCTTTGATTTGCAGCAAGAACCGACCACTAAGATCGTAGCAGTGGACGGACCGACCCGATACGTCACGATCAGCAAGGTAAGGAAAGTTTGAAGTCAGTAACGATTAAATTAGTGCAAGAAGAAAAGGTGGTTTTTTGTGAGGTGGAAACCTTTCGGATTCACGTGATAACTGGTTTGACAGTCCTAAAGGAATGCCACAAAACAGATAATTTACATTCCCTGAACAAGGAACAACCCCTTGACACTCTTCAAAATGGGGATATTGGATATTTCAAAAATGTATATGCACAGATACTAGGCATGTTCAGTAGGACTTCGTAAGGAGGCCGGACTTCGCTGAGCAACCTAATCCATTTACATGTAAATGAGGCTCGTTAGGGGTAGCATTAGCTAACCGCAGCGCGTTAGCCGCTTGCGGCCTCTGTCGTTTGAGCCTAATTTACATGTAATAATAATAATAATAATAAATGGGTTACGCTGCTCATCGAAGTCCTCCGTGCGAAGTCCTACTAAACATGCCTATTACTACTTCAATAGTTCATGATCCGTCCCACCCCGCCCACATCTTGTTCGAAGTTCTGCCTTGACGAGCACGGTGTAGAGCGATAGAGACAAAAACAATCAGGTTCAGAAACAGTTTCTATCCTACAGCCGTGCAGTGTGCCTGCTCACCCTCACCCCTCCCAGCTGATACGTGATAACATGATGTTTATCAACTTTATCAATTACTTTATAGTCTGGTTTATTGTTCTTAGTGTCTTAGTATTTTAGTTCGTAAGGTTTAATGTGATTTTCTTAGCATTTATATGCATATGTAGAGAGAGCTGTTATCTGTGATCTGTATTCTGTGTTAGGCCTGCCCCTCCTTTTTAACTGTTATTCTTAGTGCTTGTTTAACATAGTTTAATGTGAGGCAATGCCAGTGCTTATTCCCTTAAATTGTGTTTTAGCCAATGACTGAGTGTGTGAATGTGTATATGTATTTCTATGGTATGTTTGTGTATATCAATTGTGTTGTATTATCAAGAGGAGCAAAGCAAATTCTTCTTAATTGTAACTAAGAAGCAATAAATCTATCTTATCTTATCTTATCTTATTTAAGTGCGAGTGACTGTAATATAAGTGAGCAAGTAACAGCATGCATGTAGGTGTGGCTGTTTTAAACCACAACGAATTCCTAAAGTTTATACATATGGCAATAAAGTTATGTTTATGTTTATTTTGTAGGTCGTTCTATATGTGGGACGCTAACTGTCCCGCCAAAACGAAGCACGTGATCTCGCCGCCTACCGTCTCCGGTAATGCTAATTTAACATCCACCCCCCTCGACCGTCACGTGTTTGTACTGTGTTGACAGGAAGGAGCCATGAGCGTGTGGATGCCCGGAATGGGATACGAGAAATCCTACACTGTGGCTGGAGACGAGGAGGACTCAAGCTCGCAGAAACGACGCTTCAGAATGTGGGTCACGGACGCCGTGTACATGCGCAACTGCGAGAAGATCGCCATTGGCTCCACGAGTCGCGACATTCGGTTCTATGACGTGTCCACCAACCAGTACTTTGAGGAGTTTCATCTCTTCGGTGAGATAAGCAGCTAAATGAAGTTAGGTTCAGCATAAGTTCTCTAGGGTCTAAGACTCCCCAGTTGAGAGTTTGGAATTCACTTCCTCTACATGTCCGTCAGTCTCCATCTTTCACAGTTTAAAAAAACTAAAACTAAAACCCCACTTCTTCCAGTCAGCCTTCTCTCCCGCTTAGTTAATTAGCTGAAAAATGGTCTTTGTTGCTTGCGCAACTCTATCCATCTGTAAATATTCACCTCCCGCCCCCCAGCTCATTTCATCGAGATCCCAGCTGTATGTTATGAAAGTGGTGTGTGTGTGTGTGTGTGTGTGTGTGTGTGTGTGTGTGTGTGTGTGTGTGTGTGTGTGTGTGTGTGTGTGTGTGCGCGCGCGCGTTAGCGCCATGAGCCCTATCTGGAGAGTCTGCGTTTTACATATTATTATTTTATTATTATTATTATTATTATTATTATTATACATAAATTACGTTTGTTTACAGCTATGGCAGACGTCCCATATTGTTTTGACTACTGGTACAACGAAAAGGTATGTCACAGATTTGTTTCGTCCATCTCGAACCTCGTTTAAGTCAGTCAAGACCAAATTGGGCAAAACAGACTTGATTCAAATTCTGCTGTTATTGTTGTTGTTAATGTTGTTGTTATTGTTGTTGTTGTTAATCTTGTTGTTGGTGTTGTTGTTGTTGTTGTGTTTTGGTCTCTGTTGTTGTTAGATGTTGGGTTTAACAACTTAAATGTTTTCCTTCACCAATTATTTCTGGAATTTTGCAGGCGCCCAACACAGAGTCGCTGCTGCTGTTTGGTGTGGACACCGGTGCTATCCACTTGATGTACTTCCAGAAACCCGTCACACAACTCTTCGAGACGCCATTCCAGAGCGAGGACGGAGCTCAGAAAATATTCATGCAGGTCCGTCGACAGTTTCTGTAGCGTATCTGTATTTATGGTTTATTTATGGGGCGGTCGGTGGTTGAGTAGTTATGACTTTGTCACCAATGCGAGCGGTCAGGTTTGAGTCCCACGCGAGGCGAAGACTTTTTCTTTCTCGTATGTGGCACCGTTCATTCGGGCCGGGGTTCTATCCGGGTATTCCGCCCCCCCCCCCCTGCTTTGGAAATGCTCAGCCCACCAAAAACTCGAAAATAAATGCATTTCAAAAATTCCGCAACTTAAATTGCTGAGCTAGCCCTTCGCAACACGTGATTGTTATGTGTTCATGTCCAGTGTGTGAGAGAATGCGTGTGATTCACGTGAGCATGCGTGTTAGGTTCAGCTCGCGGCGCTTTGAGCCAAATATTTGGGACAAAACGCCTATATTAATGAGATTATTATTATTATCTGTATCTATGTTTTCCCAGCTTGTCTGCAATGGATGCAGTTGTACAGGGGCAGTGCCCAATAACTCATGAATTTCATTTGACGCAATTTGGTCACGCATACATACGGCATTGTACACATGCACGATGGAAACTTGTCTACTCTGGTGACATGTTAAGCTCTGAATGCAATACGCCGACGTCTGCTGGATGCACGAACTAGAAATGAAACTACCCGAAGCTCTTCCAGCCAACGATTGACAACACTGTCACGGATGCCTCGGTGTACTTCTTGCCCTTAAAATAATAACAGCACTGCTTCTTTTAAGGTTTCAGCTGGCTCATAGTTGATATGTCATGGTATGAATACTGTCCAGTCTATGCTTTTGTTTTTTAGTTCTTACCAGTTTTCACTTATGTTTTGTTTTATCGTTTCTTCTTTGTGTTTGGTCTTTGTTTAATTCATTTGTGTTTTGCTTTTTACCCAAACAGCTCAGAATGATTTGCGAGTCTAACACACCGGAAGACGAGCTTTATAATTATGAAATTCTATCCGTACAGGACCTTCCCCAGCACAGCAAGTGGGTCCACCACACACTACTGGCCGACATCCACGCGGACATCATCCGCCAGGTGCGTTACATGCCCGAAAACGACGCCATCATCTCCTCCAGCGCCAGCTCCAAAAACTCGCTCATCATCTGCGACACGCAGCGACTGAAGAAATCCTACGTCTTCAGGATAGAGAAGGTGACGTTTCCTCTTTCTGGACTGCCCTCCTCACTGACATTGGTTCCTTCATTTCGAGAGGTTTTTTTTCCTCCAATTTTTTGTCCTTCTCTTTGGAAATACTGCCTTTTGATACTTTAAGCTACTTCGTCGTGGCGCCAAAACCATTTTCTCAAGGGCGGGGGAGATGGGTTGGGCGGGGGGGGGGGAGGTATTGAAGTAGTAAAGACAGTCATCTTTCAGGGCTGTATTTGAAAGTTGAGACACTTGCAATGTGAACAAAGAGATCCGTGGCTAGACACATCCTATTTTTCCAACAAATTAACAACACTTAAACCTACAAACTTATTCAGGTCATTAGAAGGTATTTCAAATGATAAGGTGAAGGGAGGTAAGGTAGGTATGGCAAGTGAAATCTCGATTGAAATCCCAGCAAAAGACTTTTAATAACGATATAATAACTGTGAGTTGTGTAGGCGCTTTGCCCAATTTTGTGGGCTGAACATTTCCAAAACAGAGGCGAAGAAAGCCGGAGTACCCGGAGAGAACCCCCGTCGGTCGGCCCGAATGAACGTTGCCACGTACCAGAAGGAAAAATTCTGTATCCCGAGTGGGACTCAAACCTGACCTCTCGCATTGGTGGTAGAGTCTCTTAACCACTAGACCACCAACCGCCCCGACGTTTGCTAGTTGTTCAATGCTAAACCCAAACATGAGCCTCCCTGTACCTAACTGGCCTTACTTACTTACTTATTTCTTACTTACTTACTTTCTTAGGCCCATGGCTCCAAGTGGAGCATAGGCCGTCGAGTACCCTTCGCCATCGCACTCTGTTCTGGGCTAGTCTTGCCACTCCAGTCCAGTTATACATGCTAATACGATTGTGATATCAGGAAGACTGGCCATTTTCCTATTCCAAATCACACTGAGAAGTCCCCGGAACAGTAAACACTTCCGTCTCACAACAGGGAGTGGAGAGCTTCGACCACAACAAGAATCTCAACATCCTGGTGACGGGCAGCGCCGATCATCTGGTGCGCGTGTGGAACCCTTACGTCACCAACAAGCCGGTGGCCATCTTGAGTGGGCACGCGACAGGAGTGATAGGGGTTTCCATACATGAGGGCTTTATGCAAGTGTTCAGCTACTCCAAGGATGCGGTGTGTATACGTGTCAAATCCAGAAGGCGTCAGTCTATATATATGCATGCTAATAGGGTTGTGATATCAGGAAGAATGCATGCGCAGTTAGGGGCCGCGATATTAGGAAATATCATGCGCTGTTAGGGGTGTGATATTAAGAAGAACGCATGTGCGGTTAGAGTGTGATATTAGGAAAAACGCATGCGCAGTTAGGGGTGTGATATTAGGACTAACGCGTGTGCAGTTGTATACGTCTCCAGTATATATATATGCTGCTCCTAAAATGTGAGTTGTGTTGTTGGAAGCTGTATGTTTGCTGTGCTGAAACGGTGGTTTTGCCGTAGGGGGCACGTTCGAAGGTTCCACTTCTGGTGTAGTATCTCGCGAACATCAATTTATAAATGGAAAAATAAACATCCTGATTCGGCGTTTACTGGGTCACCTAGAATGACATGTCAGAAACGGCAAAACGACTGTCGCAGCAAGGCGGACTTTAGCGCTGTGGTCTCGCATCTGTACATTACGGTCTGTTGGGTATATTCTCCCATTTGCTTACAAATCTTCACTCGTGTAGTGTCTTCCATTCGATCATTCTTTAACACACCATCGTGCAGTCTAACCAAACGTTTTCCATCGCATCGCCCGTAACACTGTCAGACATTATTTGACAACACAACCCACTGCCATCCTTGTATCATCCCTCAGCCTGTCCCCCCTTGACTGTTGTAATGCTGTCCTCTCTGGCCTGCCCAAGACTCATCTTGATAAACTCCAACCTGTTCAGAACAGTGCGGTCCCGGCGCCTGAATATGCGGATACCTAAACGTAACAATAATTATCACTCCCGCCCTCAAGCAGATGCATTGGCTTCCCAGCCACTACAGGATTTTGTACAAAGTGTCATGCCTTTGTTTTCATCCATTAAAAGGTCCTCAGCTATGTACATTTCTTGACACTAACTTTAGCTGTAGTTGTCATGTGTTAGAAGATCGTGTGTGCAGATGTGTTAGCCCGAGCCGTCAGCTTTCAGCAACACAGTCCACCAAACACCCAAAGTCGCTGGCACTGCTGTATAAAATCCACGAAATGAGTCTTCTTGTGCTATTACAAGACGGCTCATTTCGTGGTGGAGGGTCACAAATTACTATTGCTGATGCCAAACACGCTTTGAGATATAAAACAAATTAAACAATGTTAACAGCACCTACAGTTGCACAGATGTAATCTCCTTGGTGGTGACAGAAGATTGGAAGATCGGTGTAATGAAGAGCACGAGTCGCAACAATCATAATAATTGTTATTATGTGCATGCCAAAATAGTAATAAATAATAATAATAATAGGTCTGATACAGCTCTCATAGCAGGACACATGACATACATGTTCATAATAATAATAATAATGATAATAATAATGATAGATATTTATTTAGCGCTCATACTCAGCGAGCTCGAAGCGCGTATTGTAACATAGCATACCCGGGTAATTTTGTGTTGTGTTGTTAACTGACAGACACATGTATCATCGTTGTAATCCCAACACGTTTATTAACAAATATATACAAGAGTGTCAGCGTAAGCGTTCCTGTAACATATGCATGATTATATGTAATATCTAAATGGTGCATACACATGTATGTTTGGATGGTGTGAACAGAACTTGCAGTAAAGCTCATACACATTATATTATTGTGGTGGCGGAAACACTCACTAACACACTGTTGCATGCTGCAGGTAAGTACTGTAGTTTAGCTCGCGTGTGTAGTGTGTAGCTTATGTATCTGTCTTGTAGCATGTAATTGCGTTGTAAGCTGAAGAGGTTGTTGACGGTAATTTGTGTTTGATGATATTTGAGACTGTTTATTTATCTGTTTATATTATTGTACCCCCACCCCCACCCAACTTCCTTTTTGCCGCAAACTGGAGGTTGAGAAAACAATAATGTTTCTGCGGTTTTCTCACAGGTAGAGAGCTCTCTGTTGACAGAAAACACAATTTACATCCTCTATAAGCAGGGCCCTCTACCTGTGAGAAAACCGCAGAAACATTATTGTTTTCTCAACCTCTCTGAGAGGTAGAGAGCTTTCTGCTTACAGAGGATGTAGATGGTGTTTTCTGTAAACAGAGAGCTCTATGCCTGCTGGTTTTACGTCATGGCTGTAGCTGACTGTGAATGTATGAAACTTCTCTGAAGCTATGACTCGAGATGTGTTTGCACGATCTCCTCAGAGCAGACGTGAAAAAGCACCTGCACAGCTTTCAGTAAACTGTAAAGCTTTTGCTTAAGAATCGTATATTATCAGTATTATGTCAGTATTCAGCTTTCTTGTATGTATATAAATACATATCAAACACGCTAAAACGCGGTCACAGCAACACATAGCGATGATTTTGTCTTTAAAGCCCGCGGGTGGGCAGAGACGGTATGCCAGGTCTTAACTTGATATCAGGGACGTGCCGTGCCGGTCGGTTTCTAGCTATAGTTCGCCCCCTTGTTGTGTGATGTGCACCTAGTGTAAATGCACTAGCTATGGCCGTCTAAACGACATAGCGGTTGCACCAGGTGCACATGGTAACCTAACCGTAAACCTAAACCTAAAGCCTGCTCTTAACTGGGCACAGCGCGCGAAACACACGTGTGCACATCACAGTCGATGCGCTCGGTGTGTCTACTACATGTAACTACAAAACTAAACACAGCTGTGCTCGGTGACAAACCGATTGAAGATGCACTGTCCGCCATGTTTGCGCGCCGAGTGACGTAGTACAGCCAATCAGAATCTGTTGTGGAAACCACAGTCACAGTTGTGGCTATTTGAAATCCAGGTTGCTGTGATGACGCCACAGCGGCGGAAACCCCCCAAAATCACAACTGTGTCACAACTGTGTGCAGCACTGTGGCGCTCCGCAGTGCCCAGTTAAGAGCCGGCTTTAACCTAACCCGAAACCGAACCGAACCAGCCCTCTAAGCAGACGAACAGTTCTAAATGAACGTGGCTGTGTTGGTATAATTCGCGCGATACGGCCCAGGGGTGCGAACTGTACTGATCATTACTACAGCCTGCTGCATATCAAACCACGGCCAGTCTGGCAGATCCGTCCGTGTCCACCGTCGGAGTTAAGTGTGTACACCACTCGTAGCCTGTACACCACTCGTAAAGTGATTTTTGTCGCCTTTGTAACCTTCGCGTAGCGTTAATAACGCACGTGTTTAGTTCTGTCGCCTTCACGAATCAGGTGATCAAAGTGTGGGACATCAAAGAACACACCTGTCTTCAAACCGTCATCCTCAAGTTCCCCAGCAGTCTGCACGCCCGGATGCCAGAGCACGGCCAGTTCCCCCTCCACCTGCAGCCCTCCCCCCACGACGCCCTCCTGGTCACGTGCAACGACTACGTGGGCATGCTCAAACTGGGGCGGGTGGAGCCCCCTAGCGGCAACACTATGGCGCTCACTCACGACACGCAACTCTGCTCTGCTATCTACAACAGCTTTTTCAAACAGGTTTGATTCACAGTCGTGTACTATACAGCTTCAAATGCGTATTGCTGAGTCTGAGTATTTTGAGACTGTGAATCCAAAACTCTGGTGCTGCTGCAGCTGGAGGCATGAGAGAGAGAGAGAGATTATGAGCCAAACTCCTTGTGTGATTTCATGATCTCCTTTACTTCTCGGTGAAGCCGAAGACAAATTTCCTGTTTTAAGGACAATAAAGTTATCTGTATCTGTATCTGAAAATATTCAAGGGAATTTGATTATAACAGGGTCGTATGTTGTGTGCTGAGGCCTCCGCAATTACAACTCCTTCCGAGTGTCGGAGAAAAGAGAGTTGACTGTACAGCGTATTCTTCGTGAAGATGTTTCTCTGTCATTTTATGTGTGCGGGCAATTGAGTTTCACAGAGAGTTGGGCCTGGGTTGGAGTGGAGCGTTTACATTTAACCAACCCGTGTTAAAAGTGACCCGGGTTCAACCCTGCTACGGACCAGTGTGTGTGTGTGTGTGTGTGTGTGTGTGTGTGTGTGTGTGTGCGTGCGTGCGTGCGTGCGTGCGTGCGTGCGTGCGTGCGTGCGTGTGTGTGATATTGCGTTGGTGGTGATGATGTTGAAGCGGTGAGGTTGTGTGTGTGTGTGTGTGTGTGTGTGTGTGTGTGTGTGTGTGTGTGTGTGTGTGTGTGTGTGTGTGTGTGTGTGTGTGTGTGTTTTGATGATGATGTACTTTGGTAATATCTTGTTAGGTTTTTGTTCGCTTATAGAACACTGGAAATTCTATATTATACTCAGAGTTTTAAGTGAGTGAAGTACCTACCATGATTCAGACTTGAGCTTCCGGAGCGGGGAGCTGCAGTCAGGATGTCAATTCAGCCATGTACAAACCGTGCAGTTTATAAGCCGAAACCGCTTCCTACAGTCGGAAGTGTTTTCCACATGAACTACTTTCAATGCAGGTGGTGACGGGGTGTGACTCCTCAGCCATAGCGGTGTGGGACATTGAGACAGGCAACAAGGCCATCGTCTTCTCGAACGCTCACGGCGATGAGGAGATCACGTGCTTGGTGTTTGACGAGTCTTACCGCCGCCTCATTTCTGGTGCTCGGAATGGAACGATCAAGGTGAACTGAATACCTGTTAATAGCCCGAACCTGACCGCTATATGATGAGACTTGTTAAAATAAAAAGAAGCCACTGCACACCAGTAGGAGCCACTTGAAGCCACTGTTGTTCGGTTGTTCTCTTGTTTTTGTTTTTTGGTGGGTTTTTTTGTTGTTTTGTTTTGGGTTTTTTGTTGTTGTTTGTTTGTTTTTGGGGGGTATGTTTTTTGTTGTTTTTTGTTTTGTTTTGTTTTGTTTTTGTTTTTTCTGTTTGTTTGTTGTTGTTGTTTTTGTAGTTGATATTTGCCGTGTTCCAGTTTTATTTTCATATGTTTCCTTTTGTTTTCCTATGTCCCAAGAGGGTTGGAAAAATAAACTTGACTTGACTTGACTTCCCTGCTGGGCCCAAGACCGCTGCAGATTGGGTAGTAGTCAGTGGACTGAAGTGGCTGCTAGTGATCTGAAGATTTCAAGTAAACTTGTGATTTTTGCATGGGCTTTTAACAGATACCTACAATGTCATCTTCTTAGTAGACAATCGTCAGTCGCATATTGGTTTTTGCCTAATCCAAGAATTGCTTCTTGCTGTTGTTGTTTACATACACAAGAGGTCGTTTGACGGAGCCTCATTTGCACTGGAAATTGCCTGTACAAATGTTGATCCTGTAAAGAATCGAAAGCAGGACCTTTTGACCTCGAGTGCAACGTTCAAACAGATGAGCCACCCGACGAAGCCCCCCCCCCCCCCCCCCCCCGATTACCCCTAAATAATGCTAAAGACAAGCTTCACGGTGTGTCACATCAAAAGATCTTACACGCCAGCGTTTTTCCGGCAAAAACTGTGATAATCAGATTGTATTGTAACTCGGCTTTCTTTCTTTCTTTCTTTTTTTGTCATCAGGTGTGGAACTTTCAGAACGGTCACAACCTGCACAAGCTGGAGCCTGTGGGAGAGGCCGAGGTGACAGGAATCCTGCCGCTGTCCGACAAGAAGGTCATCCTGGCTGTAGGCTGGAGTCGACTCATCACCATGTACGACGACTCGGACGCAGACGTGAGTTGCAGAAATTTTTTAATTAACCTTTACTGTTTGTTTCGATACGTATGAGGTTGATCTAGGTGCTTTGTCCCAATTATTTGGCTCAAAGCGCCGTGAGCTAAACCCAACACGCACGTTCACGCGCATTTCTCTCAAACATTGTACATGAACACATTAAAATCACATGGTGCGAAGGGCCAACTCAGCAATGTAAGTGTCGAAATTTTAGAATTGCATTTATGTGGGCTGAACATTTCCAAAGCAGAGGGGGAGGAAGCGGGAGTACCCCCGACGGTCGGCCCGAATGAACGGCGCCACATACGAGAAAGAAAAATTCTTCTCCCCGAGAGGGACTCGAACCTGACCTCTCGCATTGGTGACTAAGTCTCAACCACTAGACCACCGACCGTCCCTATGATAGTTTCAGTAGTTTTGCCTCATTACACGCACACAGCATCTTATAAAACTGAATTTTGGTTGATATCCCTTCTTGTTTCTCACAGAACATGTACGTGACGGCCAACTATGGATGGAAGGGAACACAGCTACACCGTGACGACATCCTCACCATCGACTACTGCCCGCCAAACTACATCGTCACGGCCAGCTTTGACGGCGAGATCATCGTCTGGGACGTAGAAACGGAGAAGGTGTTTGCCAGACTCAGGAAAGGGCAACCCACAAACATGTATGTTGATTAATGTCAGACGCCGTAAAACAAAATCTAGAGGTGAGGTGTTAATAGTTAGGCCAAAATGATATTTTCGAAGCTTTAACTGTGTATGTGGATGAAGTGGTGCACCATTTGGGCATTGCCACCATTTTTGTTAGCTTCGGGGACTTTGTTGAAAAAAAGAAAATAAGAATAATTCTTATAGGGTGTCTATGCCTAGGAAACAAGCTCTAAGCGCCCCACAATCTCAGAACAGTAAAAAAAAAATGAAGTAAAAAAAAAACATAAAACAACACATTCTCTCAACTTACACTGGACGAATAACAATTTATAAAGTTTACACCAAAGATCAAGAACAGAAAACGTAGGTGAAATAAGAAAAAAAGGACCAGCAGAGACAAAACACAAATGAATTAAAACAACGACCAAACACAAAGCAGAAGCAGTAAAACAAAACACAAGTGAAAAAAAGCCGCGTGTACACAGAACAAGTATTAGTTGTATTGGATTAAACGGCAGAATTCACTGTGAACAGTCGTTTCAAGACATGACTTTTCTCTGTGTCAGCCGGAAACAGTTGGAGGATCTACAGAAACTGCCAAACGGTGAGACATCGTCACCAGGTCAGGGGTCACGACCCAACTCCAGGCCAAACTCACGACACAGAACATCCCACAAAGTTCCTACTGGGTAAGAGTTGTTGTTGGACCAGAGTTGTTTTCGGTGTTGTGGTCCTTGTTCTTCAGTGGTGGTGGTGGTGGTAGTTGTGATGTTTTCGCCATCCTTGATTTTGTTTAGTTGTTGTTTTCTCTAGATCTGTTAGCATCAGCTGAGGTTTAATGTGAATGTATGTATGTCATTATGTAAAAAGCTAAAAAATATGAGCAAAAACATGATCCTTAAGTGGCTTCATACAGATGTTATGGTTCCTTTTGATTCTACAGACAGCCAGTGCCGGTGGACAAAGTGTTGTTCCTGCGAGGGAGGGCCAGCGTGAAGCACACAGAGAAAGCCATGCTAACGTCTAGTGAAGCGGGTGTCATTAGATGGTGGAACATCTTTTCCCACAGACATGAAATGGGTAAGTCATAGAGCCTCAGTGTTCATCAAGGCTACCAGAGGCGAAGAACAAGAGTAATTTCATGAACGTAAGCCCTCAAAGGAGGTTGTTCCAAAGGTGGATTTGATTTCAGCCATAGTCAGTCAGTGTAGTGCGGCATTAATAATAATAATAACAGTTATAGGACGCCTATCCCTGGGGACCAAGCTTTAAGTGCCTTACAATCTTAACTCAGTTTAAACAGTCACGGTAAAAGCCGGTGAACATGAAGTTAAAAATATCATGATAAAACAACTCAACTCAAGTTAAACTGCTTGAGTAACAACTGATAAAGGGGACAAAAAGCACAGGCTGGAAGCAGAGAACGTAGGTGAAATTTAAAAGGACCAGTTGAGACAAAACACGAATGAAATAAAACAAAGACCAAAGAAATTCAGTAACCCGCCACTGAGTCAGTTTTCAGTTTGTCAGTGTTACTCTCAGTGACGACTCGGAGCCTCAGCCGCTGCACTGACTGACGCTCAACCCACTTGAGCAAAACATTTCACCAATCCCACAAATATGCAGTCAGTGGTATGAAGTGACTGTGCAAAAGTTAGATGTATTTCGACCACATGGCATTCCGGAAAGATGGACCTCAATGATCGGAACGGGGGGGGGGGGGAATAAAGAGTTGCCTCCCTTGATGCGCAGAACGTAGATAAAATCGTGAGTTTTTCTTATTAATTATCGGAAATATTCATAGGTGAGTGGGCTGCAGAACAAAAAATACAACTTGCAGTCGTTTTCACTGAAGTTTTATCCCACCTGCCATTTGGAATTAGAAACGTCTGCATTCTGACATCTTAGTTACTCGAGCCTGTACACAGTTACTTCCCCTGATGCACAGAGCACATCAGCTTTTACTGGCATAAGCAGTAAATGCATATTGACTTTGCAAATTATGTTTTTCGAGCCTCAGATACAAAAAAGAATAGAATTTAACATTTGACACTAAAAGACGCACTCACAAAAAACCTGTTTGATCGATATATGCCTGACAACTTGTCAGTACTATCATAGTCTTCATGTGAATGAGTGGATTTCAAGTTGAGGTGGTGTTTTGACTTTACAGGATTTTTCTATGCCCCTGACGCACCTGACGAAAGTGTGCTGGCGATGTGCAGCAAACCCAACAACAGCATATTGATCACTGGCGACACGCAGGGCAACATCAAAATCTGGGACATCATGGATTACTGTGTCAAGCCCCAGGATAGGGTATGCGTGCACTCATGCTCACAGTTTTAATGTACACACTTGTCTTGAAGTGATAGAGGCAACTCGAAGCTTACATGTATTTCTGTGAAAGGACTGGTTTCCTGCGTTTTGTACTTGAACCACAAGAATTTGGCGCGGGGGCGCGCGTGTGTGTGTGTGCGTGTTTGTGTGTGTGTGTGTGTGTGTGGGGGGGGGGGGGGGGGGGGGTTGGGTGGGTGTGTGCATGCATGTATGTTGGGGAGCATGTTAGGAATGCTGTGTTTGTGTGCACGAGCACACACGTGTGTGTGTGTGTGTGTGTGTGTGTGTGTGTTACGGAGACTGAACTTAATGGGACTACAGAAAAATATTCAACTTCAAGCTCAAAAAGCAAAACGCATCGCATGAAATGCCTTATAACACACAATTATGCCTTGTGCTCTGATATGGAACTTGACTGTCGTGCTTCCCCAGAGAGAGAAGACGGCCCCACCACTAGAGTGTTGCTGGAAGGCACATGATGCTCCTGTGGTTAGTGTGGAGTACATACAGCACACAGCTGGTGAATTCGTCCTCACCGCCTCCACAGACAAAACTGCCCGCCTGTGGACACCTGAGGGGCACTTCGTTGGTACCTTTGGCCAGGTAAATCCACCAAACTGCGTATAACATTTAGTGCGCCATCTGTAAAAAGGGCCTGTGTGCCAAATAAAGCCACAGCGCTCCAGCACTTACTATTGCCGTGTGATGGCAAAACACAGTAAGTCCATGCAGTCATTTTAGGGAGAAAGGGGTGATTTCAAGCTGAAAGACATTGACGTAATGGTCTTTTTCATTTTAGGGAGAAAGGGGTGATTTCAAGCTGAAAGACATTGACGTAATGGTCTTTTTACTCAAATGACGTCAAGGGACTTGCTGTGTTTTGCCATTGCACGGCAGACTAGGCCTCAGTTTTTCCAGAAGACACCTGCCAGTATAAATTCTCTCCTTGTACTAGTCATTGAAATCATTTCAAACATACTTTCTATCAAAATGTCCTTCCTGAGACTGATTGTGGCAATCATGAAAGTTTGAATAGGAAGGCTGTATTATTGAATGGTATATCAATTTGTCTTATGCTGAAAAAGCCATAGCGATTGTCCAGAATATTCCGGCATCTGCTCTACCAGTGTTAATTATGGTCATGTTGACTTTATTTTCCGAATTTTCAGTCTCGGCCTTGGAACTTGAAGCACCCACATACATGGGCGCATCCCAAAACTCCGTGGAGCACAGAAGAAGACCCATTAGGTAAGCCAGAATCCAGACGCTAGCAAAATAATAATAATAAGGAGTACTGTATAGGCGCTTAACCCAATTTCATGAATCGGCTCAAAGCGCCGCAAACTGAACCCAGCACGCACGCTCACGTGACTCACACGCATTCTCTCATATGCTGGACATAAACACATTACAATCACGTGGTGCAAAAGGTCAGCTCAGCTATTTAAATTTCGGAATTTAGAATTGCATTTATTTTTCAAATTTTATGGGCTGAACATTTCAAGAGCAGAGGGGGAGGAAGCCGGAGTACCCGGAGAGAACCCCCGACGATCGGCCCGAATGAACAAGAAGGAAAAATTCTTTTTCCCGAGTGGGACTCAAACCCCTGACCTCTTGCACATGTGACAAGTATCCCAACCACTAGACCACCGACCGCCCCTGTACCACTTTAAAACAGCCACTGCTATCATGGTTGCTCAACTTCCCACACCTCTATACTTGTCTTTTTACATGTATTCTGGTGTTGGTTGACATGTCTAGTTGCATTTAAGGCGGGGGGGGTGCGTGCCTGCCTGCCTGCCTGCCTGCATGCGCACATGTGTGTGTGTGTGTGTGTGTGTGTGTGTGTCTGTTGGTTTGGTTTGGCTTTGCTTTTGGTTGTTTTTCTTTTTGTTTTGTTGCTGTGTTGTTGTTTTTTGTTTTGTAGTTTTCTTCAATAACTGAGGCTGTAGTACACCAGGTCCCAGTTCGTTTCTTTTTTTTGTTTTTTTTTTTTTTTGTCTGTAAAGTCACTGACCACTATCAATATGTTCACTGTTTCCAAAGTTCCAACAGTTGAAAAACCAAAGGATGAGACAAAGACAAGTGAAGCAGAGTCTACAGTAGATGACGGAGACAACAAGGTCAATGGACATGAAGAGAACGGCACTGAAGGTGACAATGAGTGTACTGACGACAGCGACACAGAGAGTGCTGACAGCTTGGTTGAGCAGCAGAAACCTGTGAGTACGGACATTTTGTCCCGACATTTTAACAACACACCACGGCCATGTTTGCTGCACAACCCTTCATTACAGCTTCCACAGTGTATTTTTGCATTGACTTTTTTTGCAGTTTAAATCTGTATATCAAGGAATAACTGGGATATGGGATGGGATGATGATGAGTGCATGTCAGCTGAGTTCCTGTAAGAAATTAATTTGAATGTCAGTAGATGTGGATTTTTGTTACAGTGGTTTGAATATTTAATCGAATCGTGTGTCGAAACGAGTTGTCTGTGTGAGAATGCTAGTTTTTAATGGCCATTTCACTGTAGTTTTAGCAGAATGTTTAATCATTAAATTTGTACAATGTACTCACTCACTGTTTAAGGAAATTTTAGATGTAGGCGTATTCATGCATGTTTGTTGTTTTAGCTGAAGGATATAATGAGCATATTGACGTTGTCATGAAATTTTGGCATAACTTGATTTTGTGACTAGCTTAGAAGTAGAGAAAGTGTTATACTGAGCAATGCTCAAAACTGACTTACGCAATACATGTAATTTCATGTTGTTGTTGTTAAAATGTAAATCACTCTGTCAGATGTACTATATGCATGTGAGTTGGTTTAAGTTTTGTTTAGTTTGTCGTTTAGGGGTTTTGGATTCACTTTTGTTTTTCTTCTCGGGGATTTTTCAATGGACAGCGTTGTCTTCAGCTGTCTATACACTTTTTTGTACTGCACTTAGTTTCAGTGAACTGCATGAATTGTGTGCACTGTAGTCTGCCTGTACCTTTGTGTTTTGCACAGAAACCACGTCCCAAGTCTGTCGCTGTTTTGGCGACATCCAGTTCCAAGGGCACTGACCTCCCAAACGCCAATTTACGCCTTAAATACCGCTCACAGACTTTTGCCTTTGACTTTGACAGGTCCAAGGTATTTCACTTGCTTCGACTGCTAGATATATATTATATGTATCTATCCTTTGCTTTTCACAAACACACCCAAATGCACCTGCAAAAGTTTGCTTTCATCGACAGGCGTTCAATAAGCATGCACCATTTTTTTTTTTTTCGCCAAATTCTGCAAAGCCATGCTTGCAGTCACTACAGCAACCCAAAAATTAGCCAAAGAGATGTGAATTACACCTGGACTTAAGGTAAACGTACATTCAGTCAATTTAATAATAATATACTACACTTGTAGAGCGCAGAGTTCTGCTGAGAAAAGCACTCAATGCCAATGCGCTTTTTGCTCACGCAAACACACAACATTCACATGCACACATTTATACACATCAACACAGGCGGTTTTTAATTTAAGAGGAAATTAAGACTTCCTCAATTCTCTATACACATCCTTTCTTTAGGTGTTAATCATTCTAACACATCCATGAGTTCAGGCGCGTAGGAAGATGCTGAGAGGAAGGGGGGCCCACTAAGTCGGGTGAGCCATACGGCCGGGGTGAAGAAGGGGGGGGGGGGGGGGGAGGTGTTGTGTGTGTGTGTGTGTGTGTGTGTGTGTGTGTGTGTGTGTGTGTGTTTTGACTGCCAAGGATTGTGTCCTGCGACAGCAGAGCAAGGGGGCCCCACCACTGGTGGACCCCCTCTCCTCTTATCAAAAGCAAGGGGGACCCAAAGATATTCGGGCCCCCCTTCCAAAAATGGAATGGGGGCCTGGGCCCCCAGGGCCCCCGTGGTTCCTACGCCCCTGCATGAGTTACTCGTAACCTTGTTTTAGAAAAATTATTTCTACCTCATCAGTTCGTCATGTTGGACTTCAGTGGGTATGTCCTCACATTTTGTTCCAGTGACAGTGATATTTTCTAGAAGGATTGCTTATCAAAAGCGTCAGTACTGATGAGAGTTTTATTATTGAAGCACTTAATGAAAAACCATTCATTATAAAAGGAGAAAAAAACAAAACGTATGAGGCACACTCAAGTTAGATTTCTCCAGCATAGGCTTGAACTGTTACCGTTTGCACTTCGTCAATCATATTCAAACAACAAGGGCTCTGACAAAATTTGTCTGCACGATGTACTGTACTGAGTACTGAACCATTTTCCGCATGTTGTTTTCGCCAGTCATTCCTGGGATTCAAAGTGGAGCGAGAGCTGGAACGGAAGCAGAGGGACAGGAAGGGTCGACGTCAGACGTATGGTGAAATCGAGGTCAAGCAGACAGCTCGTTTTGGCAAACTTTGTTCACCATACCAAGCCCTCACAACACCAGTAAGTTGACTTCATTCTTCACTCGTATGCACTTTTTGCATTTAACCCTGGTTTTGCTGAGAATGGAATATTCCGGACTACCTCTGTGGCTTTTTCAGCATAAGACAAATTGCAAATGGTTTTCCATTTTATGTTGGTGGTTTTTGTTTTGTTTGTTTGGTTTGTTTTTCACTGTTGATGTCCTTGTTTTGTTTTTGTTGTTTTGGGCGTGGTTTTTTTTTTTTGGTGTTTTTTTTTTTTGTGGTTTGTGTGCTTGTTTGTTTGTGTGTTTGTTTTTTGAAGGTGGAGGGGGTCCCATATTGCTTTCTCTCCCCCCCCCCCTTTGGAATTTTCAACAAATTGAATTTTTTTGTTTAAAAAAAAAACGTTAAAACGTATACTCATTTCTAACTTTATTAGTTTGTACAGTGAAAAGCGCCAATATAAAATTCCCATCATCATCATCTTTCTTGTTCCAGGTTTTCGAAGACATTACGCTGCCTCAAAACCTGCCCCTCAGTCAGCGAATGATCAACAGAGGATACACGAGCGATAACCTCACCACAGAATCAATTCGTCAAATGGACTTTTCCTTTGGTGGGCCGGACACGCCTCCCAGCAGCCAGCAAATGGCGAATGCGATGCCAAAAAAGTCTTCAACAGGAAAAGGGCTTGAGGAGAGGGGCTACCAGAAGCTTCCCCCGATCAAATCAGGGCGGCATTCTCAAAGCACGAGAGGTGCTGCGGACAATCACTTAACTGTGAAGAAGTCTTCTGCTGTTGTGTAGCATGTTGGTTTTGTTTTTGTTTTTTGTTGTTGTTTTGATTTTTTGCTGCCCCAACTCTTCGCCAGCTCCAGTGGTATTCTTCCCAGGTCATGGATGGAATCAGAGAGGGCTTGAAAGCTGGGGCAATTTTAATTATGAATGATGATGGAAATGAGGATGCCGGTATGAATATGCTGTGGAGGTCTGTGTGGTTTGGGACTGCAGGACAGGGCCACCTTCCCCGCTTCCTGTCATAATATCCCAGCGTTATGGGCGATCCCGGGTACTTCAGGCCGTGGAGTCATCCATGTCATGAGATGTGTCATACCAAGGGAAGCACCCCAAAAGTCGCACCCGTGAAGTGAGTGAGTCTCGGCTGTGTGGCAGCAGCCTCCCCAGTGGGCCCAAAGCACACCTGCTCTGGGTAGCAGCAGACCTAGGTAGGAAAAATCCTGCTTGCCTCGGCCAGGACTCGAGTCCTGGTCTCCTGGTCCATGGTTGGAAATGCTAACCACTACACTACGGGAGCCGGTAGTTTTGTAGCATGTGGTGCAAGAAGTGTTCGTAGCTGTGGTGTACTGTTGACAGTTCAGACTGAGAGTGTGAATGTGCGCTCACATTGAGTGAAGCCAAATGCGAGACTGAGTGTGCAAGTGTGTGAGAAAATAACTTATAGAGAATATTTTCCATCCAAATGACCCAAAATGGCTGTGACTGTGATGCAAATATTGTACGTTTACAATTTTTTATGTTTTTTAAATTGTTTTAGTTTGTTTTTGCTTGTTTACCACTACGCAAATATCAAGAATTTAAGAGATTGTAATTTCACATCTGTTTCAATGATCACCTATGCAGTCTTCTTTCAAAGTTTGCATAATGATTCTGATCTAATGCTTGCTCTGTGTGTGTGTGTGTGTGTGTGTGTGTGTGTGTGTGTGTGTGTGATACAGAGTTGTCTTTTCCAACTCCTTTAAAATATCTGAGAAAATAAGAACGTGTGAAGACTGGCGTACATTGACACCCCCACCGAATGAAAACCACAATCAAATATCTTGATTAAACGACGTTTCAAACCAACCAATTTATTACTGAAACTATTGTTCTCGACACATTGTATACACTAGGTAGTTGGCCAGGGTGTTTAAGGTTTGTATACATGTTCAGGAAAAGAATTTTCTTCACTTGCATCAAACATATATTTGTTCATTATTGCTGTAAATTGCATTCAGTTTCACTGAAACAGTGCCATCTTTTGTACATGTACACGTTACTATCGTTCACATTTTCACTTCACCCCAGCTATTTATTTACTTCAACAGTGATAATTACAACATAAAGTACTCAATACCATACCTCCCTTCTGTACGTGCTAGGAGCTAATACTACTACTACTAGACAGAAACAAATAGGAGCTTCGCATGCTGGAACATTCACTGATATTTGCACAGGTACTGTTTGTTACTATTGTTGTTGCTATTATCATCTGCATGGCAGATTGTTGATTTTTTTCATATCTCCGTCCACAAACGAAACATAAGTAGAGATAAAGAAGTAAAAACAATCTTCATGTTGCTGAGTTTGTTTATTCATTTATGTGAGAGCACTGATATTTATTTTATTCTCGGCATTGTCTCCTGAGCTAAATTTCGTGACTAAACTAAAAAAAAAGTTAAATCACTAAAATCTCGCACAAGCATTGGTAAAAGTGTAAAAAGACAAATCTTTCAAATCACATGTGGAAGAGTAAAATGTATATTTCGCATACTCAGTTCTCCCAATCTTCAACAATGACCATAGCAAAAAACACAGAGAAAGAAAAACTGGAATGCAATGTAGAAAGAGATACTGGAAAATGGAATGCACACAAGTGTACAAGTTTATATTCATTTGTAACAAAAGAGGTGAAAAGCTACTTGACAGACATGTCAATATCCAAATATTGTTTGATATGTAGTTTGAAAATGAGTTCTATTTCAAATATTCTGTACACAAGGAGAATCACAACCAAGAATGTCATTAAAGTGCACCAGCTCTCTCTCTCTCTCACACACACACACACACACACACACACACACACACACACACACACACACTCAAGCAAACATACATGCATCCATGCACACACACGAAGCACAACTGCACAAGTAGCACCTTAAATGTGTGCACAATAAAACAAGCTCATTCTTAATCTGCACATACACACGAAATCATCATCAGCCTTAAGCAGATTCCACAACAAATGAGCCGTCTGTCACACAACAGAACCACGATTACATGCTGTCCTCACGCACAACTGAAAACTACAGCTGCCTTGGATTTATCAAATCATGTTTATCATCATCACCAGACCTTGCACTTCCAGGGTGAGTGAGTGGGGGTTTAACGTCCTTTTCCACCACATACGGGTGATATCAAAGACGGGGCAACGATGAAAAAACCAGCACAAATATCTGGCCCCAGCCGGGATACAAACTCACGACCCAAGCATTATAAGTCCAACGCTCTACCATTCGGCCACCCTGGCTCCCCTTTGCACTTCCAGCAAAGCATGCAACAGGAATATCAAAGCACTGACTCAGACCTTCCAACGGGGGTGAGGCCAAAAATACTGAAAAAATGTCTAGGATTATGTGACAAAGTGGCCAAGCTACAAGTGCGCGTCTGCTGCTATGCACAAAAACAATCGATTTGAAGTCCAAATTTAAGAAAATACGTAAATTTACGGAAGATTGGAGGGACTGTGACTGAAATGAATGTGAGGCCTAACACTTTGATTACACTGTCTGTGCTTTATATCATCTACATAATTACCTTGGTTTCAGAACTAGGAACAGACATAAAATGCCTTCTCTACCTGAGCTTCAAACCATTTCTCCAGTTCACTGATGTCAAAAATGCCAAAATTTTGTCTACTTCCCTAATGTCTTCATGGCTCAGTTCTATACACTCTATCCCCTGCAGATCCCATGAAGTGTCTGAATTTTGTCTACTTCCCTAATGTCTTCATGGCTCAGTTCTATACACTCCGTCTCCTGCAGATCCCATGAACTGTCTCCAAGGTTGCGCCTTGTCCGGTAGGAATTCAACATCACTTGCATTTTTCCCTTCATTCCCCTGGTCCAGGTGACCGAGCTGCAACTCTGTAGGTACTCCAGACTGTATGGCCTCAGAGAGAATGATGCGGGACAGAACAAGGTTGCCGCGGGTATCCAAGTAGCTGAAGCGGTCGGTGATGGTGTCTGCGACAAGCCTGTCCAGCAGGATCAAGTCCGGTTTTCCATCACCATTGACGTCTCCGACGGCACCTGTTTGAAAAAGTGAGGCCAGTGTGAGTGGATGAAGGCTGATGGTCTGTAACCTTGATGAATTAATAATAATAATAATAATAATGAGCATTGTATAGGCGCTTTACCCAAATTTCTTGAATCGGCTCAAAGCGCCGCGAACTGAACCCAACACGTACGCTCACGTGAATCGCATGCATTCTCTCACACACTGGACATAAACACATTCACGTGGTGCGAAGGGTCAGCTCAGCTATTTAAATTTCAGAATTTAGAATTGCATTTATTTTTCAAATTTGGTGGGCTGAACATTTCCAAAGCAGAGGGGGAGGAAGCCGGAGTACCCGGAGAGAACCCCCAACAATCGGCCCAAATGAACGGTGCCACATACGAGGAGGAAAAATTCTTTGCCCCAAACACATGACAAACATGTGGACATAGAGCACTGTAACAGTGCACAGTCACGCACAGAGATGGAGAAGAGAGAAAGCTCACCACTATTGAATCTTTTACCTGTGCTGCCTTTGGGAATGCGGACGACACACATTGACACCTGGTCCTTACGACCAGACGTCAGCTGATGACAATGAGGCTCCCCTGCTTCTACACCTGGAGACAGATCAGTTCATTGTCAAACATCAATGGAAGTAAAAACTGTACCCTGCAAATATTCTTCAAAGCTGTCTTTAAAAAAAAAAAAAAAAGATAGGCAGTATGGTCCACTACAATCTGAAATAATAAAAGATGTGTTATAAATAACGGTGCACTGAGGCACAATTCAACTTTTCACTCTAAAGATATAATAATAATAATAATAATTGCATTAATATAGTCGCTTTCTCCCAAATATTTGGCTCAAAGCACCGCGAGCTAAACCAGACACGCACGCTCATGTGAATCACACACATTCTCTCAGACACTGGACATGAACACATAACAATCACGTGTTGCAAAGGGTCAGCTCAGCAATGTAAGTTTTGGAACTTTAGAACTGCATTTTTTTTTTTTTTTTTTTTGGGGGGGGGGGGGGGGGGGGAGGGTGTTGGCTGCACATTTCCAAAGCAGAGGGGAAGGAAGCTGGAGTACCTGGAGAGAACCCCTGACAGTCGGCCCGAATGAACGGTGCCAGATCTGAGAAATTCTTTGCCCCGAGTGGGCCTTGAACCCAACCTCTCGCACTGGTGACAAAGTCTTAACCACTAGACCACTGACTGCTTATCATGGAATTCACGTTTCTGATGATTCAAATTCCTGCGTCACAATGTTTGCACAAAAATGCCAAAAAAAGGGTGTGGCCTTGTTTTATAATGAAAAATGGATATCACTGACCACTTCTTGTTAAGGAAAAGTTCAGATATCAGGGTTGTGTTCTTGCAAACAAGTCATTTTATTGACTGAATTAATCATCAGAATGCCACGAGGACACTGATATGCAGCAAGTGCGACACATACTGTACATAATTTTTTAAAAAAACAGCTCTTTAACTGCTACATATTTTAATCTCACTGTTTTTCCCTATCATGCTATGATGTACAATGGAAATTCTAGAAAAACCGGCCACCGTAGTGTAGTGGTTAGCACTTCGGACTATAGACCAGGAGACCCAGGTTCGAATCCCAGCCGAGGCAAGCGGGATTTTTCCTACCTAGGTCGGCTCCTACCCAGAGCGGGTGTGCTATGGGCCCGATGGGGAGGCTGTTGCCACACAGCCGAGCTTCACCCACTTCACGGGTGCGACTTTGGGGGTGCTTCCCTTAGTATGACACGTCTTATGATGTGGATGATTACACGGCCGGCACCGCAGGTGCCGTAGTTCCCGGGCCTGGTTAATGCCGGGATATTTATGACAGGAAGCGTGGAATGCGGCCCTGTCCCGCAGTCCCAAACCACATGGACCTCCATAGCATCATCTTACTATCATCCTCATCTCCATCATCATGCATAATAAAAATTGTCCCAGCTTCCGAGTCCTCCGTGGATTCCACCCATGACCTGGGAGGAACGCCACTGGAGCTGGCAAAGAGTTGGGGCAGCAAAAAAAAAAAATTCTAGAAAAAAAAACTTACTATAGTTGTACTTGTACATCTCTGGCATAGTGCTGTGGATAAGGAGCGGCTTTTGAGCTTGGCGGCTGTCCATCACAAAAATCTCATCCTCCATGCCAGTCAGGTCATCCGAGCATGTGATGTGGTCTTCTTCATAATCTTTCAGATTAGACTCGCCTGTTAAAAAGGAGTAAAACTTTATGATGAAAGGTTTGATTGCTGCAGGGATGCAAGTGGGACAGGCTTCTCAATCCGGAAAATCACTTTGAAGCTAAACCCTCGCGGTATCTTTCAATCTTGTAATAGTCAGTTATAACCTCAAATACACTGCACCAAAAAGATGATTCTTCTTCAAGGGAGAGTACTCCACGTCATCTCGACAAGCTATGCTTTACATATGGCATTACAAGTACTCTAGGGGGTCACCCCATAATTCGGTACATGTTGCCTGCTGATTTTGCAAATCCAGAAAATTTAACGTTTGAGAGTTCTAATTTGGGAAGATTTAATTTTCAAAAGTTCTCATTCCAAAAATCCAGAGTGTTCATGAAAATTGGCATCCCTGTTAATCAATCTTTTACTGTTAAATCTAACCTGTCATTTGTGGCGGGGTGCATACCAGTGACTATTTTTCATAGTTTACTGTTGCAGAATGTAATTTTTTTTTAAAAACTAAAAAAAACCACTACCACCACCATCATCCATATGAAATGTCCACAGTGCAAAACCAACATACACATTTTCCTGACATTCTCAGGAGAGGTATCCAATGGAATATGTTCGTCTTTTCCCTCATCAGCTTCATGTCCCCCTTGGTGGCGTTTCTGTTTAAAAAAAAATAATAATAAAATAAAATAAATATAAAAAAAATTAAAAACAGATAAAATAATACTAGCCTTGCCTCAGTACGCCTGTACGCATGCAAGTATCATTAGCAAACTGTAAAACTTGCGAACAGGCACATGAACAAGCAAAACACCAAGTTGTGTTTCAGTTTGATCAAAGAGTTGATTGTGACATATTTCACATGGGAAATATTTGACTCATAGTTAACCGCACACATCCTACATAAGACAACAGACCTTTGAAGACCTGCATTTTCTCCAAGAGTTGAATTTTCCTTTTACCCGTTTCCCTGCCAAACAACTTGTCGTACATGTAAATTTATGTAACTAGATTAAGAAGATTCATCTGCCATTACTGTCGATGCGCAGTTACCTTTCTTCGTCCGCTTGCAGTTCCATGAGGACTGTTGGCAACTGTTTTGTTATGGCTGGATGCTTTGCGCCCAATCAACCGGAACAGAAACATGTCTTGTGGTTGAGTTGTTCGAAGAGAGAGATCTGAGTACATCTGGACAGTCCGACTGTTTGCCTCCCATAAAATATGGCCGTCTTCGCCACTAAGTATGTACACCTAGAATGGGAATCAAAGTAATACCAGTGTTACAGTTTCTCAAAAATGTATAAGCAATTTTAAAAAAACCCAACACTTGACGACAACTGTAACACACACATGCACGCACGCACGCACACACACACACACACACACACACACACACACAAACTGGATGCAATAAACTAAGCTGCAGGAAGACTCACTTTGGCACTACTGTACGTTGGCCAAGCCCCCTCACCACATGTCACCATGAAGTCAATAACACCATCACCATCAAACTGGCCTGGAGCAGGTGTGCTGACGACATAAGACATGAGCTGACTAAACGTTTCCAACTTTAATTGCAAAACACACACACAAACGTATGCACACATGCACACACGCACGCCCAACCCTGGACAAGGAAGCATATCTCATGTACCAAACAAGCACGGAAGAAGATGGGAGGGCCTGACATTGGTTTTGATTTGGGGACAACTAACTCATGGTAAATGTCTTTCTTGTTCTTTCTTCTTCTTTTTATTTTTTCTTTATTTTCTTCTTATTGACACTGAAGTTTATGCTTCTAGCCTTTAGTCTCGCTTGACGAGATACGTAAAATGCATAAGTACTAAAACTGTTGCATATTTCCTAAAACGATCTCAAACGCAGTGTTGGTATCGGTAGTTAGTCTGTCGTGAGGACTGGTAGGTATATACTGGTGCATATACTTTCGGTTACTTATCCCCAGTACAGTATACTGACGGTGTGAGTACAAAGTGATGATGATGATGATGATGATGATGATGATGATGGAGACTTGATATAGCGCACGGCTCCACCCAAACTGAGTGCTCACGGCGCTTAGGAAGAGGTTTTGAAAGGAAAGATAGTGAAAAAAAAAAGAGCTGCAGATGATTACTGGTGTGAGGCACTGTAGAGATGAGTCTACCTTCATTGAGCACCGTGAAACTTTACAAGCATTTAGGCCAACTTACCATCCAACAGTAGATATGTGTAAGCATATGTACCTGTAACTTTCCATGCCAGGGAACTGCTGTCTCCACACCTCTTGAAAAGTTTCGCCGTCAAACAGGATTATTACCCCTTCAAATGCTGTCATAAGTATGTCAAGCGTGCCGTCTCCCGTCACATCAACAAGCACTGGTGACACCATCACACCTTTTGCATCCCCTCTGCAAAAAAAAAAAAAAACCTGCTGAACTTTTTTTTTTTTTTTTTTTTGGCTATGGCTGAGCGCTCCTCTTCATTTCCAATGGAAATTTTATACTGAAGGCGGCAATGGACTGGTAGCCAATGGAGTTCTCTCAGAAGTGGTGTAACATGCTCTCGCTTCCCTTTGTTCAAAACTAATCATGCACCACCGTTCTGAACTCTTTGTTCAGGCGGCCTGACTGTTCACAGTATACAAAGAGCGACGTTACCAGTAAACTGAGCTGTGCACTGCCTGTGACCCTACTCCTGACACAGCACACTTACCCAAAAAGAACACGAAATGACGGCCCACTGCCCAGCTGTTCAATGTGGCTAGTGTTGTGATTGCCAGATTCAACACGAGACGGTGGCTGTGATGCACCCATCCCCATAAGGTGGTACAGGTCCTGCTCTGAGATCATCATTAGATCACCTGAAAGAGCATTTACAAAAAAAAGGAATAAGTTTGATGCTATTACTGTATTACAATACTAACACTGCTAGCACAACTGGTTATCATACATTTGTGTGCACATTCAAGATTCCGTTCCATTCGGGAGGGGCCGAGGAAAACAGTGACAGGTACAGGTCCTGCTCCGAGATCATCAATAGATCACCTGAAAGAGCATTTATGTAAAAAACAAGGAATAAGTTTGAATGCTCACATTACAATACTAACACTGCTAGCGCAACTGGTTACCATTAATTTGTGTGCACATTCAAGATTCCGTTCCATTCGGGAGGAGCCGAGGAAAACAATTACACACCAAGGATTCAGGAGAGAGGGAGAAAAGGTGTGTGTGTGTGGGGGGGGGGGGGGGGGGGGATTGTAAGTTGTCACAG